>ML791710.1:442035-478620 GCA_009831015.1 Picea engelmannii | reverse complement strand
TAACCCCAAACACATTGTCTTCTATAGAAAACACTTCATCCTTTGTAAATTTATTTGGCATGTTGTCCATGACATTAGGGGATTCATACATATTTTAAGGTAGAAATTTCAGTCCTTCAAGGGAGTCTTATTATTTTCTTTAGCATTACGAGTTAGAATTTAGCTCCAAAATTTGTTAGGGTCTATCTTAAATAGGTGCAAGAACTTCTCTTGATTTCTATATATATCGTCTTTTTTTTTTCGTTTAGTTAAGGTTTTGTATCTATTTATCTTATCAGATTTTAAAGATGTATTGGAATCATCCCTAATGGATTTTCTAGCAATTTTACATTCATTATTGTACCGAGGGTTAGTTATACTATTTTTATTTTTATGTAGCACCTCAATAGAGAAATTGTTAAGTGAAGTAGATATGGTTGATGTAAAATTCTAATAGTTAGCTTCTATATTGTTCTGATATGATATGAGTTTTAAAGAATTGCTTAAGTATTTTAAGAAGATATCGTCTTTTTGTTTGTTAAAAAGAAAATGCATTTGGTTGTTAGAGTGCTCCTCTATAGAGATTTTGTACATTGAAAAGTTAAGAGTTAATGTTAGAGGTCTATGATCAGAGTCAGGTTCGTGGTTTTTTAAAATATCAAAGTTTACTATTTGGTCGTATATGGGGATATCCAATATTACATAATCAATGACACTGGTACCCAACCCATGGATACAATTCATCTTGTCATAATTTGGCCACTTCTTTAGACCATTGCAAATTATTAAATATTGAGAACTATAGAGCTTAATTAACTCAGTACCAAAAAAATTCTCGATTAGGTCTTCAAAGTTTCTTTTGTAATTGTTAGCTAAGACAAGGTCATCATCTAGCCAAAGAGGATTAGGGTTGGAGTCATTACTTAAAATAATAGCTTGATTGGTTGCAGTTCTAGCATTAAAGTATCCTAACATGAGGATACTACCTTCATTTTTCATATTGTAGATATCTTGCTCTAAGCTTTTGTGGGGACAATTCTTATCTAGATTGTTTTCTGTATAAAAAATAGAGTTAACAAGTGCAAAATAACATATTGTTGTATAAATATTCTTAGCGTTAAAATCAAATATCTCCAACCATATGTACTGATTGAGAGGATCTTTCTTATGAAGTCGAATGTAAGGAGAGATGTTTGTTTTTATGTAACATGCTATGCCTCCAATACCTCTACGAGAGGACTTCTCGTTCCACGTGGACCACAAAAAAAATCCTTCGATATTAGGGACCTTACATTCTTCATGCTCCCAAGTTTCAAACAAGAGAATAATGTTAATGTCACTCGAGATCCAGCTGAGTATAGGCTATTTACTCCATGGAAAACCATGACAATTCCAAAAGAGGATCCATAGTGTCCCAAATTGCTATTTATCATTATCCTTTTGGTATTTATCCCTAATAATAGATTTTTGGTTCCTAATTATTTCCCATTGTCCTTCCTTTCTAGCTTCCTTTACCTTTTGAACCTCCTTCCTTAATTTAGCTCGATCTTCTGGAATGAGGTCTTCATTTATAAATATTCTAGACCCTTTTAAGCTCGGAGTTTTACTAAGTATGTCATATTTGTGGGCATTAGAGCTTACCATAACCCAAATCAACCTATCTTTATGTTCAATTGTTTTGCCCAACCTTTTTGCTTCTATAAGTCCAATTGTTTCAATTTGTGATTTACGTTTTTAATTCTTCCTTGACTATAGCTAAAGTGTCCTCATCTTTCAGTTCTTTTATACCAAAAATTATGAGGTTCAATGCTCTTTTGTTACGCTTATGGTCTAACTCTATGAGATTATTCATTTCCTCTTGGATAGGTTTTCTATGGTCTAACTCTATGAGATTATTTGTGTTCCACGCTATTTAGGGCCAAATGGTTAATTATATTATCTTCTAACTCTGTAATTTTTTCCCTAATATTGCTATTTTCATTCACCTCTTCTTCCTTTGTTGATTGTTTTTGTTCTTGGTTTCTTTTTTCTATTTCTTGTAATCTAGCCTCCATATTGTGTAGCTAAGTCTAAAACCCCAATATTTTACTGTCCATCTGTGATCCAGGTGGATATTGGTGGCCACCCACCTATTCCAACTGGCTCCTCGTGTCTGTTTTTGTTCAACACATTCTTTTGTACTTCTTTGTAAATGTGGGTTCTACACTTCTGGGGTTGTCTGAAGAAACACACATCGTTCAGGTGGATACAGGTGGTCTCTCGCCTCATTCAACTGGATTATTTTGTATGTTTTCATGTCATCACATCTTGATGTACTTCCAGGGTCATTTTGGGGCCCTAAACGGTTTTTTTTTGGCTCACCACAGTCAAACTGTAGACAAAGTCAACGTTTGACAACATAATGTGTATTTATCTGAAAAACCTTTCCAACGGGCTATCATGTGCCTAAAACGGAGGTCGTATGCAAAGTTATGGCCCTAGGAAGTTGAGGTACCAAATTACACCAACTTACTCATAGGGCCCACATGACTTTTGGCATTTCACCTTCTAGGGTTAGGCTTTTGGATGTCTAGGGTTTTGTAATTCATGATTAATATCAAAAAAGCCTATGGAGCCTCATTGTAATCCATTCTTCTCATACAGATGCACGTAGCAGTTGCATCTCTTCTCAGAGATAGCTACTACCATTCGAGCAAGTTTTCAGTTCTACAGTTTTACAGTTTCAACCATTTTCATTATTTAATAGAAGATATTGTTCACTAGATATTTTTGTTATTCTCCATGTCTTTGTGTTTATTTTATTTAGTCTGTTAATAAGTTCGTTTCGCTCCTAAATATGAATCAGTGGTATCAGAGTGGTATGTTCTTCATTATTTTTCTTCGTGCATGTCCCCGAAAAGATCTGGGTACAAGAAGTTGGGACTCCAACCAATCGAGCCATTACCAGATCGATCATGCTGAGCCTGACAAAAAACCATGGGCGATGAAAAGAAATATGATAGAGCAGGAGATCCTATTAAAATGTTGGTCAAGGAAGCCCTCGCACGACGAAGGAACAAAATGATGGACAACTTCGCGCAGATCCTTCGACGATTGCCCACAGGAGAAGCATCTTCATCAAGAGGCCATGCAACCCCCTTCAAGGTACATGTAAATTTTGATATTCCATTATTTGAAGGACTGATAGATGTGGATGTTGTAGATAAATGGTTGAATTTGCTCGAAGGATATTTTCCGGTCCACAAATTTTCCGATAGGGAAAAGATCACTTTTTCACTCCTCAAGGTCGTTCCCCATGTTAAAGATTTGTGGGATACTTACTCTGAGCAAAGGGTCGTGGAGGAATCTACAATGTTTGTGGTGGTCCCTACATGGGATTCCTTTCGGGACACCATTAAAGAACAGTACTACCCTGTTGGAAGCTACGAGGACCAGTACACCAGATGGACCACCCTACATCAAGAAAGGGACCAGATAGTACCAGATTTCACCAATATTTTCCATACCCTACGCACCAAATTGGTATTAAAGACTCTGAGCATCATCTGGTGCTCAAATACCGCGACTATTTTCATAGATACATTCAAACAAAAATGGATTTCTTGGACATCGCCTCTTTGGGCATGACTTATAGACAAGTTGTCAAGATTAAGAAGAAATTTAAGAAGAAACAACAAGAGTTTGGATCTGAAAACCCGTCACAGCCGAAGTAGGGAAAAGACAGCCCCAACCCACACAACAAGGGACCAAGTCAATATGGTATCCCTTAGGACAACTAGTCCAAGCCACAACAAAATAAGGACAATGAAAAGATGAAGAAGGACACGAGAAAATGGTGTGAGTACCATAAAAGTCCTTGGCACAACACCAAAGAATGCCACTCCAAGAAGTCCCTCGTGGTTGAGCTGAAGGCTTCTGAGTCAAAGGTTGATTCTGATTTCGAGTCAAATATTGAAGGAGGGAAGCGGATTATCGATGTTGAACCCAGTGCCACTCTCGCTACCACCAAATTCCAGCCAAGTGACCCAGAAGAACCATAGGACACCTCTTTCACTCGAAGATGTGGGTCAAGGGGGCTCCGATTCATTTCATTTTCGACAACGGTAGTCAAAAGAACCTGATTTCAGCGTAATTCATCAAGCGGATGGACTTGCCAATGACACCACACCCACATCCCTACACCATGGGTTGGCTTCACCAAGGAATAGATCACTGTGTCAACCAACAATGTTGTCTACCCTACGACATCAAGCCTTTCAAAGATGAGGTATTGTGTGATATTGTTCCCTTGAATTTTGTGATGTTCTTTTAGGAAAACCATATTTGTGGAAGCGTCATTTTGTGTATGAGTCTAGACCCTGTAGTGTTATTATTACTTTAGGTAGACAATTATTTAGGATCCCATAGATAGTTTTGCCTACTGCTATTTCTTTAATCTCTGCTAAGAAATGCAGTAAGGTCATTTCATAGACCCGGAAGTTCATCTTCTCTGTGATCCGTGCTCATAGTAAGAAGAAGGTCGTCGCCACATCCATGGCCTCTACACAACGCCTCTCTTTGTAGTAGAAGCAAGTGGACGGGATCGTGGAAGAATATAGAGACATCTTCTCCCCACCTACAGGGGTACCGACACACTTCCAAGTCAAGCATCTAATTGATCTTACCCTTGACACACCTCTACCTTATGGAACAATCTATCAGCACTCGTTGATCGAGAATGATGAAATTAAGCATTAGATACGAGAGATTATTTAAAAGGGGCACATCAGACCCAACTCCTCCCCTTGCAGAAGCTCGATTGCACTAATGCAAAAGAAGGACAAAACTTGGCGACTATGCATTGATTACAAAGCCTTAAACAAAATCACAGTCAGGAACCGCTACCCCATTCCCAGGATTGATGACCTTCTTGACCAACTCAAAGGGGAAAAGTTATTCAACAAGATTGACCTAAAGTCTGGCTACCACCAGGTTCCCATTGAATCAAATGATATATGGAAGACAACCTTCAAGTCTAAACAAGGTCTCTACGAATGGCTAGTTATGCCCTTTGGCTTAACCAATGCATCAACCACTTTCATGAGGTTGATGGATGATGTATTGAGACCCTTCAACAACTCCTTTGTGGTGGTATATTTGGATGACATCCTCATATTCAACAGAATGTGGGAGGAGCACATGCGTCATATTCAACAGGTTTTGAGCAATCTGTGGCAGCACAAGTTGTATGCCAACTTGGAAAAATGCTCTTTTGGCATGAACATGGTCCAATAATTGGGATATGTTGTTGATGAGCATGGGGTACATGTTGATACAACTAATATCCAATTCATCCGTAACTGGCTAGCCTCAACCACACTAACTGAGCTTCAGAGCCTTTTGGGGCTAGCCAACTTATACTAACGGTTCGTGTTGGGATTCTCTGATATTGCATGGGCCCTCAACCAGGTGACCAAGGGAGGTGGTAGGGCCAAGTTCGTGTGGGGGAAGGAGAAACAAAGAGCATTTTATGATATGAAGCATTGCTTGTGCTCAGCTCCAACACTCTCCTTTCCCGATCTGCAGCAACCATTCGAGATTGAGGCTGATGCATCTGACTATGTTGTGGGCACAGTTCTCACTCAGCACGGGCATCTAGTGGCATAACATAGTGAGAGACTCTCCGATACTGTCCGAAAATACCCCACCTATGACAAGTAAATGTATTCCAGTGTACAAGCTTCTCGTCAATGGAAAAATTACATTCTAGGTAAAGAGACGATCATACACATTGATCACAAACCTCTGCAGTTCATACAGACACAGGGGAAATTGTAGAACGAACACCATAAGAAGTGGTCCACCTACCTACAACAGTTTCATATCAACATCAAGTATAAGACAAGTGTCTCCAATCATGTCGTTGACTACCTCAGTCTCCCCCCTATGGTTGCACTCACCACTCTACTCCATTCATGTGGACATGAAGCATCTGAGTGGCCCCAACTTTATCAACAAGATTCTGACTTTTCCACCACATATAAGATCTTGGGTACAGGTGCAACTGTCACTGATTTTCACATTTAGGACGAACTCTTATGCCATCTGGGCCATCTTTGTGTTTCTATGAGTGAGTGTGAAAAGATGATTTATGAAGCCCACTATAGTTGGATGGAAGGACATTTTGGCATAGAGAAAAATGTGGTCGTTCTTCAGAAACATTTTTATTGGCCAAAACTTCAATAGTACATCAACAAGTATATCAGATCTTGCATTTCCTGTGCCACTTCCAAGCCAACAATCAAGAAGAAAGGATTATATACCCCTCTTCCTATTCCTGAGAATCCTTGGGAACCCATATCAATGGATTACATGTCTTGCTTGTCTTCCACCAAGCAAGGATATGACTTCATGTTTGTGGCGGTTGATTGGTTTTCGAAGATGTCCATCCTCACAGCTTGTAAGAAGAATTTCATAGCGGTAGATACTGCCAAGCTCTTCTTCGAACAAGTTTGGGTCCACTTTGGGATACCATAGATCATCATCTCCGACCGAGACAACAATTTCCTCAACACCTTTTGGTCGAGTCTATGGTCTCTGTTGGAAACCAAGCTCACAAAATCCACTGCATTCCACCCCAAATCGATGGCCAAAAAAATGTTGTCAATCAGATGATTGTGCACATCCCTCACATGTAAAATTCTAACCATACACGTACATGGGACGAGAGTATCACATATGTCCAACACAGTTACAACGAGGCTCTCTATAGTTCCACCGGCCATAGCCCATTTTAGGTGGGTCTGGGATTCCAACCCTTGGGACCCATTGATGTTGCACTCCCTCTTGACACCACACAGACAGACTCTTCTCCTAATCAGTCTACGATTGACAAAGCCACCAGATTCATTGATCGGATTTAGCACATACACCAACAGGTCTAGGAGATTTTGCAAATATCCAATGCTAAGTACAAGCAGTGCCATGATCAACACAAGGTATCACACCAGTTTTAGGTTGGCAAAAAAGTATGGTTGCATCTGCAGAAGGAGTGTCTCATCGGGCCCCATCGGAAACTTCTCCCACTTCGTTATGGGCATTACACTATCACCAAGGTTGTGGGTAGCAATGATTTTGAGTTCAACACTCCACCCTTCCTTGGTCTACATCTAGTATTCAATGTGGACCTCCTTCGACCATATTTTCCATTATTGGATACTTCTGAGATCGCAGAACAATTGACACCAACAGAGCTCAACCCTGACTGCAGGGAACAAGCATCCATTGATCAGATAGAGGACGCATTGTTATCAGAAAAATCGGTAAGTGAAGACACAAACTAATATCCCTAACTTCCACAGGAATCTAGAACAAAACAAGACATAATACAAACTTCACCTTAGACTTCACTGTCATATAAACCATTTCAGAGAGGAACGAGTGACATACCTTTTAAATGATGCTTGATCCTGCTAGTGTTGTCCTTGTCACTCCATATTTGTATTTTTGGGATGGTGAATCTATTTAAGAAGCACAAACCAAAAAAGAGAGAGAACAAAGATATATATATTCTAATGAATTATGTGTATAAGATCAAGGAGTTATACAATGAAAGCCAAGACACCTTTATAGGGAAGAAATGTATTGTTGCATTATATTAAAATGGAAAGTGGAGAATATAACCCATGCCTTGATGTTGCAAGATCCCTTTCAATGGTGCTTTTCTCCAACACACACACCTTTTCTCCAATGCCTTTGATGAAGAGGATCCACAATCTGACTTAGAGAGCTAAAGAAAAGCTATCTCAAGTATAATCTATAGCACAACTCTTCATGCATATGAAAATCTTATCCTTTTCAACCTTAGCCTTTTCCATGAGATATCCCTCCTTATATAGGGTGAAATAGGGATGGATGTGGATATTATGATGATCCCACTAAATCAGAGAAGTGGGTAAGATCCAAACTGATCGGAGGCCACCTCATCTTCTAGAAGATTCCCTTCTAGAACATTCGTGAATTTTGACTTTTCCCTTGCTTATGCATCGTCACACCCTATGCATAGGTAGCTTGTGATGATGTTGTCGTCCATATTTGGTGCAGAATGCAACGATCAAGCATCATCATACCCCAAACATAGAGCAGGGTGAGACGATCTTCCTTGCCATAGTTTTTGAGAGAGGAAAAGAAAACTGATTTTCTCATGGATAAAGTCTCTTTTAATATTTTCAGGGAACATGTAAGTGAGTTAAACACATGTCGTCATTCGATCACTGGGGTGAATAAAATAATGTGTAATAGAATACCCTCCAATGTATGAAACTGGAACCTATGACAACTGAAATACTTTGTAGAATGTGTGTGTTGAAAACAAGGAGCGCATCGATCGAGAACATACAAACAATCAAGCATCTGCATAATAATATACCATTTTCTGAGGTAATAATTCCCATACTCAGACTACAAGTGACTCTAATCATAATTTTCAAGTGAGTCATGACCACTAAACATACACTGTGGATCCATGTCAGTACAAACTTATGAATATTCTGTTGCAACCTGGATTGATATGATGAGATCCAGGGTCTTCATTTCTATCGTCTCTAAGTACGAATCTAGCCATGTGATTACAGGTGTCGAAGTCAAACATGGTAGAAACCACTTTATTACGGGTCATTAATGAAAATAGTTAACAAGTGTGAGGGAAATCACCATTGATGTCAATAACTCCCAAGGTACTCTAGCACAATCCAATGAGTGTGAAATAATGAGTTGAAGTCGAACACTCAATGTAATCTTTCAATTAGGGGCCGATGATGTGAACCCACTATTGAAAGCAAGGAAACCTGCCATTGAGGCATGCAGGCTCCAAGGTAATAATATGATTTCTAATTCTTGTTCCTGGATAATGAGTTGAAGTCGATAGGAAAAGACTCATCATAGGAGGGCCTTGATGTATCCCCCATCAATGACACAAAATATGTAACAGATTTGAAGTAGATCAGAGTATGAAGTGATTCAGAACTGACTCAAGGAAGGTTGACATGGTAAAAAAATTATAATTGCAGATGGTCGACTCGATAGAAGGCTAGATGGGGTTGGAGTTCTCTTGAACATATGAACGAATTAAAATGTTCTTGGCAACATTGACTCAAGGAGGAACCAAAATATGAACTTGTGGATGGTCAAACGTGAGACAAATGGATTTCCCAACCCATATACAGTGATGAAGGGGGTGTCATGTTCAAGAGCGACTGTACTGCCACTAACACAAATACAACGACACATTTCTTCCCAATTTTCCCCTACCATTTTTCGGTGAGTACCTCTTTATTTTTACACAAGCTTGAGGAGGATAACATATGATTGTAATGTAAGCTCATCTTTCGGACGAGTCCCTCAGAGTATTTTTAACAAACCCAAAGAAGGAGTGGTTCTGTCCCATATGGGTCTTTCGATGCTTGTTTAACAAGTCCAAAGAAAGAAAACTTAGGGGGTTTTCATGTTTATAGACTCTGAAAAACACTTAAAGAGAACTCCATAAGGTCTTTTTTCGTAATTTAATTTGATGAGACTGAAAAAGAGATAATCTACCGCTCATCAAACGTTTTCTTCAAATACTTTTACGAGCGTGAAGAAAAACAAGGTCGCTCAGATATATTTTTGTGTTTAGGGAGCTTGAAAAGAGCTTAAAGGATACTCCACAATGTTCATTTTTTGTATTACGAAAGCAAGTTCGAAAAAACGACAAAATATTGCTCGTTTGTATTCTCATGGTTTCACGAGCGTGAGAAAGAATTAAGATTGTGCTCAGAGTTTTTCCTAAAAAACCCTAAAAACATTTGTTCATAAGAAAAAACACACAAAAAAAATAAAAATGGTGGACCCTAATCAAACGTCTCGTCCTTAGAACTTTTAATCTGTAAAAGAAAACACTTCACAAAGTTGGCTAGACCTCACAGCATGGGTAGAGTATAAAAAAAATATTTTAATTTTGCAATAAAATATCAATAAAATAGGCCAAAACAACCCTTTTACCATTTCATTTGCAAATTTACCCAAATAGTGCCCCAAACCCTCTTTTCCTCCCAAATTTCAACTGTGGATTCAAGATCGCCTGGTGGATCATTTCACAATCTGTCTCCGTAAAAAAGGTAATCTTATGCTTCCTTATCTTTTCATGGTTTAAAAATTTGTTTTTATTGGTTTATTGTTGAGTATGGGTCGATTTTTTGGGGGTAACTGGGCTTTCAGATCGTCGTAGGCCCACAGTATCGTGAATTGCAACGATCTGGAATCATCGTAGGGGGCTCAAAGACAGGGTGTGATGATGTCTCTCTGCATGAAAGTGCTACTCTGCGACGACCACAAATCAACTTTTGAAAATATAAAAAGAACTATGGAAACTTCCAAGAATGGATTTATTATGGTTCTAATCTTCTTTTGATGTTCCTTGGCAGACTTTCCTTGGTCAAAATGCTCGAGTGGCAAGAACAATATCATGAAGAAGAAGACTATTTTTTCAAGAATGACCCGAGCACTGTTATGGCACTTAGGCAATGTGGATTACTCAAGTTCTTCAAAATTTAGGTCATGAGAGCCCAATTTATATTACTAGAGTATATGGTTCACATGTGGGATGTGAACAAACAATCCTTTCACGTGGGCGTGCATATACTCACATTGGATATAGAGGATATTTACTTTCTAATGGGTTTGTCTCGCTGAGGCTCTCGGATATCGCTCTTAAGAAGAAAGGGTGGAGGAGAACCCATGGATTACTATGTTGCACAACATTGCATGACGGGTATGGAAAAAACATAGTGGCAAGGTGGCCATTAAAGATGTTCGGGATTTACCATTGCGGACCATACTTTATAACATTACCCAGATGGAAGGGAGTCCATCTCTCCACATGGATTTTCAAAGCCATTTTCAATATGCCATAGAGTGCAAGGAACCCAGGGTCTTCAACTAGTGTGAGGGTGTCTTGAAGAACATGAAAAAGAAACTGACAAAGTGTCGAAATGGTCGGTTGAAATAGTGTGGTTACGGGTCCATTTTGGTGTCCTTCTTCTTGGAGAGGGTCCTCGTATTTCATCTACAGGTGGAGTGGGGTATACCCGCTCCACAAGATCCACAGATGAAGAGGTGGGTGGACTTAATGTCTCATCATGGTGGCATGCCTATCGTCAAGTCTGACGATGTTTTCTTCCAATGGTTGAGGAATCAACTAATCATGGTGGAGGACTATGTGTACATCGGGACGGATTTTTGTGGGGATCTTGACTTATCTCTTCCTGAGGGATATCAGTGGGGAGACATACGTAAGAAGGAAAATTTTCATTATATGACGTTTTTGATATTTTAATTATAATTTTTTTTTGTGTCATCTATCCAAGACTAATAAAGTGTTCTCAATAATGCAGATGTGGCACCTTATCGTCCTCCGATATCATCTCCCATTCAGAGGAAAGGAGAGAGGGGTGTTGTAGCAGGAGTGGTCATCGTGGATCTCGAGGAAATTGAGCAAAACCTAGAGGGATTAACCATGAATATCCCTGATGCCACGGTGGACGAACTTCCTAGAGACTATCAACACCATATAGTTGGCGTATCTACATCTATTGGTCAACTGCTCCATAGAGTGGCACATGCAGTTGTTTGTCACAGTAAGCAACATCCTTGATTTTTTTTTTACATGAAGCCACGAGCTTCACTTTTTGATATTTTGGTCCTTGGAAAAAACACTTTTTGTAACTTTTATCGTTATTAATATAAAGTTTCTTCCGACTTACTTGTCTTTTTCAAAAGTGTGTTTGGATTTATAAATGTCTCAAATGTCTGTTTAGCACATAGTTATCAAATGCATCTATCAATGTGTTTAGACATCTAGGAATATGTTGATATTCTATATAATCAAAATGTCTTTCCAAGAGGTGAATTCTTAAGTATACACTTAACAAAGTAGGACTTTGAATGGAATAAATGTTACTTAACTGCAACACTACTAACTACGAATTGAGTCATACAATAAGATAACGAATTCCAAATGAAATGGAGTCATTTAATAATTCAATAACTACACTCTATTCCATGATATTATTAGTCGCACGACCAAGGCAAACACCGTGTACACTGATCAACTCATACATAGGTGTATAGATTTCCCATGCAACAGATGCTAGGCTTTGAGTACTATGACTAGCACCATCAACAAAGCTGATATAGGGTAGAGAAGACACCAACGTCTGGAAACCAAGCACAATGCAAGGTAAGCAACTAAAAGGAAGAATAAAAATGAAAAAAGTACACTAGAGTATAATACACTAAAAATACACAACGCTCATGCAAAAATGATTTAAGCATAGTACTTATTAAAGTAAAGCCCATTTTTGGGTTCAATCAAAGGAATTCCATCATAATCTACCAGCTCATAAGCCCCTTTCTCCAACACTCATTTCAAAATATAAGGGCCACACCACATAGGTTCGAATTTACCCTAAAGAAGAACTAAATCATGTTCATAAAGAAGAACTAAATCACCCTCAGAAAAAACACGTGGTTTGACATGCTTGTCATATTGAGATTTGACATGCTTCTTCTGAGTTTCAATGACTAAGGCAACATCACGACGAGTCTCGTCTAATTGCATCAAATACAAGAGACGTTCATCTTCAACTGAGGTGTTAGGGAGAAGTTTGACAACTAGTTTCAAAGATGGGATTTCACATTCAATTTGAAAAATAGCTTCAATACCATATACCAACTAGAAAGGTGTGAACCCTGTGGTAGATTTAACGGATGTCCGATAGGCCCACGACGCAGAGAAGCATCGTGTGCTAGCTTGACTTGTGAAATTCTATCATCCATCGGAGCATAGTAGTAAGAAATTTTTTAATTGCTTAAACCTAACCATTGGCTTGTGGATAGTAAGGTGTTGAGTTTTCATGTCGAAGACCCAACTTCTCAGTAATTTTAGACATCATGAAATTGTGAAAATGACTACCATGGTCAGTGACGATGGCTTGAGGGACACCAAATCTAGTAACAATATGATTGAATATGAAAAACATTGTAGTTTTCTCGTTATTATCAAATGTAGGCATCGCCTCGACCCATTTAGTGAAGTAATCCATGGCTACGATGATGTATCCATAGCCCTCGACTGAGTGAGGGTTACATGTCATGAAGTCAATGCCCCATTTAGCCAATGGACCAATGGATGAGATCGGATCTTATTGTTATACATTTGACAAGCATGGCATTTTTGGATGACAATAATGCAATCTTTAAACAATGAAGGCCATAAATAACCTGCTCATAAGATCTTTTGGGAAGTGGCATACCCAGACATATGACCGCAACATGCTCTGGAATGACAGTCATTCAAAGATTTCTCAACTTCATCGTAGGTTAGGCATCATCAAAAGATCGAATCAATACCACGATGGTAAAGGGTATCACCAAGGATAATGTATTGATGAGCTTGATATTAGATACAATGACGATCCACACTTGAAAGATTAGGCCAGAAAGTTTGGGTTTGGAGATAAATGATAATGTATCCATATCATATGTCGTTAGAACTGAATAGAAAGAGAGACTCATCAGGCAAGGAATCCTCTACCACAGTTTTTACCTTAGTAGAGGGAAGGTCACATATCAATTCGACAAAAACCAAATATTTCTTGGATTTGGCATTCTCAAATTCCAAATCAAACTCCTGGAGAATAACTATCCATTTGGAGTATTCCCCCCCCAGCAATTGTCGAGTAAGGATGTGTTTCATAGGGTTTCAATCAGAAATGACGTTGGTTATGTGTAACAAGATATAATGACAAAAATGTTGAACACCTTGAACAATTTCTCCACATGCAAATATTTGGTTTCAGTGGTCGTGAGACTCTGACTCTAATAGTAGATGACATGTGATTCATGTGATTCATCCTCTTGAACTAGAACCATAACGATGGTATATTTTGAGGTGGCTAAGTATAAGAAATAATCTCGACTATAATCATGTGGAAATAAGAGTGGTGTATGGGTTAAGGCAAGTTTCAAAGCTTCAAATGCTTTGTTGGCAGTTTCATCCCATACAAAATCTTGACCCTTTTTAAGAAGTCGAGTAAAACCTTTTGTTAACTCAACATAGTTGGGGTTGAATCGACATAAAATTTTTGCCTTCCCTTACAAACTTTGGAGTTGGCGCAATGTAGAAGGAGGAGGCAGATTGAGAATAGCTTCAACCTTTAGAGGGTCCACCCTAATCCCATGTGTAGAAATGATAAAACCAAGAAGTCGTCCAGACTCCACACAAAAAATGCATTTATGTGGATTCAAGCATATGTGATAATAGAGACAGCGTAGGAAAATGACCCGTAAATGTGTTGGGTGATCTTGATGATGCATACAATGCGCCAATAAATCATCTAGGTAAAGTTGTACAATGTGCTTAATGTCATGAAAAGCGTAAGACATAGCGCGTTGAAAAGTCACACCAACATTATTGAGACCAAAAGGTAGTTTCTGGTATGCGAAGGTTCCCCAAGGGCAGATAAAATAATTCTTATGTTGATCCGCAGGTAAAATATTGATTTGATTATAGCCGAAGAAACCATCCATTAAAGAGAAGATTTCACTCCCGACACAGTCGTCAATGATCTGGTCAACGAAAGGGGTTGGATAATTGTATTTGGGACAAGCTTTGTTGATATCCCTATAATATACACAAACATGGATCGTGCCTTGTTTATTCATAACTAGAACAAGATTATATACCCAATTAGTCAAAGCCACAGGATAAACAAAATCGGCTTTAAGAATTTTTTCAACTTCGAGTTTGATAGCAACAAATTTGCATGGATGTATTGGGTGAAGTCTTTGTCGAATGGGTTTAGCATATAGGTAAGTCTTAATCTCATGTAAAACAATATCAGGATCAATTTCTGACATCTCTTCGTAAGTCCAGGAAAAAACTTCACAAAATTCTTGGAAAAGAGCTTTATAAATTTGAACTTCATCGAAAAAACATGAGGCACTGATGTGAACATTTTCCATGACTCTGGGTTTAATCTAAATATCTAAAGGGATGGTGGGTGAAATGTTACCCAAGTTCCCTTCATACAAAACATTGTGTATTGGTTCAGGCATAGGGGAAAAAGTAACAACAGTAGACAGATTCAAAATCCGTTGATAACTCTCGATGGCCTCAGGTTCCAGGAAGAGAATAGAATGATGATGCCCATCGTCCCATGGGGTATCTTCCATAGACATGGTCATCATAATAATTTCATCGGTGTGAAATACTACATGAAATAGAACTGGAGACGTATCGAAGAGAGAATGAGGATAGGTAGTTTCCGATTGAACAACTTGATAAGCCAATTCTATCAGACTTAAAGGCATTATGTCGTCGTAACGAAGACAATCGTCAGAGATAGGTACTGTCCAAGGGTCATAAGACTCAGGGATTTCACCAAGAGTGGTTGATATCATGTTAATTGAGGTGACAAAAGGAGTAGGAATATCAGGTGGTAGAATGGGGAACATACCCATTAACGAAGAATCTTTTAAAAGACCCACACAGACATTCTCATAACTAGGAGGTGTTTTCGCAATGAAAGGTATGTTACTAGTACGAGAATCATAATTAAAGAAGGAAATTTGATAGACAGTAATAATTTTTCCTTGGTGAGGGAAATGTATCACACGAAAAAGAGTATAAAAAACTGCACGCATGGAATCAATCCAACTACGACCAAGTAGAAGGTTGTAATCGAGAGGTGCATCAAAGACCTCAACCTCAACATTAACCAATTTTCCTTCTAACGTAATAGATAACGAAGGAAGAACACTGTAAGGTTTAAATATTGTACCATTAAATGATTTAAGAGTATTGTGTGACTTGTTAAGGGCAGGAGAGCCAATGGCCTTCCAACAAGTAATGGACATGACACAAGTCGAGGCCCCTTCATCAATAACAGTTCGACAAATATTCTTATTTTCAACAATAACTTGTATCTGAAATGATAATTGAGGAGGAATCCTTGGAATATGATCTTCCAAGTCAAATATTATCAAGTTCGTATCAGTAGGATCAATTCCATCAATATCCTTTAACAGTTCCTTTCATTGCATAGTACAACTTTGAAGGACTTCGAGAGTCGACATTGCAGAAGGTGCCTGCACAAGATCTTCTACAATACTGTAGTTTTGAGCAACACATGCATGAGGATTAAATGACGACTTACGAACAACGCCCTTAGGAGGAGGATGAAGAACTGTATCTAGACTCGTTCATTCAAGATGAAGAGGACCGTTGGGAGGTGAAGTTTATGGAGGAGTTTGAACCAATGGAGGTGGTGAATCATCAACTTTATCTTTCGAAGGTGAATAATATTTGGCTCGATTAGCAACTGCAAATTCATTCTTCTTGGAGTCACTAGTACACATAAGTGCATATGACGTGGTAGAGAGGGAAGGCTGGTATTGAATGACCAATTAGGCCTGTTGCTGAGAAGGAAAATGTTGTGACAAAATGACAAGTGGAGTAGGTGTCCCGCTCCCTTGCAGTAACTTAGTAACCCCAACACGTTGTGGACAATATTTCATATAATGATACTCACCACAAATAAGACAAGGATAACGAGGTTTGCGCTTTTCTTGGTCATCAGGAGGCTGAGTCTTGGGTTTATTAGATGGTTGATTATTATTTTTTTCCTCCTTATTCTTTGCCTTCCCTTTCTTTTTATTTTGTTTTTACCAGTAGATGTAGATTGAACCACATTAAATTCAGAAGTTTTACCAGGATAAGGAGTAGGAGGAGGATTATTTTGTACATTAGCAATATTAGACTTGGGATTGGCATGACTGGCTTGTTTAGGTTGATTCTCGACGTGGAAGGTTCCAATCACGCCATCAACAACATGAGAAGCTACTGGAGGCGTTGGGGTTTGATTTGTAGACGGGCGAGGAGCATCAGTGATCAAGTCATATAGTGTGCCCGTTTGTGAATAAACAAGATCCAAGTATTGAGAATGACTAATTGCCTGCTCTTCAGTGACGACACTACCCATGGAAACATCATGGGCTATAGAACCAATGAGTGACTTAGTAAAACACTCGACCAATATTTGATCAGGAAGGGGAAGTTTGATAAAGCGTCTTCTCCTCCTCCACTCATGAATGTGATCATAAATGTGAGTGGATGAAGATTGTTTAAATGAGCTCAAAATTCTAGTTCCTGTCTTGTATCGGATTGGTAGCTGGTAATGTGTTAATAAATCCATAGCTAAGGTATTGAATTCATCAAAGAATCCTCACGGTAATTCAATATACCATTTGGATGCCAAACCCATCAGAGTTCGTTGGAAAATATGTAATCTAATGTAGTCATCCATCAAAGAGTTGGATGAACACCAAATATGGAAAGTCATGATCTGATTATTTGGGTATTCTCTTGATCGGACATTAAACTTGGGAATGTCTAATGGTAACTTGGAAGGTATGACCAACCAATAAGGAGAATGCAAGATAGGATCATTCAAAATCCTAGACAAATCCGGTAAATCTAAAGTAGCAAGAAATGACAACTATCTGTTTACTTGAGGAAAGGTGTAATTCTGAGGAGGTAGTTTGGTAGGTTTAACAGTAGGACCATAAGAATTTTGTATATAGTTAGAGGGTCCTATCAAATTTGTTTGTGGAGGGTTTTGATTCAAATATACAACTTGAGTTGGTTGATTGGATAAGCTTATGTGGGAAAGAGCATTAGATTGAAAACCTTGACCCCAAGTAGGATTCATAGAACCTGGATATGGTTGCCCAGGATTAGGGGGTACAAAAGAATTAACTTGAGGAGGTTTCCCCCCATGCAGATGTTGATGGCCTTGGAAAGGAAAATTCCAAGGTTAAGACTGTAATCCAGGGATATACTGCCCATACACTGTGTTATGACCCCCGACTTGGGGTTTCCCCCTAACTTGAGGTTGACCTCAACAAAAATTTGAAAACTAGAAGCGACAGAATGAATTGTTCCCCCCATTTGATTGGAGCTACTTAGGCTAGGATGATTAAATCCTCCAGGTAAAGGTGGAGGAAGAGTTCTAGGCCCCCCAGAGAGAACTTGGGTAGGTGTAGGAACATAACTACTAGCAACATTATACCCAGGAGGAACAAAAAGATTAGCCCCTCTGGATGGATTTTGGGCAGGATTAGCAATAGAAGTATTTAGAGCATGATACCCAAGTGGAAGTGACGGATTTGGTCTAAGTGAAAGTGGTGTTCCAATAGGAGCTTGAGTGATTATTGTACTTCTGACATAAACATGCGTAGTTTGTGGGACCCTGGTAGAGCTAGCGAGATGGAGAGGAAGAATTGTATGAGAACCAACCAACAATTGATCTGATACTGTAAGAACATTATTGGTCATGCCGGTAAAATGATCTAAGGGGACTGTATAGGCAGTAGAAGTCACATGAGTATGTGATGCCATAGGTTGATTAGAGGTCCTCTGGCATAGATGACTCATTCCTAGTTTTTCAAAAATATCTTGTCCCAAAGAAGTTCTCCAAAGAGAACGAATAGGACTAGAAGAGCTAGGATCAAAATTTCTAGCAGTGTGAACTAGGGTTCTAAACGACTCACTCTGAAAGAGAAGATCATCTACAACAAATTCTGTGTGAGGTCCAGTAGGTATTCCAGTATAATCTTCGACAACAACGTCTCCTGATGAATTTATCTGGAGAAAAAGTGGATCTCATACAACACTCAATAACGAATTTATGGGAAGTATGGATTCCCCCAATGGAGTAGAACTGCCAATCTCAGAGGCTACGTCGTTATTGAATGCTCCTTCAGGAGAACCCTATGGTGAGTTAGGAAGCAAAGGAGTATATTCTTTCAGATCTTCTGCAGGTAATCCTTGCATCCTACATGAACGGGGAGGGATGATGTTGGCCACACCGAATAATGAGTGAAAGAAATCTATGGCCAACTAGAGAAACAAACAACACTCACTAATAAAATATAGATATCACACACGCAAACAAACCTTCTTATTTCAAAGTCACTAGTTGGTGATGAAATCCAACGTCATGAAATTGAGACAAGAAGGGGTTGGGATAAAGCGGGTGGAAAAGTTACATTGATGACCTTTTTAATGGAATTACACCCTGGTGCAAAATCCCACACATAATCGTGGGTATACCCTCCAAGGAGCCTGAGTGAGTTTGGCCAATGTCGATTCCAGGTACTGTGAAGACTTGCCCCTCCACAGTCACCTCGTGTAAATACTCTAAAGAGATAGGCCACTAAGGTTACTAATTACGACAATGATGCCTGGGGAAGCAATCAACAATCCGATCCACGCACAAGGTTAGGGTATCTAAGCCCGAAATCAACTCAATAAGGTCCCCACATTATTTTCTTCTCAAGTGACCCTCAATAATATGCACAATATCTACACTAAGACCAACAAAGCAGGGTGAGTAACTCTATCGGTCCTAATGCGACCTCATGATTGACCCTTGTGTTAGAAGGGCTTCCCAGGACAAAATGTAGCAAGTGGATTTATACTCTCCCTATCACAGGATACTATTTTGTGTTTCGATGCTTTGGAGAGTGTGCCTTACAACCTATTCCAAAGTGCTATCCTAGCTAATGTTGGTGTAGAAAAGTTCTAGAAAATAAAAGTTGCTAATAGATTTTAAAATTACGTTGTATTTTAAAGGTTGTTGCTTACTCAAAAGGGAAACAGAAGTGAAACTGATGATATATTTTACCTTGACCCAATAAGATGCAAGAAGAGATGAAATGCAAACGTTTCATTCAATGAACTCTAATTACAGCAGGGAGAAGGTTTTTCTTTTCCAAAATACAAAAGCTACCAGTACAATTTCTCAATTTTTGAATGATATGAATTCCAAACAATCAAAGCTATCAACTTTTCCAATTTTCCCCTTTCAACAAATATATGAATGGAAAAATTTCTTACAAAGACTACTAAAAAGAAAAATAAACTTTAGTTCTTTCCTTTTCAAATCAGATCAAAGATGTAATGAAGAAAAGAAAGAATGGTCCAAGAAAACTAGTGCACTCTCAACACTATTCCCAAATCAAACTCACAATGTAAGAAAAAAATGAAATGATAAGAAAATTTTTGTTGAATACAAACAAAAATTGTCTCTTAATCAATCAACAATCCACAAAGTAAAAACAATCCAAAACTCAAAAGAAATCAAGGACTACTCATCAAACAAGCACCCAAGAACAAAATCTTGAGATTATACCCTTGCGACAAGAAGTCAAGAAAAAAAACTTGCAAAGTTTGTAAAGAATACTTTCAATCCTTGAAAATCAATCAAATCCAGGGTAAAAGTTGTAAAACAATCATTCACCAATGCCAAAAGTTCATCCCAGGCAGTGAAGACAAATCTGGGTGAAGAAAAGAAATTCAATTGTCACCCAACAATTCTTACAGGAATCGCCGCAGGCTACAGAGGAGTACAGTGCGACGATATAGGATCTTCATAGGATTTCAACAAGCCACAGTGTGATGTTGCCGCTTTGGTATGTACAAGTAAAGTGTGATGACAAGGAATCGTTGCAGGATGTCAATAAGAAACAATGTGACAATCTCTAAATAGAAAGAAAAATGGAAAAAATGACAAAATTTCTCAATGAAATTTCAGGACCAGAGACTCAAGATGGATCACCCACAGACTCAGAGAATGAAATTGATCAAAAGAAGGCAAACTAAAAGAAAATAAGAAGAAAAAAACCAAAAATAGGTCATATCCCCAGTATGGTCTCCAATTTTGTTATCAGACAAATCGATTAGTGTGAACACAAACTAATCTCCCTAAATTCCACAGGAAGCTAGAACAAAACAAGACATAATACAAACTTCACCTTAGACTTCATTGTCATATAAACTATTTCAGAGAGGAACGAGTGACATACCTTTTAAATGATGCTTGATCCTCGCTAGTGTCATCCTTGTCACTCCATATTTGGATCTGCGGGATGGTGAACTTGTTTAAGAAGCACAAAACAACAAAGAGAGAGAACAAAGATATATATTCTAATGGATTCTATGTATAAGATCAAGGAGTTATGAAATAAAAGCCAAGACACCTTTATAGGGAAGAACTGTATTGCTTCATTATATTAAAATGGAAAGTGGAGAATACAACCCATGCCTTGATGTTGCAAGATCCCTTTCAATGGATCTTTCCTCCAACACACACACTTTTTCTCCAATGCCTTTGATGAAGAAGATCCACAATCTGACTTAGAGAGCTAAAGAAAAGCTGTCTCAAGTATAATCTATAACATAAATCTTCATGCATATGAAAATATTATCCTTTTCCATGAGAGATCCCTCCTTATATAGGGTGAAAGAGGGATGGATGAGGAGATTAGGATGATCCCACTAAATCATATAAGTGAGTAATATCCAAACCGATCAGAGGTCACCTCATCTTCTAGAAGATTACCTTCTAGAACATTTGTGAATTTTGACTTTTCCCTTGCTTAAGAATCATCGCACCCTATGCACAGGCAACCTGCGATGACACCGTAGTCCACTTTGATGCAAAATGCAACAATCAAGCATCGTCACACCCCAAGCATAGAGCAGGGTGAGACGATATTCCTTGCCATAGTTTTTCAGAGAGGAAAAGAAAACCACTTTTCTCATGGAGAAAGTCTTTTTTAGTATTTTCAGAGAACATGTAAGTGAGTTAAACACATGTCGTCAGTCGATCACTGGGGTAACCAAAATAATGTGTAGCACACACAGGTCAAGGGCACTCGCTAGTAGCAGATCTAACTTTATCAGGTTGTCAAGGCAGGGAAACTTCTATACCAAGGCAAGTGGCTCACCCGGGGCCAAATACAACTGAATTTTCCTCATCTTATGGGGGATATCAACACAATGGAGACCATTTCTTCCTAAGGGGGGATGATTGATCCAAGTAGATATTGGCTACCCACCTATTCCAACTGGTTCCTCGTGTCCGTTTTTGTTCAACACGTTCTTCTGTACTTCTTTGTAATTGTCGGTTCTACACTTTTGGGGCTATTTTAAGCCCCACACATCCTCCAGGTGGATATAGGTGGCCTCTCACCTAATCCAAATGGATTATTTTGTATGTTTTCATGTCAACACATCTTGTTGTACTTCCGGGGCCGTTTTGGGGCCCTAAATGTTGTTTTTTGTCTCTCCACAATCAAATTGTACACAAAGTCAGATTTTGATAGCGAAATGTGTATCTCTCTGAAATACCTTTCCAACGGGCTATCACGTGCCTAAGATGGAGGTCGTATGAAAAATTTATGGCTCTAGGAAGTTGAGGTACCAAATTACACCAACTTACCCATAGGGCCCACACAACTTTTGGCATTTCACCTTCTAGGGTTAGGTTTTTGGATGTCTAGGGTTTTGGCATTCATGAGTAATATAAAAAAGGCCTATGGAGCCTAATTGTAATCCATTCTTCTCAGACAGATGTGCATAGCAACCACATCTCTTCTTAGAGATAACTACCACCATTCGAGCAAGTTTTTAGTTCTGTAGTTTTATAGTTTCAACCTATTTCATTATTTAATAGAAGATATTGTTCACTGGATAATTGTGTTATTATCCATGTCTCTGTGTTTATTGTATTCAGTCTTTTAATCAGTTCATTCCACTCCTAAATATGGATCAATTTGTCTCTCAATAATGTCTTCAAAGGATCTAAATTTATTATCAAGCATTGCTAGTAACTCACTTCAAAGAATTGCTACTAATTCACTTTGAAGTTTGGCTTCTCTCTCTTCTGTACGTTTTTCTATTGATTCTATAGATTCATCCAAACTATCTAGGGTTACTTTGTTAGGCCTTCCTCTATTTGATTTAGGTATCGACGGTGACTATTCATATTGAAAAGAAAAATAAATAAGGAACTTGTGCCCCTAATTATGGAAGGGTTTGAATAGTCACTAACAAAATTATCATAGATCAGATTTACCCCAAACAAGATTCACCAGACCCGATAAATAATCATGCAGTAGAGCCACAAAGATAATATTCACCACTATAGAAATACTATTGAATGAGATATATTTACCACAAATATAATATTCACTCATGTATTCATCGTAGAGATAATATTCACCGGGTAGATATATTCACCATCATATGTATTCACTGTAGAGATAATATTCACTACCGTATGTATTCACCACAAAGATAATATTCATCGAAGAGATATATTCACCACCCTATGTATTCACCACAGAGATAATATTCATGGAAGAGATATATTCACCACCCTATGTATTCACCACAAAGTTTATAAGATAATTTTATTTCATGCCAAGAAAGTATATATATATATATATTCATGTGGTTCACGACATCAGATATCAGAAGCTCGCTACTTCCACGTAAACCTCCCCGTAATCCGCAAGAGAACATATGGAGGGCGGGTATTTCAAAACATCCCATTTAAGGATATAACATGTCACTTACAAGGAATTGAACCTGGGTGGGGAGGGTAACAATCATTCCTCCCAACCACCCAAGCTACATCCAATGGACATGAAGAAAGTGTATATATATATATATATATATATATATATACTTTGAATGAATAACAATCAATCTAGATCCAACTTAACTCTAGATTTATCAAGTGCCGACAGGGATAAAATATCTCAAGGTGTGTTGGCACAGGGGCAGACCTAGGGTTCAACGCTACAACAACGCACCAACAAAACCCTAACTACCGGCCCTTTCGACAACATCTGCGAAGCAGATGAAGTCTCACCCCAGGTAGAAGCAGGGGTGGTTGCAGGACTCAAGTGTCTGCAACCTTAGATGGGACACAGATCTGTGATTATATCACTTACAGAGCACTTAGCATTGATCATTCATCAATATTCAACCCTTATTATACTTCGCATATAGAACAAAGCATCGAAACATTCTCTTAGATCTAAGGTATTTCATCACTTAGCAACAGTAAAACAGATCAGATCCAGTAGATCAGCACTAATCATCTTCATACATGTCATATCTACATTCACATACATCTAAGAATCACAAAGCACACATAGATCTATCTAAATATATCAAAGCACTTAGCAAATAATCACATCAATGCATCAGAACAAGGCACAAAGCGGTCAACACAGGATTTACGTGGTTCACCCCCACCCTGGGGCTACGTCCACCAACTCTTCTTCTCTATTATCATCGGACAAGAAGTTACAAGCACAGACCCATAGAAACCCTTACTTCACACAGGACATAAGATCTGCGTAGCTTGATAGATCCTTCTTCCTTGCCTTTCAGCACAAAGCCTTCTATACCTTCACACAGGGACTTGCACTAAGCTCTGCAAGTCTATACAAAATACACAACACCTCGATCACATAGATCCCACTTGGAATGTAGCCTATATCACATAGATATAATAGAATACAATACAATACTATATGCCTAGACATCTATTTATACATTTTAAAAAGTGGGCCTAAGCATGGGTGAACCCACGGGCCGACATCCCTTTCCCATTACATATTCCCAAAACCCAAAATGGGCCCAAAAGTGGGCCGAGATCCCATGATCTCTACTTCTTCTAGTGCTCCATCTTCGATAGGCTGTCGAAGTCCCAAAAACGGTCAAATATGACCAAGTGTTCCCAAAACTTGGTCAAGGGCCAACAGGCCCCCAATACTCACATGTGACTCGTCCCAAGTCACTCTGGTCTGAGAAATTCTGCCTTGAACACCTTGAGCTTGGCTCAAGCTGCTTCGACCTGCTGTAGTGCTACTTCCTCTTTCTCATTGAACTCCTGGATGAGTGCATCATTGACTAGCCCTTCTAGGCATTATTCTATTGTGATGATGACCTGTTCTAGCTAGACTCCTTGGATTTCAACTTCGATGAACAGTTGGCATGCCTTCTCTTGCATTGGTTGAAGTCATTGAGAGTATTCCATCACTTTGGTCTGGATCGTATGGATTTTTTGTTGGCCCGTGTGCTGATCTAGAAACCTCTTCATTATTTCGACTGGTGACAAGGCCTTCAACTGTGCCTGTAACATATCTTCTTGTTGCTTTGCTTCTTGGAGCTGCGACTCAAATGCTTGTAACTCTGGATTCTCCATGAGGTTCTCATAAGTCTAAGTGCTCCTAGAGATCAACTGCTTGCACCCCAAATCAAGGGCTTTCATTCTACCACCTGCACTGCGAGCATTTGCCTCTCTTAGGTCTCTAATTTCTTGAGGAGTCTCGGGCACAGTACAAAGTTCCAGGTTTGCGATGCACTGCTGAAGCTGCTGGATCACTTTTTCAAGTTGTGCCACCTGTTGTGGAATTTGTTTGTCAGGTCTCACTTCTATGACAGTCATAGAGTGAAGTTCTCTGTTGACCAATTCCTTTATCTTGAGTTTCTCTATGAGCAACTGCTCCTTGCTCTACTGTAGCTCTGCTTTCTCTTTGTCCCATTATACTTGAAGAGCAATTTTTTCTCGTTCGACAGCACTGCGTTGCTTGACAAGTACTCTCTGTACCTATGTCAAAGCCTGGGTGGCTTGCATTGTGTCTTCTTGAGCTCATCGAAGGCAATCTTCGACCATATCAACAATATGGTAGAGTTGAGCTGGCTCATCTCCCGGTCTACTGTTCCTACTGTCAAAGGCGCAGTGGAGACTGAACGACTAGAATGGAGTGCCCGCTGCACTCCTTGGAGTTCAATATTGATACGATTATACATCTGCTCTTGCTTCACCTCCTACTTCTCTAATATCTCCTATGAAGCATCGTTCATGACTGCAATGATGAAATTAAAATCATCCAATGTGAGGGTAGTCTGCATCTTGGTTATAAAGGTTCTAGGTTTCTTCCGGGAGGAAGATTTTGGAGTTGAAACCTTCCTCTTCTTCGACGAGTCCTCCTCGTCCTTTTGCGGTGGTACTTCTCCTTTCTATTGTTCAATTTATGTGCCTTCTATTTCTTCACCATCATCCCCTTCATCTGGTGTGATAGAGGCAATCCTTACAGATGCACTATCTACATCGTGAACCTCTTCAGGCTTCTTCGTCTTGCTAGGTCTGGGTATATCCTGTGCAACTTCCAGGTTGCTACATCAGACAACTCCATAGGGTTGGCTGGAATGAGAAGGTCTACCGACCAGTCCTTGGTGATATCTTCGATGTCTTCCTCGGTCAACTTGTAATATGATTGCAAATGTTGTTTGTGCTTATCAGCGCACGCTATTATATAAATAAAGTGGCAGTCCATGCTAAACTTCATTAAGGGTCGAAACCTGTGGAGGGTATTCGAGGTCATCTGAGGCTCGGACTGGATGGCTTGCTTCAACTGGTTGTATTAAGTATGGAAGATGACATTGGATTTCCACTACTTGTTCATATCATTAGAGTACCATAAGGTGTTGAACTTCTCAGCCAAAGGTTCAAAGGGCTCTATGTCCAGGAAGGTCGCACCTTCTGGCATCTCCCATGTGATGAAAGCGATCAATATGAGAAGCCAGCTGAAGTGGAAATCATACCCTTGGTATTGTACTTCCTTGCAGTCCAGTTCTAGATGGTTTACAAGGTACTGTGCCCAATTCATCTGAAGTCCTTCTGCGCACTTCCCTGGGAGATCAACTACGAATCCAGTCACTTGGGTGGGTCAATTCTTGAAAACTAACTTGCCTGCGATCAGCTGACATGCAAGGCGCACTGCGCCACTCTGGATAGAGGCTACCTTGTAACCTCACGTGCCCTTCTCGATATCGCCATAAGTTTCTTTGATTCTCTGCGCTAATGCTCGGTCTGAGGTCTTTCCAGGGTAAAGGTCTTGTGGGTTAGGGCCCTGTATGCTCAGCCATCTAATTTGATTGATCAAGGTCGGATCCACAGTGATGCAGTGGTTCAACCATAAGTATCCTCCATGGTATAAGGACAACAATAAATTTACACATGCATTCACTTCCTGAATCTTGCCTAAGTGTGGGATCTTCATCACATTGAGTAGTGTGGACTGCGCGAGGTTCTGGGTCCATGACTGCAGGATAATCTTTGAATTCTTACCTTTAGTTTTGGTCAGAGACTTGTGCGGGGTGAGAATGCTATAAGCCTTCCTATTGCCAAGGTTGCGAGCTTATTTTGGTCGGCTTGAACTGTACATATCCATTTCGGGAGGTATGTCGTGACCAAAGCATAGTCAAAATCTCTAGGCACACTATCCCAGTTGATGGTGCCGCTTAGAGGGGCTAGGTAGGCAGGTATAATTCTCAGAATCAACTGGGCATTTGTGATATCGTCTCTGTGTTTAGTACGCTTCTCATAGGCCTATCGGGATGGTCTGGCTCGAGTAGTGGACAGAGAAGTTTCCAGTCCTCTCGTCGATGATTCTTGAACACCTATGGATACTCCTCTTTCCGATATGACTCTCTCAGTCATTAAATCAAGAAAAATTTATGTTATGGATTCTTCGACTGCGGTGAGCTCGCCAGACATATGTTCTTGAGATAAATTATAGGGGTCACAATGATCTTAAACACTGCACAGGAATGAACAACAAGGGCATGATGATCACTGTATACACTTGGTATTCTGCGGGCTTCAAATTCTCAGTTGGAAAAAGTGTTCTTCGAGCATGGCACGATGAGATATATAGGTGATCTTGGAAACGGTTTTCTTTGCAATGGGTATGAGCCTCATTAATTCATGTTCTGTCCATTATGGCATAGTCTGATGGTCTGGTGGTGACCCATCAATTCTTTTAGATCCATTCGAAGCGGCAGTCGAATGGATATATCGTCCTCTAACGGCTATATTTCTTCGCCTCGACGAAGTGGCCTATGTCGCTGATCTGATATCTCAGCGAAGTTCAAATTTTGCAAGTTTTCCTTCTACGAGACTCCCTCTGGAATCTTTTGTAGCTTGTCGATCTTAGCTCTCTTTTTACTTAGCTTCCTAGCCTTCTTTCCAGTGAGCTTCGTCTCGATGATTCTCTTCCCATTCTGATTCTTATTTTCCTTGGACATAGTCACTCCGCGCTGTTGAGATTCTCTCCTAAGACTCAGGGGTATTACTTCTTCTATATCTGAGACAGATACTTCAATCTTATGTGATTCCTCTAATGCTCTTGCAGCTTTGACATCTGGGCTTCTAGTTTCAAATAGCTTCAATTTTTTCTCCTGTTCTTCAATCAACTATGCGATCCTTCTGGTCATGAAATATTTTAACTCTTGTCTCTATTGTTCTAAAACCTCTTCTTCTTCCTTTTTTCTGGCTTGATCTCTTTCAATCCAAGGTTTTCCAAGTAACATAGTAAACAGGGTGATGCCGTCAATAAATTTGATAATCTCAAAATATTCTTCTGTCGAAGTTCCATTGACATTCATAGATATCTGAGTGAGCCTCCCACATAGGTTTACCAATTTCCCTTTGAATAACCCTATTCCTCTTAACGAAGGAATCATAAAAGGCCTCCCTATGATTTCCCAAGTTCTCTCTGTCGTAATATTCATCTATGTTTCTTCGTCCAGGACACAATCAATGTCGAAGTCTCCTATTCTTGCCTCGATGCATTCTTTTTCTTTAAATATCTCTGATAGCCTAACATGTCGGTGATCATTCAAGGTGTATTTCATCTGTAGCAATACCTTCTCTGATTCCTTCTGGAGTTCTACTATTTATGGATCTTCCTTAGGGTTTTCTTCATTCAGATTCATTCCTTCAAGCTTATAAATCATTCTAGGGAAATCCAATACTTCATGGTCCAAAGCTTTGCAACAGAGACAACAAGGTCTTCCACCAGGGCATTCCTTAGCTAGATGGCCTAGTTTTGTGCAACTGTAACATAGGGTTAATCCTCTCTTTCTTTTAAATGATCCCCAACCTCTTCTGTATTGCGCAGTAGGATCGTGGTAGCTAACCTGCAAAAAAATCTTTCTAGGATCTTGAATCCATTTGTTAGTCCAAGCATGCTTTCTATGCATAGGTATAACATATCTATCATTATTCTTATTAGATTTATTCATATCAAAATTTCTTTCATCTATCAGTGCCCCAGTTTTCAAACTAGGATAAACTCTATTAAACATACCTAGATCCATACGTTAGAAACAAAAAAAATCACTTATCTTGCTTCTATAGAGCACAAAGCCTCCAGATCTAAAACTTTTAACTACTCTTACCTTTATTAGAGCACTGAGCTAACAAATCTTACCTCTTTTCTGTAGATCTGACCTCCTTTCTTCAGAAACTTCCACTTTTACCTTTTTTAGAGCACAAAGCGTTCAGATCTTGCTTATTTTCTTTAGACCGGTCCTTCCTTTCTTGGCACAAAGCTTCACGGGTCGAGTAAAAAGCTGCGCATTAGACATATCTACGCACAGAGCTTCCACAGTTTCCAATTGAATCTTCACACGAGGCTTATTTTCCCTTAGTTCCCAGCAATCACAGTTTCAGGTCTCGTCAATGGAACCATTTGTTGGTACAGGAGCAGACCTGGGGTTCAACGCTACAACAACACACCAACAAAACCCTAACTATTGGCCCTTTCGGCAACACCTACGAAGTAGATGAAGTCTCACCCGAGGTAGAAGCAGGGGTGGTTGCAGGACTCAAGTGTCTACAACCTTAGCTGGGACACAGATCTATGATTATATCGCTTACAGATCACTTAGCATTGATCATTCATCAGTATTCAAACCTTATTATACTTCACATATAGCATAGAGCATCATAGCATTCACTTAGATCTAAGGTATTTCAACACTTAGCAATAGTAAAACAGATTGGATCCAGTAGATTAGCACTAAGCATCTTCATACATGTTAGATCTACATTCACATACATCTAAGAAGCACAAAACATAAATAGATTTATCTAAATATATCAAAGCACTTAGAAAATAATCACATCAATGCATCAGAACAAGGCACAAAGCGGTCAACACAGGATTTACGTGGTTCAGCCCCACCCTGGGGCTACGTCCACCAACTCTTCTTCTCTATTATCGTCGGCCAAGCGGTTACAAGCACAGAGCCATAGAAACCCTTACTTCGCATAGGACAGAAGATCTATGCAACTCGCTAGATCCTTCTTCCTTGCCTTTCATCACAAAGCCTTCTATACCTTCACACAAGGACTTTCACTAAGCTCTGCAAGTCTATATAGAATACACAACACCTCGATCACACAAATCCCACTTGGCATGTAGCCTATATCACATAGATACAATACAATACTAGATGCCTAGACGTCTATTTATACATTTACAAAAGTGGGCCTAAGCGTGGGTGAACCCACGGGCCAACATCCCTTTCCCATTACATATTCCCAAAACCCAAAATGGGCCCAAAAGTGGGTCGAGATCCCGTGATCTCTGCTTCGTCTGGCCCTCCATCTTCAATAGGCTATCGAAGTCCCAAAAACGGTCAAATATGACCAAGTGTTCCCAAAACTTGGTCAAGGGCCAACAAGGTGCAAAGCTTTAACCTTTCCTCAAGTTTTGCAATCTAATTTCAAATAATTTAATATCAAAAATATTTATTATAAATTTAAGTTTAGTACTCTAAATTGACCATGTCTATTTTGCAATAGATATAAAGGAAAAATATTTTAGCATTCAGTTATTCTTTTTCTTGACTATTATATTATAAATCATCTCAACATTTCATTTTATTTCCATTATGTTTCCTTTATGATTATTATTAATAAATTCCAAAGTTACAATTTTACATTCCCATATCATTTACAAGTTATAGTTGTACACATTTAAGTATTAGCATCTATATTTATAAGTTTTTTTAGCCTTCTCCTTAACATGGAATTATGCTAAATTGTTCTTACTTTATGTTGCCTTCATGTAGTTTGTTTTTCTCTTCAAACGACTATAAGAGTTCATGCTAACTTGCATGAATTGAGGATAATAATGATATGGTCTCAACCTCGTCATAACATGTTAAAAAATGATGTTATGATCACAAACTAACATATGTTCATGGGTGTTTTTGATAATTGATAGAGGATCTAATTGTATGAGGGTGTTGTCTAAATGTTCTACGTTTTGCTCTCTTTTTTCTAGAATTCGATGATATAAATTTAGACGAAATCGCAATTCCTTCTTGTTTAAATTGCATTTTTAAATGTATAAACGGATTAAGTGTGCTAAAAAATTGTTGGGAAACTTTGATTATACAAACTTAGCCACTCAAATATGTAAATCACCGAAAAAAGACCCAAAACAATTAGACCATAACATTCATAATACTTAATACTTAATGAACTTGAGAAATGAGGATTATGTAAAAAACAATGAGACTTAAAATCCAAANGATTATACAAACTTAGCCACTCAAATATGTAAATCACCGAAAAAAGACCCAAAACAATTAGACCATAACATTCATAATACTTAATACTTAATGAACTTGAGAAATGAGGATTATGTAAAAAACAATGAGACTTAAAATCCAAAATCACACCTTATAAAACAAGCTAGAGAAATCAAGATAATACTTAAATAATAGTGGAGCCATAAAATCTACATTACATTTTTTCCAATGACTTGGTTTCCATGAAATAAGCCAAAACCTTTAATATAGAAGGAATGTTGTATTATGATCCTTAGTGAGATATTATCTATGAAATAAAACTTTTTAAAATCACTTGTTGCCTTGGATTATTTCTACACTACTAAAATTTGAGATTTATTTCATTCCAACACATTAAGATTCTTAAATTCTATGTGATTTTGGGCTTATAATACCTGTCAAAGGTTAGGTATATTGTAACCCCCTCAGCATCAATTCAGCTTTGACTTTTGATTAATTTGTCGATTCATGAAGTTTTTGCAAAGGTTAAATATTAGAGTTTGGAAAAAAACAATTTTCGAATATCTTGATATTTTGTTTATCTGTTGTTTCATTGGTTGAATGTGTGGGTTGTGTTTGATTTGAATTTTTTTATTATCTTATTATGGGTTGTGTTGGGAAAAAAAAAAGAAAAAAAAAATTGATTGGTTCGTGGTGTTGGTTGCAATTAGTGCGAGCTTGGTTAGTGGTGTTGTGTTAAGTTGGTGAATTGGTCGGTTAATGCATCATTAACTATTTTAACTTTAGTGAAAGTCACTATGACAACATATGAAAAAATATGTTAAGTTTAGTGAAAGTAATTATGACAATAAATGAAACCGTGGTGCAGGATACAATCAATGTGGGCTTGGTTAGTGGTGTTGTGTTAAGTTGGTGAATTGACCAGTTAATGCAACATTAACCATGTAAGTTTAGCGAAAGTGACTATGAAAATATATGAAAAACTATGTTAACTTTAGCGAAAGTGACTATGACAATGTATGAAACTGTGGTGCAGGATTCAATCAATGCAGGATTGCTTAGTGGTGTTGTGTCAAGTTGGTGAATTGGTTAGTTAATGCAATATTAAACGTTGCATTTAACATAGGGAGACTCGTTTGGACAGTGGGTGCATTATTGGCTGGTTTGGAGCCCGCGGTCTGTCCTTTCCTTCATCGATTGTGTGCTACATTTAAAAGGAAACTTTATTGCAACTATTGAATGTAATCCTGGGGATACAAATTACGTTCTTGAGGTGGTTTGGATATTACAACGTGTACCTCGTATTTTACATTTGTATTTGAATGTGATTTGTAGAAATTGCATGGTGGATGAGTGTTAAATGTTGGTTTATGCTCGCCATATGGATTATAGAGAGCAATGAATTTGCTCTCGGTAATTCCAAAAATGGGTGAGTGTTAATCTTTGTTCTCCCATAGTCGCATTACGTTAATCACTCTTGCCATTAACTGCTATGCTATAAATTGTCGATATGGTGGAAGGATTGTAGTTTGTCATCGTTGCAACTAGGTCAGTCACGAGGTAAGGGTCATGGAGAACTATGTGCATTTCATTTTTATGATCAAATGTTGCAAATATTTGATGATTTGTTGTTTCAGAGATGGTTGTTTAATTAGATGTTGTTCTTATGGTACTAGGTCAACTACCAAGTTTGTCATTACTGATATGGTGGAAGGATTGTATGATGTCATCATTGTAAGTGGGTCGATCATTGCTTTCAGTGTTTGTAGGTATAGTTGAAAACACTTGATGTAATATATTGTGTTATTTAAGGTAAGGTTCATCATGAATTGTGTTTGTTGCATTTTTATGGTCAAATGTTGCAAATGTTTGATGGGTTGGTGTTTCAAAGATTTGTTTAATTAGATGTTGTTCATGTAATTTATGATACTAGGTCTTGTTTTTTTTCCCCGCCTCTTGTTTTTAGAGGATAGAGACAGTTAGGTGAAAATATTGCATCAAGGATTAGCTTCTCTCTGTGAGCCTTGTTGAAATTGGATTTAGGTGATTGATAATTCAAAATGCCTTTTCCCCAAAAAAGAATAAGCCAAAGGATTTAGAGATTATGTTGTCATGAGTAGTCCAGATTCTATTATCAACACCTTCTATTTGTTTCTTGAATAAAAGTATGCAAAGATAAAAAGAATTTGCTAATATAGTTTACAAATAGCATCATCATTTCATGGTACTTTTTTATCATGTATGTCCTAGAATGTATTTCCCAGGAAGCTGCTACATTGGGATAATAATGCATTCCTTGAATGCCACTGACGAGGCTATGTTTGTCATGAAGATTAAAGACAATATTCTTGTTTGGTTGTTCTTTCCTAGTTAAATTGTTGTGATATCTGCTTGTTATTTAATAAATGTTGCCGACTTAAATTCTTGTAATATTTGCGTTCTATTTCTCTATGGATTGTATAACGGTTGCAGAATTTAATTAAAAGAGGATAACAATGTTAAATAAATCAATCTATATAGTCATATGTTCAACCGTATTTCGTCTCTTTTATGTTCATGGATATTGCATATTAGAGCTATACACTAACTTTTATGATGGTATTTTGTAGATATTTGTTTTTATTTAAAGATAATCTTCGTTCTTTTGCAAGTCAAATTCTTTTTCTTTTTTAATGAATGGAGTTTTTTATTTCGAGTATTCACTTTTTCTATTATTATATTTTTTACCAAGTGCTTAATTTTTCAATTTCAAAATTCAACTTTCTTTTTTCTCGTAATTCCATTTCAGGTTTTGCGACTTTGATTTGTGACTAGTTTGCCTCTTTATTACCCTTTTCAACAAATAGTTCCCATTGAAAATTCCAAGAAACCGTTAATTTCAAAATTCCACTTTCTTTTTCTTGTTGACTAAGGTTGGTTGTCATTGATGTCAACCCTTGAAGAAAGCCCCGTAGCAAAAAGGTTTGGGTAATGGACCCAAGATTGTTTTATGTAAAGATGACCCATTATTGTATTGTCATGATTGATAAAAAGTAAAGTTGGATGAACTCCAAAGTGGTCCCCTTATGGTGAAATCCCTCACGGGAGGACGTTTTGCGGAGCAAGAGAACCCATGCTTAATTGTGGAATAATGAGATGAAGGACAATGAATTTGTTAGGTAAACTATCCTATATGGATAGTGCTTGTCATTCCATTTCCAGTGGTATGTGGAACGTCACATAACTCCTCACGGTTAGAGAGTTATGGCCACGAGAAGTTGGAGACCCCAGGTTTGGGTAATGGACCCAAGTTTGTTTGATGGATAACGATATGAGTTATGATATATTTTCAGATAATACTATTCTATATGGATAGTAAATGTCATTCCATTTATGGTGGTATGTGTAACGTCACATAACTCCTCACATTTTGAGAGTTATGGCCTTATGAAGTTGGAGGACCCTCATATGTCCTCTAGAAGCCCCAAAAGGTCAAAGTAGTCAAAGTGGTTTAAGAGATTTTAAAAGGTAAATAATAAAGTGAAGTAATGATTGTATTATAATTCAAAGTGAATAATTTTTTTTTATTTCAATAATAAATTTAATGGAGAAATTAGAAGTGGGTTAACGCCAAAATAAGGAAAGTGGGGCCAAGTGACCTAGAAGAATTTTTTAAGGAAGCTACTTGGAGAGTATAAATAAGAGGCAAGGCTATCTCATTTAAGACAAACTTGAGAATATTGAATATCTATAGGTGTTTGAGGTAACCAAGGATATCTAAGCTTAAATTCTAAGGGAAGGTGAAGAAAAGAAGGCCGAAATGCAAGGAAGGATAAATTCTTTTGATGGTGCTTTCTAAGGTATGTTATTTACAGTTCATCTCACCATTTTCGCTATAAATTTTTTTCTGTAATGATTCAGACTATGAAATTGCTATGCTATTGAGAAAAAATATCCAAGTATCTGTGGTAAAAAATTCATCTTGTGAGTCATTGTATTTTGGGAGTTACACTCCGTGGAAAATAGGGTTTGTGGCTAGTCCTGAAACTAGTCAAAAATATGTGTTTCAGGTAAAAACATCATAAATTCTTCATAACAGATCCAAATTCAGTGAAACTAAATGTATTGGTTAGGATACAGTCTTTATTATGTTGTGTAATAGTTTCATATTAATTCAACAAATATTCCGTGTGGGGCATGCTCTACAAGGTCGCTCTTTAGAATAAGCCAGAATTCAACAAGGTATGCCATTTTTGCTATAACTCCTTTTTTGAGAGGTTCCAAGTAGTGAAACCTGGAGGAATTGCATAAAACAAACTAAAGAACATTTTGTATCATTTTCAAATATTTATACATTACAGGTACAAAGTTATGATTACTTCAAGTTAGGGTTGTTGACTAATCCAAAACTAGGCATGTGAGACTAAAGAAACATTTGATGAAAATGCTAGTCTCTTATTGTTGAAGTTAAGGAAGGTTTGCAGGAATGTGATCATATACACCAGGTCTATTACAAGGCTACAAATCAGATTTGGATGATGAAATTGATGAGGGATTTTGGTCTAGGTACATGTTGAGTACATGGTTGAGACAAGTAGTTGATGAGTTGGCACATACATGAGGTGTATAGTTGATGATGTTGGTACATATTGATGAGTCATAGTTGATGAGTAGTTGACACATGATTGGTACATACTTGGTACATGGTTGGATGCACTTGTTTATGGTACAGGTTGATTACAGGTTATTTGGTATAGGTTGGTGCATGGTTGATGCACTTGTTTATGGTACAGGTTGATTACAGGTTGAGATGCATGGTTCAAATTTATTGATACAGGTTTACAATGGTATATCTCACAGTGATAGATTGACAATTGTTCCATCATTCTACTTCTACTTCAGGCTGGTAGGACGGGGCAAGGACAGGTGGTTGTAGCCACCTTCCAGTTGTAACCGGAGAACATAGGGGGTTGTAGCCTCCTTCTGGTTGTAGCCAGAGAAGTAGGGAGTTGGAGCTTCCCTCAGGTTGTAGCCTGAGAAACTAGGGGGTTGGAGCCTCCTTCCAGTTGCAGCTGTAAAACAAAGGAAGTTGGTGCTTCCAATGAATGTAATTCTTCAAGACATATAAGAAAAAACATTCCGTGGTTTTCTCTCGATTTGGGTTTCCACATAAAACACTGGTGTACTGTGTATGTGTATGTTTGTTCATTTGTTCATTTCTTATTTACTCTGCAGTTATTGGATGATAATGCTTCATTGATATAACACTTGGATTATATGGTTAAAAAGGATTAAAT
>ML791710.1:413493-439957 GCA_009831015.1 Picea engelmannii | reverse complement strand
CATCACTTCACTTCATCCATTCACCAAGAGATAACACCAAAAACCATTTGCAAGAGAGAGAGATACCAAAAATGCTCAAGTGTAGCGAAAAGTTTAGCCATGTACTTCTCAAAATGGGAGAGTTATTTTATCAAATGAGATTCAAATGATCTCTATTTATAAAAAAATGTATAAAACATAGTTTGTTCATATAATTTAGGTTAAACAAAAAATAAGGGGGCAACAACCCTTATTTTTCCCCTTTACACAAATAATATTATTTAATTTTACTTTTTCACATGAAAGAAAACCCTAAAACATGATGTCACCCTCTAGGGGTGACATTTTGGCCCTTTACGTAAGTCGTCAGAGGAGTAAGTTGAATTCGTTGGGGCTCCTAGAGCCTCCCTCTCATGCATTATATCCTCCTCCCACCAAGTCACGACAAGTGTCAACAAATAACAACCTCACCACCAAACCCTAGCCCAATGATGACATCAACTTTTCAAGGGTGACGTTTTGGCCTCTCCAAGAAAAACATTTGGCATGTAAGGGCTAGGAAATGTCATCCAAGCTGTCTTCTAGGCCTCCAAATTCAAGTCATTGTGATCCATCATGTGGGTCCTTTCCAACCAATCTATGGGCTTCAAGCCTCATGGAAGCCCAAGTTAGGCTTGTTCCTCCAAAATTGTCCACCAGCTAGGTCCTGCAAAGACAAATGGATACACCCTCCAAGGATCTCAAGTAAAATAATCATGATGAGTAAATCAAATCACTAAAAGATCCATCTAAGCATGTACATACAAACTACCTCATCAAAATAAACTAATGCTCAAAGACCCTATGCAATTTACCAAGTTTGACTATGGGAGGGTTGACAAAACGACCTATTGGATGAATCGTTCCTCAAGTTTAGGGGTGTTTCCCAAGGGGACCTCCATCTAATTCATGTGGATGATGTGTGAAGGATGAGGGAAATAATTTTGGGCATGGGGTTCATGACATACAAGGTATTTTAGTGTCTCACTTATGGGTGCCTTTGTAGTGGGTATGTTGCACCTTTGTTTTCAATGCATCCTTTTTCCAAACCCATTCATTGTCATTAATTAATTAATAGTCCAAAACCTTAGGTACTCCCTATTTGTGAATAGATTAGCTTGGGGGGAAGTATGACAAGGCCACTTGAATATATAGGTACAAAAAGTGCCATATGCATGGAAAGAAACGGACACCACATGAGTGTACACACCTCAATTAGTGGGGACATCTATATAATGTTATTTTCCTTTTGTAGGTCTTTGATTTTTTTAGGAGAATGTTTTCATTTCTCTCAAGACCTCTTTGGGTGAGAATTTGGAAGGTTCATAACTATGCTATTTTATTTTTCCATCCACAAGTCTCTGGGACTTTAGCCCCTTCTTCCCATGAAGTGAGGGACAACCCCTTCTTGGGTTAGTACACCCAAAAAACACAAAAGGTGAGGAGATGAGGGGATGAAGTGTGGAAATTGGAAAATATGGTTGGGAATGGCATGATGACTCATCAAAAGGACATCCTAGTAGAATACATATCCCTAAGGGTGACCCACTTACTAGGGATCAATGTCAACCACCAAGGTGAAACGAGGTAGAGAGCATAATGTCCAAGCAAATGTCACATAATCAAAATCAATAATATATGGAACAAACTCAAATGCCTCAAATATTGAAATGACACTCACCAAAATACCTGACTTGTACCTCATGGAGAAAGACCCAATGTCTTTCGGAGGCCAGCTGATGTGGTGGATGTCGTCATGATAAACCCAGAGTTGTGGTGGTGAGGTGGGTGTCCATCTATGCAAGTGGAAACTATATGATCAAGCTTTCTCTCGATACTCCATGTCTACAACCTAAGGGCCTAGAAAAATCATCTCCTTAGTTATCCCATGAAATGGGGATAACATATGGCTCCTACTTGGGGAAATGTTATCGTCGTAGAGTGCATGACAACCACAACATCTCCTGGTAGACCTGTGCGTACACTGAAAAAAAAAAACTGTAAAATCTAGGGTGGTTCTATCACCCTTCATCCATATACATCAAAACCAAAATCGAAACTAATCTAAAAAAAAAATTTAGCATGTTGTCAAAAATTTCTAAACTAAGCATGAAATCAATATGCAAGTAGAGAAAAATGAAATATGAAATGCATCTAAACTAAAATAAGAAATCAATATGAAAATGCAAGGAAAGTAATATGACCTACCTACTTACCTAGGCCTTGGGGCCTGCAGAAGTCAAGTGTTTCCTTGGTTATAATGTTTGAGGAGAGATCCATTCACCAGTAGTGGCATCCTCCTCCCTTATGTCGTGGATAAGTAAAAAGAGTCTGGCCCGAATATTTCCTCTATTTTGTAGGGCCCCAACCAAAGACTGTCAAATTTTTTATGCATTCCAGGTTTTTCTCTCCTCTTGGCCCACATTAAGACCTAGTCCCCTTTATTTAAATCTCTTTGTGTCACCTTTCGATCAAAAGTCCCTTTCACATTTTCTTGATTATTTTTCCATTTGATCAAAGGCCATTCTTCGAGTTTCGTCCAATTCCATGAGTTGATCAATTCACCCCTGCAATGCTTCTTTATCTATAACAAATTGGTGGGCTATTTGTAGTCCTAGAATATGGAGATTTGTAGGTAATCATTCTTCTAACCCATAGATTAACTCAAAAGGGGTTTTTCCGGAGGAGGTCTTAGTAGTTGTGCAGTCTTCCCACAAGGCATACTTATTTTTTCTATCCCAACTTTTCTTGTTTTCCCAAACAATTTTCTTCACAATATTCACGATGTTTTTGTTGTTGGATTATGCTAATCTATTTCCTTATGGTTAATAATTTCAGGAGTGTGATAAAAAGATCCCATACTTAAAGAAAAACTCATTAAGTTCCATCAGGCTAAAAATTTTGTCATTATTTGTGGTTACTTTGGTAGGAACGTCAAATCTAGTGATAATCGTTTCCTCAGGGAATTTCATCACTACCTCTTCTATTGCTTTCTTTATTGGGATAGCTTCCACCCATATGGTGAAGTAGTCAGTGGTGGTCAAACCCCATCGATACCCATTACTAGAGTTTTCTTTGAACTCACCAATGAAATCCAATCCCCATTGTTGAAAGGGTGCTTCTACGACCACTGGCTTAAGGGGAAGGGAGGCATTGCTTGTCGGTAAAGAATTAACATGTTTGAAAATATTTGACGTATTGATGCATGTAGGAGAAAATAGTGGGCCAATAATATCCTTCCCTTAAAATCTTATGGGCAGTGGTGCGTCCTGCAAAATTGCCTCCACAATGTCCTAAATGAAGGTTAGTCATCAACTTGTCAACTTCTTCCTTACTCACACACTTGAGGATCACCCCATCAGGGTTCCTCCACCCGATATTGTCCTCTGTTAGGAAATACTTCATAGGTTTGAGCCTTAGGGATCTCCTCTCATGTTTTACCAAATGATCAGGGAAAGTGAGGTTCTTCATGTAATAAATGACATATGAATACCACTCATTGTTCTCCAATTCACTTATGGTAATGTTGATTTGTTCCTTATTTCCTACCTCAATGGTCTCTTAATTGCTTTATGTCATCATCTTGGCCAATCCTTTCCCTTTAATTATCTTGTATGGTTTGATCTCTAGATCATATTCCTGTACCTGTTGCTCCTGTTGTTGTACATTTTGATTTTCTGGTAACTTTGGAATTTATTTTTTAGTGATCTCATCAAGCACTGTGTATTCCGGTTTTTCTTCTTCATGTTTCCTTCCCTGCAACTGATCTTTATACGTGACCTTCTCATTGAATATGACATATCTACTCCTAATTATTTTTTGATTTTCATAATCCCATAAGTGATAACCAAAATCATTAACACCATATCCAATAAAGGTACACTTATCGTATTTTGCTTCAAGCTTTGTTCTATTTTCTTTATCAATATGGGTAGATGCTTCACAACTGAAAGTGTTCAGAAATGAATAGTTTAAATTTTTACCTGTCCATGCCTCCTCTAGAATTACACCATCCAAATAACTTGAAGGTCCTCTATTTATCAAGTAAACAAATGTATCTACAACATCTGCCCAAAACTTTAAGTGAAACCTTGCATGCAATCTCATACTCCTTGCACTCTCCATGACGGTCCTGTTCATCCTTTCTGACACACCATTTTCTTGTGGTGTTCCTGGAACTGTCTTCTCTCTACGAATCCCATGGTATGAACAATAATCATCAAACACCTTGCTGCAGTATTCACCTCCATTGTCTGATCTGAGACACGTCAACATTTTTCCCCTTTTCATTCTCAACCAAAGCTTTCCATTTCTTAAAAGTATCAAAAACATCAGATTTTTTTCGAATGCAATAAACCCAAGTTTTTCTAGTTGCATCATCAATAAAAGTAACATAATAACAAGAGCCACCAAGAGATGATACATGAGTTGGTCCCCATAAATATGTATGCACAAGCTCTAACCTTTCACTCTTCTTTTCTTTTCTGACTCTGAGAAATCTAACTCTCTTATGTTTTCCATAACAGAATGCTCACAGAAATCCAAATCAATTTGTTTAAATATTGGCAACAAATTTCATTTCTGAAGTATCTACATCCCCTTCTCACTCATGTGTCCAAGTCTATGATGCCACATTGTTGTATCCACTCATGTCAAAGCTAAAGAGATAGAAGAGTCAGTATTACCAGTACATAAATACAATGTACCTACCTTCTCTCCTTTTTCTATCACCAGTGATCCTTTGGTGACCTTCCACACCTTATCTATAAATATAGATGTACAACCTTCACTTTCCAAATGCCCTGTTGAAACTAGATTTTTTCTTAGATTTGGTACATGTATTATCTCTTTCAATAACCATTGGTTTCCATTCTTTTGCTTTATTTTTACCTTACCCATTCCAATAATTTTGCATGGTGCATCATCACCCAAATGAACCTATCCAAAATCACCTTGAACATAATCTAGAAAATATTTCCTATGGGGTGTGGCATGAAATGAAGCCCATGAATATACTATTCAAGACTCAGAAATATTATCTACAGAAAGAATCAAGGCATCTTTTAACACATCACCAATTACATTTGTTTCTTGATTTTTCTCTTGTTTTCCATCTCTTTGTTTCTTTGGAGCTCTGCGGTATTTCTTTAGATGTCCTTTCTTCCCACGATTCTAGCACTCTATCTTTCCTAGTCTGGATTTGGATCTACTCTTCCTAGAATTCCCATGGTTCCCTAAGCCCTTTCCTCTATCCTTTTGTCTTCCTCTGTTCTCCACAGTCAGCGCATTACCTGATGTCTCACTTGTTCTTTTTTATCGCATTTCCTTGCTAAGGATAACACCAACAAGATTGTCAAATTTTAGAGTGTATGAAACAGAGACAGAGTTACTTACAACCATGACCAAGCCATTCCAACTTTCTAGAAATGAGCACTGGATTAGAAGAGCCCCGACCTCATCATCAAATTCCACTTTTATAGAACTTAGCTGATTAGTAACCATATTAAATTCATTTAAATGATCTGCAACAAACCCACCTTCTAACATCTTGATATTAAATAATCTCTTCATTAGAAATACCTTATTGGATGCCAAGGGTTTTTCATACAGTTTAGTCAATGTGTCCATCAACTCCTTCGTTGTCTTTTCTTTTGAAATATTGAAAGACATCGATGCTGCCAAACTCAATCGTATCATTCCTAGTGCCTTTCTGTCAAGAGCCTCCCATTCTTCGTCCTTCATGGTCGTTGACTTCTTTTCTATTTCACCCAATGGTAGGAATATATCCTTCTGATATAAATAATCTTCCATAACTAGTAGTTTTGGTCATTAAATTTCTTGACCCTAAACTTTCCATCTTCTTCCATTGCTCCCACTCGAACCAGGAACCCTCTTTTCCTACGAGTTACCTTTCGCTCTGATACCAGTTATTAGAAAAATGGGATCATGGAGCAATAAAATAAAATAAATGAAAAAATAAAACACAAAATATACACAATACAATAGAGACACATGTATATATGGTTCACATAGTGTGGGCTACATCCACCAGAGAAACTTCCAGGTCCTTCCTTTTTATTATCCAACAAAATGAAGGGATACAACCTACAACACGCCCGTTGTAACTTCCTCTACTTTCTCTCACAATCTCCTCTCTTAGAATACAATATTCACAATAATACACATCTGCAATACAATTCCCGCATAAGAGAGGGTTTCCTTCTAGGGAAAAAAACCCTAAAATAACTTCTACCGTCAGATCTGCGACCTTATAATGAACGATCCAGATTGACTATGAAATTACAATATTTTACAAGGCAATTTTGCCCAATATTTTACTTCATGGGCACTACCCCTGAATCCCCCACCAGGAGAGCTACAAAAATTGTCGCCACCTCCCTAGACACCCATGGAAACATTTTTTTTTGGGGGGGGATCCCCCCCACACCCCCCGTTAGGGAATGGGGTCCAAGCATGGCTGAAACAAACCTCTTAATCAAGAATATAATCAGTCTCCACAACCAAATGGAGATAATAGTTAGATCATCCTGATAGATCTCTATAAGCGTCCTGATCAAATCCCTAAAAGCATAATCCATGGCACATTGGAAGGTGGCCCCTGCATTGGTTAGTCCAAAGGGAATTCTCAAATAATTATAAGTTCCCCAAGGGGTGGTGAAAGCAGTTTTTAGTTGGTCATCCTCCTTTACCAACACCTGAATATATCTTGAGAAACCATCAATCATGGACATCATTTATTCTCTGGTGACCCTTTGCAAAATATACTCCATGTTTGGTAGAGGATACTTTTCCTTAAGTGAAGCTTGGTTTAAATTTCTTAAATCAACACATATCCTAATTTTGCCAGTATTTTTCCATACAATGATTGGATTAGAAATCCAAGATGAATATCTGATAGGCTCAAGTATTCTTGCCTCAATGATCTTGGTAAAAACATCACCAATTGCGTGCATACCTTCCACGTTCCTCCCAACCTTTGACCACACTTCTCAAAACTCTTGGCAGTGGGTCACCCCCGAGTTGGGAATAAACTCCACCTAGGTAAATGAATTCCTAACCAAGTTGATGTATCTCAAACAACGGGAAAAAATTCATCAAATTTGCCAACTCGAAAGAAGAACCTACAGTCCCTCATTCCCCACATGCATGTCCCACACCAAGAAGTGTGCCCCTTCTCTGCTCAACAATCCCTCAGTTTCCCCACTTCTTTTTCGAGGCTTCAGTAATAGACTAGACAGGAAGTCTCAGAGACTTGTAGCTGTAGTTTGGCACCTTTGGGAAATCAATTCCCAACAATTCTCTCACTTAGAGAGAATTTCACACATGCCTGACAACCCTCCTCTTCAATATCCCACGAACCTGACAACCTGCTTCTCCAATCCAACTCCTAAGATAACTAGGTACAGGTAGGGGTATGGGTATGGTTACATGTAAAGTGACATGAAGGTACGGAGGACAATTGAATGAGTGAGTGCACGATGATGGAATGATGGGAAAATGAACTAAGTCCAAACTATATGTATGCATGTTCCCAACTTGACACTTGTCATGTTGAGAACTACTTTGGCCCACTTGTCCCCATCCTTAGGAATTAGGATAAAACAATTATCCATACTTTATACTTTAAGGAGTATTAATATAATATTCCTTTTTGGCTTAAGCTCCCTAGCTTAGCCACTTATCCTTAAATTTTAGCCCACTTTGCCTAACTAGTGGAGTTTAGTCCCCCATACTCTTTTTACATGGTTGGTATGCCACAATGATTTGTTTTTCATTACTATTTGTGTGTGATTACATTTACATTTACATTAAATATATGTTTTCCTTTCCTCATCCCGACTCACCAACCTCAAAACACAACATATACACAAAGGCTCTCTAGCCTCATAATCATGCGCACTTAAATTTGTTGCATGCAGTATCCTAAAATGTGCACACTTCATCATTTTAGTGTGCAATACATGTGCAAACTATACCATGGAAGGTGCACGCAAAATTGTATCAAACAAATCACCATCTTAAGTACATTTGTATTTACATTTACAATTGGGGTTCGACCTAGGGGTATTACATTCCCCTCCCCATTATTTATGCACTGTCCTTGGTGCAATATATACACATATACAACCAAAATTTCAAAAATCCTAAAAACGATGCAGGTATTTTGCCTGCATAGCATCCTCGTGCTCCCAAGTTGCATCTTCAAAACTGTACTAGGTCCATTAGACCTTAACTATATCTATGGCTCAATTCTGGAGATGCTTGATCTTCCGGTCCAATATGCACATTGGATGCACCTGAAAGGAGCCTTCTTTCTCGACCTAAATCACATTCCAATCAATGACATGATTAGCATCATGTATATACTTTTTGAGCAATGATACATGGAATATATTATGAATAGACATTGATGCAGGCAAGGCAAGCATGTATGCTACATGACCAATCCTCTGTAGGATTTCAAATGACCCACAATAACGAGCTGCCAACTTTGAACAATTTCCCAACTTCAGGGAACTTTTGTTGGCCTTTACTGTCAAGAATACATGGTCACCCACTTTAAATTCCCTATGAGTTCTGCCCTTATCATCATAGTTTTTCTTCTTGTCTTGAGCAACCTTTAAATTCTGTTTTATTTTCAACATTTTCTCTTCCATTTACCTGAGTAATTGTGGCCCAAATATTGCTCTATCTATTGGGTTGTCCTAGCTTACCGGTGTATTTCACCTTCTATCGTAAAGTGCCTCAAATGGGCTCATATTTAGATATGCCTAGTACCCATTGTTATAAGAAAACTCTACTAAGTGAAGGTAGTCTTCCCATTTTGATGGTTTATCCATCACATACATCCTCAACATATCCTCAATCACTTGATTCACCCTCTCTGTTTGTCCATCTGATTATGGATGATAAGATGTTCTAAAATTTAAATTTGTTCCAAATCCCCTAAATAATTCTTTCCAAAAATTTGATGTAAATTTTGGATCTCTCTTAGACACAATTGTCTTCTTGTGTATACCATGTAGTCAAGCAATTTCTCTCATATAAATATCAACAATGTTGGTTGCCTTGTGAGTGAGCTTTACTGGATAAAATGGGCAACTTTAGTAATCTTATCCACCACTACCATAATAGAATCATGTTGCTTGTTTGTTCTGGGCAGTTTGGTGATGAAATCCATTGTTACAACTTCCCATTTCCACTCAGGAATGGGTAATGGTTGTAGCAAACCAACTGGGTGTCTATGCTCAGCCTTGACCTTTTGACAATCGAAAAATTTGGCAATAAAATCAATAACTTCTTTCTTCATGCATGGCCAATAATATTGGCTCTTGACAACTGTAATAGTTTTCTAATAACCTGGGTGCCCAACATAAGGTACATTATGCATTTATCTCAATATTAGAATTTTCAATTCCTGGGAATTTGGTACATAAATTTTGCCCCTGTACATGAGAATTTCATCATTTTCTAGCTTATAGTCTTCAATTTTCTGCTGCAAAATACCTTGTAATTTTGTTATTATTTCCATGTATTGCAAATCTGATTTTGCAGTCTCTAAGATTTTGACTTTCAAATATGATTGGCACATGCTAATGGTTGTAGCATGCAACTCATGCAACCTTCTGCTAAGTACATCAACCACCTTGTTCTCTTTCCCTTTGATATGCTTTATATCAAAGTCATATTCACTGAGAACTTCTAACCATCTGCTTTGTGTGGCATTTAGAGTTGGTTGTCCAAAAAAATATTTTAGACCACTATGGTCTCTCCTCAACTCGAACATTTTCCCCATGAGGTAGTGCCTCCACATCTTCAAGGCATGCACTATGGATGCCAACTCCAAATCATAAGTAGCATAGTGCCTTTCATGCTCCTCCAACTTCTTTGATTTATAGCATACAACATACCCATTTTGATTGAGGACTCCACCAATCCCTTCTTTACATGTGTCAGTGAATACATTGAAGTTTTCATTTGGATCTGTTAATATTATGGTAGCTGCGGGAGGTATTTACCTCCATGTGTAAACCTGACGAGAATAGAAGACTCTGGAAATCAAGAGAAAACCCTAATGAGTTGGCTAATAACCCTAAAAGTCTTTTCGGCTCAAGAAGATAATTTATATTAGGTTATTATCCTCCAAGAGAAGAAGTCCGCTAGAAATAATAATAATATACTGAACAGACATGTACCCAGAAGGAGAAGTCAGCCCCATCAAATCTGGCAGAACCACTATAAATATAGGGCGACAATTCTCATTTGACACATCTTAGAATTGCAGAGCAACAACTAGTGTGCACTGCAGTTCCCAATTTGGTTTGCACGTGTGGAGGAGAGTTGCAGGTGCAGCTACTGCAGCAACCAATTTTCAGTGTTGTCTTGGACTATCTCTTGTCTAGGGTTTGGACTATCTGATAAGCTATTGTTGGTGCGCTATCCTTGGAGGAATATGCGCTACACCTTGTTTGGCTGTCTAGCCTAGGGTTTGCTTCCGGAGTAATTCTCTGTCGAGGTTAAGGTGCTCGGAGGGTGGCTTCGGCCTATGGTTGGGAAAGGGTATCGTCAATGGTAAAACGAGCACACAATATTCTATATTCTAACAGGTTATGGGCCCACACCTCCTTCATTTAGTCTAAACGCTGGAAGGAAACATAGCCACTATGATATTGATCTCGCTGAGGAATTGTCGCTAGGGTTACTAGCAGAAGCAGCTTCCAAGACACTGCCGCTAGGGTTACTAGTAGGAGCAGTTGCAGAAACCCTAAACCTCTTGTTGAGGCACCTTAAATGAATGGATTGACCTAATCTCCAGATAGATCAATGCACTGTAGCCTAGCACATCTCCTGATACTCTCAACAAGCCAAGACGTGAAGTTTGAGTCTGTGGTCAAATCTAAGGTTTGACCAAGCCAAAGCAGCCATGACTTATTTTATGAAGTCAGAGAACAAGTTATATGGAGCCTCTAACTTCAGAGCATGAAAGACAAGGATTGACCTCATCCTTGCCAAGAATAAAGTGTTGGATATTGTGAAAGGAAATATTGTGAAACTATAGTTTGAAGAAGGAAAAGAGAAGGAATCACATAACATTGCAGCTATGGAGAAGTTCAAAGATGTTGACATCAATTCCATGAGTATCATAGTGGATTCTGTAAAATACCACTTGATACCCTACATCTCCCATATTGACTCATTGAAGAAGATGTATGATGCCCTAACAAATCTCTTCTCAGTCAAAAACATTGGACAAGTTACGAGTTTGAATAATGAGCTCCGTGACATGAAGATGAATAATGACGACAGCATAACATCATATTTTGTGAAGATCTCTCAGTTAAGAGATCAACTACAAGCTATTGGAGAGACCATTTCAGAAAAGGAATTGGTGAACATAGTACTCAATGGTCTTCCCAATATGTGGGATGCATTTTCCGCAAGCGTGAACACAAGGAAGGAGTATTCGACATTTGAAGAACTTTGGACTTGCTATGCTCAAGAAGAATCAAGGATCAATGCAAAAGAGAAACCCCAAAAGAAGTACGACGATCAAGCCTTCACAACAAGATTCAAGAACTTTAGGAACAAAAGGAAGTTTGGTTCAAAGAGGAAGCCAAATCAAGAGAAAGACATTTTAGAAGTACAATGCTTCAATTGTCGAAAGTATGGTCACTACAAGAATCATTGTCCCGAGCTAAAGAAAAGGAAGGAGAAACACGAAGCATCAATTGCCGGAGGAAAGGAACCTACAAAGAAGACTAAGCAGGATGGAAGAGACTTCTTCTTATAAAAGGTAACAACACTCTTCTTATTTCTTGTACATATCTTGTTTGCATCCTCCCTGTATATATCTTGTATATCTATCTCTTAGAAGATAATGTATTCCAAGAAGAACTAGACCTATGGAAGAACAACAAGATAAGAATACACATGAAAGGATGAAATACAAATCATGTGGAAGCTATTGCAAGATAAGCTGAATCAATCATGAAGAAACTTAGAAGAAGCAAAGACAAAAAGAAGTCAACAATCAAGAGAAAATTGGAAAAATACTTGTGACGTTTTGTAGAAGACAACAAGACGGAAGCATGGACTCTGTTAGACAAGAGAGCCAATTATATATTGCAGAAGACAATAAGGATGCATATGGAAGTGTGGACTCTGTTAGACGGAGGGAGCCGATTATATGCACTCTTACATGAAGCAAGGGTTAGGAGGGAGCTAATCCTATGATCGATTGAAGATGATGAAATATATATATCCATGGTAGCAGCCATGAAAGACAGTACGTGTTCAGTTCAACCGTAGAAGAAGACTTCTTCAAAGAGAAGCCTTAAAATATTCCTGGTTGTCCATCCAGATCCGTGATCCTATGATGAAAGGAAGAAGTGGAATCTCTAGGGCATGGAATCTATAAGAAACTCCATGGACCCAAGAGCTAAAGAAAAACATGAAGAAGAACATGAGGATTCCAAGAAAGAAAGAGAAACCAGAACAACCAGTCACTGTATCAAGAATCACAAGATTACCAGCCTAATATGAACTCACTAAAAGCAATCAAGCAGAAGACCTGAAAGTCGTGATGAAGAATAGTGTATGGAAGACTTATGAATGAAAGCATTGCGAGATCTAGAACCATAGATTTTACTAGATGGAGGGAGAATGCTACGATGATTACTTGTTCCAGTACACCAGACTTATCTCTACATGAGTCATTATATCATCCGCAACATCCATGAGTTGGAGTTCTACATCAGATGAATACAAAGAATGTTCTCCAGATAAATTGAATAAAGAGCGTATGAAGAGCAATCTCAAGACTTTGAGGCATACCAGAAAGAGACTCTTATATGCAGATAAAAGAAGATAACTTGGTAGAGAACCTCCAGTGCACAACAGAGGTGTGGTGAATATTTCCTATAACATCAAGATGACTACTCAGTAGATCAGATCTCATGATGATAGAAGAAGTGCCACATGGATATTTTCCAGTCTTCCAACTATGATATACTCTATTGTTGAGATCTACATGAAGCCTTCACAGTGTTCTAGACTAAAGTACATTTGAAATCAAGCATTACATTATCCATGATGAAGTCCAGAAAGGAGAAAATGATTTCTCCAATACATATCTCCATAGATGAGCATATAAACAGACATTTTGGTAAAGCTTCTATCCAAGATGAAAGAGTTTGCGTACTCAAGCTGGAGCTCATGGAAACAACTTCCTTCTTATTGAAAAAGGAAGAAATGACTCTCCAGGTTAGGAGGGAGCATTGAAAACATTATTGAAGACATTCATTTTCAAGATTGAAAAATAGTCCATCTTGGACATATGCTTTCTTGTTCGAAAAGTGGATTGAGATCTCTGACGGACAGCCACTTCCCATTGTGGTTAACATGGGAAGTAGTCTGATTGTTTATGTATCATAGACAACGACTTCCCATTGTGGTTAATATGGGGAGTGGTCTAGGGCAGTCTCTCTTCTTGAGGGTTACTCAAGAAGACTGGCCCGCCTCGCTGGACAACGATTTCTCATTTTGGTTAACATGAGGAATGGTCCGTTTTGGAGGTTGATACATGATAGTATTTTCCTCTTGTGGTTAATAGAGGAAATGGTCTAGACAGTAATTCTTTAGGGTTTATACATTCTCTCTAGGGTGCACTTTGATTAGTGTAGGAGGAATGGACCAAGGTGGGGAATGGTCCAGGCTCAGCAATTAGGGACATGCATTCCTTAGGGTTTATACATTCTCTCCAGGGTGCACTTTGATTAGTGTAGGAGGAATGGCCTAGGGTGGGGAATGGTCCAAGCTCAACATTCCTTAGGGTTATGCATTCTCTCCAAGGTGCACTTTGATTAGTGTAGGAAGAATGGTTCAGGGTGGGGAATGGTCCAGGTTCAGAAGATAGGACAATTATTCTTCCTTTCTTGAGAAGAATAGTCCAGATATCTCATTATCTACTTTGAGGGTAGATATTCTTTCAGAGCTCGCAGATGTGAGTGAAAGATTGGCCCATATGATTCAGTTTATATCATAACATTGTTTCTGTGCAGGTTGCTATCAGATGTTTGTTATGAAGACTATATGATAGTAGATGTAGACTACTGTGGTGGATATGTTCCATTGTTTGTGAGGCAGATATTCTTTCATAGCTCACAAATGTGAGTGAAAGATTGGCCCAGATGATTAAGTTTATATCATAACATTGTTTCTGTGCGGGTTGCTATCAGATGTTTGTTATGAAGACTGTATGACAGTAGATGAGGACTACTGTGGTGGATATTTTCCATTGTTCGTGACTATACGTTGCTAATCAAGTACTTGTGTGTTACTTGGTGTGGTAATGTACCACTGGATTGTAGTTGTGTACTACTACGGATAGACACAGTTGTGTTCTATTTTTGTTCTAATTTCCTTGAAGACTATCATCATTTTATTGGAGATAATCATCATCCAAACAAATGATGAACATAGATTTTCCAGATGGAAAATGGTTCAAAGCATTTACTCCTCTAGATTATAAGAATGACTCTTGTGTCACTCTATGGTATGAATGACTTATCCAACATCATGTCTAATTACTCAGATGAAGTATGGTTTCAAGAGATGATGCAGCTGATGGTGATGGTGATGCTCATGATCTAGTCATGAGATAGTCTAAACGACTATGTTGATGCTACCCGGTAAATGGTATGTTTTTGTGCTCAAGACCATTACCTGCAATACCTCCCTAGCTAGGAGGGAGTGTTAATATTATGGTAGCTACGGGAGGTATTTACCTCCACGTGTATACCTGACGAGAATAGAAGACTCCAAAAAGCAACAGAAAACCCTAATGAGTTGGCTAATAACCCTAGATGTCTTGTCAGCTCAAGAAGATAATTTATATTAGGTTATTAGCCTCCAAGATAAGAATTCGCCCAGAAATAATAATAATATACTGAACAGACATGTACCCAGAAGGAGAAGTCGGCCCCAGTAAATCTGGCAGAACCATTATAAATATAGGGCGCCAATTCTCATTTGATACATCTCAGAATTGCAGAGCAACAACTGGTGCGCACTACAGTTCCCAGTTTGGTGCACACGTGTGGAGGAGAGCTGCAGGTGCAGCTACTGCAGCAACCCATTTTCACTGTTGGCTTGCACTATCTCTTGGCTAGGGTTTGGACTATCTGATCAGCTATTGTTGGTGCGTTGTCCTTGGAGGAAGATGTGCTACACCTTGTTTGGCTATCTAGCCTAGGGTTTGCTTCTGGAGTAATTCTTAGTTAAGGTTAAGGTGCTCGGAGGGTGGCTTCGGCCTATGGTTGGGTGATGAGGGTATCATCAATGGTAAAATGAGCACACAATATTCTATATTCTAACAGGATCAACAATCCTTAGTATTGGAGCACTTGTTAATAAATGCTTCAAGTGTTGGAAACTCTTTTCACAATCCAATGTCCACTAAAACTTCACACTCTTCTTTTGTAAGGAAGTGATTGGGTGTGCAATATTTGAGAATCCTTCAATAAATATCCTATAGTAGCCTCCAAGGCCCATGAATGATCTGACCTATGTCACATTCTTTGGCGTCGACCATCCTCTAATGGCCTCTATCTTCTCAAGATCCACTGCTATCCCTTCCTCTAAAATGATATGTCCCAAATAATGAATTTGCTTCTGATAAAATGAGCACTTGCTTAATTTGGCATACAATTGATGCTCCCTTAATACATGTAATACCATTCTCAAGTGTTTTTCATTCTCTTCCTCCAACTTAGAATATCTAAGAATGTCATCTAAAAATACAATGACAAACTTATCTAAGTATTCTCTGGAATTACCATTCATTAAACACATGAAGACAACTGGTGCATTTGATAACCCAAATGGCACCACTGTGAACTCATAGTGACCATACCTTGTTCTGAAAGTAGTCTTGTTGATGTCTTCTTATTTAATTCTTACTTGATGATAGCCTAACCTGAAATCAATCTTGGAGAATATTTTTTCATCTTTCAATTGATCAAAGAGGTCATTGATCCTTGGAAAAGGATACTTATTCTTCAGAGTTACCTTGTTCAATTGTCTGAAGTCAATGAAAAGTCTCAATGTTCCATCCTTTTTCTTCACAAATAGTAATGGGGCACCCCAAGCTGACACACTTGGGCATATATACCCCTTCTTTAGAATCTCTTCAAGTTGCATTTACAATTCCTTCAATTCTGGTGTACTGATCCTGTAAGGGTTCTTGGATACTAGGGCTACTCTAGGAATCAAATTGATGAAGAAATCAATTTCTCTTTTAGGGGGTAATCATGGTATTTTTTTAAATACATCTTCAAACTCTTTTAGGAATGCATAATCTTCAATATTTGACACCTTATCTTTAGGTGTCTCTTCCATATGTGTTGCAAATATTTGACACCCTTTTCCGTAACTTTTCTTTAGCTGCAATGCTGAAATTTCTATGATGGTTACTACCGTGGGAATTCCATGTATTGTCCTTAGGTTCCCTTCCTCATCCAAGCAAGTAAATTCCTTATTATAATAGTCTAGAATAGCATGGTGTTGGTCCAACCAATCCATACCAATTAGGCATTCATAAGAACCGAAAGGTATGATGTTCAAATCTTCCCTGGTTCTCAGTCCATTCATGTCCATTGGACATCCCTTAACCATCGCATTAATTTTTCTTTTAGCTCCAGTAGCCAACTGCACCAACCAATATTTTCCAAGCTTGCTTATAGGGAAATGCATTCTTTCCACCCTCTTAGTATCTATATAACTATGACTAGCTCCTAAATCAATTAAAATAACAATGGTTTGGTTGTTGATATTACCTTCCACTTCAATCATATGTGACTAAAACTCAACTTGCTTGTTTTCCAGGGCTACAGAGATACTAGGTACATTTCTACCCATGTCCTCCACTGTATCATATTTTTTTACATTGTGAACAATCCTCACTTTTTCATCTCTATGAGAACAATATCTATACAAATGATCTCCCCCACAACCCTAACATTGAATAGCTGGCTGCCTTGGTCTTTTCCCCATTGTCTTAGTCATTCTGGGTTCTCTAGAATCTGGTTGTCCCTGAGGATTATTTCTGAATAATGGTGGCTTAGTCCCCTTCTTCCTCTGTTCCATCTTGATTTTATTCTTGTCTTCCCAAGATTTTTGGAAAGTCGACCTTCCTTTATGTTGATCATAAAGGCATTTAGCTCGTCTTATGGTCTCCTCCAATGTTTTGGGATCATCATATTGTATCTTGTCACTGATAAATGATGGAAGTGCACTCAAATACCTTTGAATATTAACTGGCTCTTCTTTGATGAAAGAAACATACTTTAGCAGTTCTATAAACCTTATTTCATATTCATCTATGATCATACTCCCAAGATTGAGTTCAAAGAACTCCATTTTCTTTTCATAGTATCTCTTAGTTAAGTATTTATTTTGAAAATATCTCTTGAATTCCCTCCAAGTAACATTTTTCTCATCAATGTGTTGCACCTACACAAATTGGTCACACCACATGGATGCCTTTCCCTTGAGATGATAGATGGTAATTATTCCTTCTGTGTGTGAAGATTAATTATGCAATTGAAAATGCTTCCTCATTCCTAGCAACCATGTCTCTGCATCCTCATCCTTCTTGTGCTTACCATCAAATATAGGAGGCTTGATTTTGTTCATTTCTCCTTGTAGCTCATCCACCCTAGACCTCCTCTTATTTTTCCTGACAGGGGATGGACATGAAATACTATGTTCTCTCCTAGTGGAATGCCTTGGGGAGTGATGGTGATGTCTTCCAACACTTATTTTTCTTCTCCTCTCATCATGAGACCCGTGACTTCCTGATTTGCTTGAGTCATTCTCCTTATCCATCTTCTTTTCTATTATGTCCAAGATTTGCATTAACTTTGTGTTGAATCCCTCTCGATCCTCCTTGGCTTTCATAATCCTCTCATTATCAAATTTATAACTTTGGACACCATTTTTCAAACTTTTAATGATCTCTACCAAGTTCATGCTTTCTTCCTTTCCTTCTCCATGTCCATTTCAATTTGTACCTCCATTACCCATATTGACATACATCCCTCTGATCTCATAATCATGGTTGTAATCCCCCTGTGTATATTCCATGATTTTGATCTCTAAGTTGATCTTGTTCTGATCTAATTGTTGTTAGATTTGCAAAATGTGCAACCAAAAAAACTTGTTAGGCTAAATAATTTAACAAACTCATGAAATTATGTACAATTTTGGTTCAATAATGCATTAGAATTATTTCTTCTGATTTCCTGAAAAATTGACTACCCAGATCAATTTTATGGGTGAATAGTTATATTCTACTATCCAAGACCTTTCCGACGCCTAGTTCCATGATCAATTCTGAGTCTTGAGAAGAAAGTTATGGTTATTTGAAAATTGTCCATTAATTCTTTTGTTCACACTTCAACTTGGTGCAAATCTACGATGTAATTATGCATTTTTTCACCTACTGCATTGGATTTTTGGTAGGAGATCAATTGGTTTTCTTCATATACATATTTTGGACAGTTTTTCCAGGTTTCACCTTTTTCTGGGTTCTTGATGCCAGTTACAACCTGCTGAAATTCTAGGCCAATTAGTGTTTTTGGTCTGGAATGTTACAGGTACCTTCTGTGCTATCTTAAACATTTTTAAAATGCCCATAATTTTAATTTAGCTCAACTATTGTTTTATATGGTTCAATAGCTCTCCATAGACTGCTCCTGTGCCTCAATATGATTCCGGAGTAGAAATTTATGGCCCTTCAAAGTTAGTTGGGTCTTAAAATTTACCCTCCACTGTTGGTCATGTAACTTCCTCATAAAAGCTTTGTTTGACGAAGGATTTACACCATTAGAAAGATCTCTCTGGGATATTTCATTGGAGCTGTAGAGACAAAGTGTACCTTAGTACATTATGTTCTCATGGTTTTTGAGTAGCTAAAAACGATGTTTAGGGCCTAAAAAAACGCATTGCAAAAAGATGACCTTCAAACAATATAAAATGTCACAAAAATTCACTGGTTTTCTGCTGTTGTAGACCATCCAAACGACTTCATGCACAAATATTTGAAAATTTACAGCCATATTTAGCATGCACAACAACATCATAAGGTAGTGAATGCTCCACACACCTATAACCAATGTGGATGACTTCTATGTTGCACCAATATCTCGTGCGTGCTACTTTTGTGTCGCACGCCAATATCTACCACTCACAATTTTGGTTCTTGCACTAATACCTGTTGTGTGCAATTTTTGTGTCGCATGCTAATATTCCATGTGCATTGCACTCTATGCACTGCACCATGCCAAAGTTTAGTACGCTCCCACCACACACCAATACTCTGCGCACACCATTAATTAAACTGTTGCGCGGCAGGAATATTCAACATGCATGCATTGCATACCAACATTGCGTGTGCACCAACAAAATTCCTTTGTGCTCTCCAATACTCAGTGTTCACACCATGTGTGCTAATATTACGCATGTGCCACCCAATCCGCACTGTGCAGTGATACATTTAGTGCGCACATCCGTGTACTATTATTTTTTTGTTCTTTACTAGCTTTGCTCCGTGCAGTGCCAAATTTAAGTGCGCACACACACACACCATTATTTTTCATGCATTACCAATTCTGCACCTTGCAGTGCCAAATTTAAGCGCGCACACCTGTGCGCTGTTATTTTTCACGCATTACCAATTCTGCACCATGCAACGCCAAATTTAAGTGCGCACACCCATGCATCGTTATTTTTTGTGCATTACCAATTCTGCACCGCGCAATGCCAAATTTAAGTGTGCACACCCAATGTTGAATTTTGAAAAATGTAGAAATATCCTTCTTATTTCCATGGTTCGTGATGAAATCTTGATTGTTTTTTTCTTTTAATTAGGAATAATTAGGATAGAAAATGATTAAAATATCTTCTAGAAATATTATTGAGTAATGTTAGATAAATTCTAATATTCGGTTGGAATTGTTTGATTTTAGCGTAAGAATGGATAAATATTGTCAAACCTAAGATAGTTAAGAAGATTTTGAAGATATGAAGACTGTTGAAGGTTGGAGACATAAGGCGCAAAGCAGTTGGAGGAAGGTTGATTCCATATTTTATAAACTTTATAAATAGTAAAAGCAATTATGAGGATCTTTCGATCCTCGGGAATGCTTATTTTACCTATATTATTGTAATATATAGAGGGTAATGAATGAGAGAAAAAAATCGAAGAATTATTTCCAAACATTTAAAACTCGAAATTGCTCTGCGCAAGCAGTTTTTGTAGATGTTGTACCAATTATGGAATTAATAGAATCTTTGAGCGTTTTCATCAGTTTTGCATACTGAGTTTCCAGTAGTAGTGCATCTAAGGACCAAGGGCCCAGTCTGAAGGAGTTACTATCTCAATCTGTAATTGTGTCAGTTTGATTTATGTTCTGTGATTTAAATCTCTTTTGTAATACTCAAGATAAATGCATAAGTGTGTTAATGATTTTATGTTATTTTCTTACAGAATATAGGCATTTCATTTGAATGTTATTGATTGTTGTTCCAATTTCCATTGTTGTAGTTTACTTCTTGACAGTTCCTCTCATCATTATACGCACTGCTCCTTTCGCTTAAATTAACATTTGTTTTTTTTCTTTTTCTTAAATTAGCATTTATTGTTCCTTTCGCTTAAATTAGCATTTGTTGTTCATTTCACTTAAGATTACATTTGTTGTTCCTTTCGGTTAAGTTACAGTTGTTGTTCCTTTTCATAGATGTAGTAATTTATTACTTCTTTTCAACAGGTTAAATAATCATCGATAGATCATTTTATCAAGCTTTTCATAGACTCAATTACTGTTTCTTAATTAGATCAATTCAACAATTCAATTAATGACTTTAAATTCACAACATGTTATAGATTAGATTTCAATTTTGTTAAGATCTTAGTTTCAGAGTTTTAATGAATGTGTAAGGAACTTGATTTTTGGTAAGCTCGGATTTGCTTTAACTACACGATTTTAACCTCTACAACTATATGCATAGACTTTATTGATATTCTTGAGATAAAAAGATGAATCCTCGGGTTGATAAAATAATGTTAAACTAAGATTGTTTTTAGGACATATTAAGAGTCCAACATTTTGGTGTCATTGTTGGGGAGAGTGTCAAAGGTAGCATAGGTTATGTCTTTGGAGGATGAGGTATTGAATACAGAAGGTACGAACCTACACAGACAATAAGTAAAATACTTATGCCCGCGCCTACCTCCACCTGATATATAGAGGTTATATAGGTGTTTAGAATTTTTGTGTGAAGTGTGTATGACTAAGAAGAAAGAACCTAAAAAACCAAAACCCCCACCAAAAACTACAAAATCCTAGGGCTCGGTGCTCCCTGGAAGAATCACTTTCATAGATGACATCATCCGAAAAGATGAATCTCAAGCTTCGGTTGGACCTAGGAGAGGTTCTACCCGAATCCCTCAGGAAACAGTCTCACCAACTACAAACCATGTTGAGGTTCATAGAAGAATTGAAGGGTCTGGACAAAGTTTTCAAAATATAGATCTTCCACTTCTCAGCCCTTTAGATGAGGGAAAATCTTGTAATCTGGAGGAAGGAGAAGGGGAAACTAGCGGGGTTGTTAAGACAAACCCATCACCACCACCTGATCCTAGATCTCATGTGATAGGAGAGGGTATACCTAAAATCCAAGATAGAGGTAGTCAAATCAAAATCCCTAGGGGATCTGATAATCAATCTCCCCGAATAGAACACCCAGGCCAAGAAATTCCTAAAAATTATTGGCATATCTTCAACCAAATGGTGCAACCAAATCAGCCACGAGCCCAAACTTCCACTTTGGAATATCTGATAGTTGATCCAGTTTCCAATGCCCCATGAAAGCGAATCCCTTACATAATCTTCCAACCTTTCATGAATTAATTTCAGAGGACTTGGATGCATTCTTATTCGAATTTGATGTCCTATGTAGGGGTTATGACTACACCTTCGAACCCCAAAAACTAGAGTTGTTCCCTTCCACTTTGAAAGGAGTAGTTTTACGTTGGTTTATGGGATTGGGATGTGGAACGATAAACTCATGGGATGAAATGAATCAAGCCTTCTTGACAAAATATCAGGATTATTGTAGAACCAGGGATCTAAAATATGAAATATTTCAAATTACTACAAAGGAAAACGAGACATTAGAAGAATATGTTGAAAGGTTCCAATACAATTTGCAAAGATTTCCTTATGGTACATTAGCAGGTGAGGCACTCAAATCCATTCTGATAAAAGGAATGAAAGATGAATGGGTAGAAACATTGAATTTAATGGGGAAGGGTGATATTTATCAAGAAACTTATGATAACATTGTTCAATTGTGCATCAGATGCTCACGTGGAAGTGCACAGACCAGATCAGGTATGCAGGCTCCCCTCACCAGAAATAACAACATTACCAGTGGGGGTGTCACCCAAGCAGAAGTCGATAATCTTTTAGAAAATTTCAAAACTGACATTCTGAGCACTCTGACTACACAATTGGATGTTTTGCAGGCTAAGAAGAAATAGGCAGATGTAGAACAGTACTTGGCCATATTTTTCCACCAATGCGGAAAGAAACATGGTCCGAGGGAATGTCCTTTGGATGAGGTTCGAGTGTGCGCTATCTGTGCTAAAGATCACGCAACAGATCAATGCCCATCGCTCCTAGGATTAAAATTTGTCTTCAAAGAGGTAGAAGAGGTAACAAAACCAATATATTTGATGGCCCAACGTCGCCAATGGCAGGCTCGTCCCACAGGTACACTACAAGACCCTTCCTCTTTCTTTTTTGTGTAGTATAATCAGCAGTAAAATTCTAGAAACACATGGCAGGGTCAACCATTTGCTAAGCCCACCTGGCAGCCCCAACAATATCCAGTTGCAAATCCCCCTTAGCCAAATCAACCAACTACAAATCCTACATGGACTAGCTTGCAATACCCTACATCATCATGGTAGAATTCAAACAACAACCCCTACCCTTCACAGTGGTCCAACACAGCTTCCCAAAACCCCAATTGGAAGCAAAATTGGTAGTGCCCCATGGGAATGACCAATCAACCCATGGGGATGGCCCCTCAAATTCAACCCACTTTTCAAGCTCCACTCCAACTACCCCAGAATCCTCAACTGCAATTTCACCCTCAATTACCATCTCAACCCCACCCAAATCCCAATAATTGACCAACCCAACTTGTGCTGATTATTGAGAATGTGGACGGGGAAATCAATTTCGTAGGGTGCAACGAACTTCGGTTGAGGTCAAGGTGCATAATTTCTCCTGAAGAGAATAACATTCACCAAGAGTAGGAGAATGAAAATAATGTACAACCAGCAATAACACCTTTGACCGTGGTCATAATGGAAGAAATAGAGCAGGAGGGAAACAAATCCGAACAACATAATCTTGATAAGGATGTAACCCCTCCTCCCTCGTTCCTCGAAAGACTAATGATAGAAAAACTAGCCATGTAGCCTAACTTTGACATCGTAGGGGAACTAAGGAATTTATATGTTAAGATCCCACTCCTACAAGCTCTGCAACACATCCCAATTTATGTAAAGACAATTAAGGAATTATGTGGGAAGAAGCCTGTCAGGAAAGTTTAAAATTCATCATCAACTATTCACGTGGTAGGTGCCTTGTCTTATCTCATCCTAGGAAGATAGGAAACGGTCAAATATGCAGACCCAAGGAATCCCATAGTAACCGTTCAGATAGAGGGTTGTTCTTTTCCAAATACACTAGTGGATTTGGGGGTAGCCATTAATATCTTGACCATCAAAACTTGCAACATCACAGGGTTTACTTCCTTCGAACCTACGCCAATTATGTTACAATTGCCTGATCTATTAGTGGTCAAACAAGTTGGTACATTAAAGGATATAGCAATTTCAGTTGACTCTTGGGAATATCTAGCTGATTTCCTCATTATCAACCCAAGAAGTGGACTCGATGGACATCCACTAATACTGGGGAGACCATGGCTCGCAACAACAGATGCGTACATAGGATGTCGCATAGGCAACATGACCATTGCTAAAGGAGGTGCCACAAAGAATCTCATCATGTATCCTCCAGATAAACCATGCTCGTCCATTATGCATTAGCAGTTGTTGAAATAATGTAACTACAAAGTGTATTCTTATTATTATTTGATATATTATTCATTGGATCAATCCCCATTGAGGATTGATCATGTTGGCTATTGTAAAAGGACCAAATCCCCTTTTGCGGATTGATCATAATATAATTGTAATAGGCATAAAGATAATTCGACCCAAGAATATATCAAAGATGCCCCAGAATATAATAAAGGTGGTTATAACCACCCAGTAGTAGAAGTCGACCCTGCCAGTGAAGGGACACTCCCACATGTGCCAGTCTTGTATAAATAAGGAGGCTAGCGCCTCATTTAGACACAACTCACTTGCTCATTGAGAGACAAGTTTCAGAACTGTAGCTGGAGAAGAAGGAGAGAGAGTGGCACATCTTTGGGAGATGATCTTCTGTATTAGCTTAAGTTGTCTCTTGGCATTGTATCGTCTATCTATAATAAGGAAGTTTTGCTGGGTTTTCTTCCCCTAGAGGGTTTCCCAGGATAAATGTTGTGTCTCTTGTGATTGTGTATTTCTTCGTGATCTTGTATTATGCTATTGTTATCTATTGAAATGCAAAGAACTATAATAATGGCTTAAACATTAACATGGTTTCAGAGCCAAGCTGAAGAGAGCATCTTTCACAAGAGAAAAGTGAAAAACGTCATTGTTGTCATACATGCAAATTAGGGTTTTTTGTTGGTGAGGTATTTCAGCCCTAAAACCATCTAGAAAAGTGTGCCCTTCCCCAAGGATCATTTTGGCACCTTCAGTGCACCTTTTCAGTGGCTTGATTTCCCGAAAAGTGAAACCCTAGTTTTCACAAAGTACCAGAAAACCAGAGTACCAGAAGAACCAGAAGTACCAGAAAACCAGAAGCACCAGTCCAGAAATCCGCAGATCAAGTTTGAGGGGGTGAGTTGGATTTTTGAAATTCTGACTGCACCAGCTTACTCAGCTCAGCTTAGTGCATCTATTCCCTAGATCATAATTTCAAAATTTGAAGTTTGAAAAATTAGTGTTTCCTCATAAAACCCTAAGTTGCAGTTGCAGTCTCAGAACTAGTTGCAATTGCAGTATTAGTTGTAGTCGTAGCCGTAGCACCAGTTGCAAACACCCTTGAGGTTTTTAAGAGTTGGTAATGATTACTGCTACTGCCAGATGGTGCCACTACCTGCAAATGTTATCAGAGGTATGTACTCACATATGTTTAAATGGTTAAACTTTAAAGAGTATTTGCAGGAGAAGGGATCTATTGCCATAGATCCAAAAGGATCTCAAGATCCAACACATTCAGAGGAATGATACAACCCAGGTGTGATTATTCTGATATGCATCCATTTGTTATATTGATCAATGTTGCATCATTCTAATCTTTTCTGAGTCAAGGTATTAGATGGATTAAAAGTTGAGATCATAGAACTTATCCTCTAACCCAACCTTCTGTCAAGATAACGTATTGTCTTAGTACAAAAGATAGGTTGAATAAATCACTCGTCATCTTGAGTGAAGGAGACTCAGAAGAAAAGAAAGCACTCATTCCTGAGGACAAGGCTCTAGGTTTGATTAATCAAGTTAATAAGATTCAAAGGTACACATGACAAGTTGATGACTATAGTTGAGATAGAAGTCTTTGTAAAGTATCATACTTGATAGCATGTGAACATATAGAGGTAAATTCTTAACGTAATCATTTTTCTGATACAACTAACACCTCCTCTAGGAAGAATCTCGTGTGTTAGTTCCAGGTTGCCATGAAGGAATGTTTGATCACAACACTATGAGAGTGTTGACCTCATTTCTTATTGTATTCCTTACCTTTAATCTTTGATTCAGACAAATTACAAGTGATAGCTCTAAAGGAGCTACTGTTATGATTGTTTGTGCTATTGCTTTATATTATCAAAAGGATATTATTTTTTCTTGTTGTTTTTTTGACCTTGCTCTAGGTCATAGGTAATAACCCTGAGGGAGCTATAGTAAAGGTTGTAGAAGGCAATGTGATAAATGAGAGACCATAAATGAAGCAATCATCATTGGAAAAGAAGAAGGTGGCTTGCATAAGCTAAAGGGTCACACAAAAGCTGCCATGACCCACGCCATTGAAAATCCATGTGAACTTTGGCATAGAAGATTAGCTCACATTAACTACAAGGCACTACCATACATATGCAAAGCGGTCACAGGTTTACCAGAACTCAAGGTTGACCATGAAGGCGTATGCAATGGATGTGCACAAGGGAAGAACAT
>ML791710.1:372944-396094 GCA_009831015.1 Picea engelmannii | reverse complement strand
AAGTTCCTATGAATACATCAATCAAGTGCTCATCTGGAATATTGTTTACCTTTATATTCAATCTTTGGAAGTTCTCAATGTGCTTGGTAACTGAATCCTTTTGCTTGAGATTTATCAATTGGCTAAAGAAGGTATTTCGCCTTGTATCCTCATAGTGTGCTATCATTTCTTTTGTGAAAATTATCCAAGTGAGGAGTGATTTGTGAGAACAAAGCCATCGATACCATACAAATTGATTAGGTTCTAAATATAAAGAATCAATTTGTACCTTTTTTGTATGTGGCACATTATGGAGATCAAAGAATTGCTCCATCTGAAGTATCCATGTGATTGGGTCATTGCCATCAAACTTCCTCATATCAATCTTAGGAACGTGGTTGGTCTTCAAACCAAATTTGAAGTTTCTCCATTCTTGATTCACCTTCCTTGTTTCCTCATCATGAATTTCATGGGATGCATTTTCACTTTCAGGTGTCTTCTCTGTTACGAAATTTTTCAATACTTCCATGATCTCCCCTTTTAAGCCATCCATCTTAGTATCCAACTTAGCTTCCATTGAATCCATCATCTCTTGTAGTTCATCTTTTGTGACTATCTTCTTTCGTAAATAATTTATGTCCCTATGCATTTCTTCACCTTCATCAAGAGTCCAAGTAGGATTTTCTGGAGGCTTAGTTGGTGTAGAAGTTCACTTTTTGGGTGGCATGTTGGCCAAGTATCACTTTTGAACCTTGATTTTGAGGTGGTTCTGCTAGACAATATTTCTTCTATTGTATCTCCCAAGTTTTGGCCCTTCTGAGTATGAAACTTTATTTTATGTAGTTCTCTGATATTTATTCTCTGCAATGCCACAGGTCTGATCAAAATTGGATGTGCCAAGTGGAATTTGCATTAACTTCCCCACAACTTGCCGATTTTTTGCCTTTCCAGGAGATCTCACTTGTATAGCATGCCCCACCCAAAATAATTGATATAAAATTCTAAAACTCACAACAGAAATACTACAGACTGTCCACAATCTAATGAAACTAGTCCCACACAATTTGGATACTCTAGGAATAAGTTATGATTGTTTTACCTGGAACACCTTCATGACACTAGTAAATAGGACTAGTCAGATACCCTATCTTACACAAGGTGTATCTACAAATTTAAGATGACCCAGAAGCTGAAATTTTTACCACAGATACATTTCTAATTTCTGTAAATATCCCTTAGAGTTCAGGGTCTGAAACATTATAGAAACGTTTTTATAGAGAAAATGCCACAATGACTCAGTTCAAGATGATTCCAGAACCCTATCTTGTACAGGCTGTATCTTTGAAATTATAAGGCCTCAGGACATGAATTTTGAACCCAACATACCTTGATCTGTCTAATAAATATCCTCCAAGCCGTTCCTTCTAAAACATTGTAGAAAAAAATTTATAGTGAAAATTCCATGGTGTCTCAGATGTAGCAGCGAAACCCCAAGACCTTGAGCTCTGATACCATATGTTAAGAACCAAATATCAATATAGCATAGAGAATCCTCAGAAAAAGTACTCAACACATTGAAAAAGAGATAATTTTAGATAATAATCCTCTTCGAGGGGGCAACCTCCTTTTACCCCACTTAAATGTTCAAGTACAAGATGATTCAAAATGAAAATGTCTCCTTGGTATATATATGAGACTAGGAGGTATAATTACAACTAATGGCCTAAAGCCAACATAAATAAAATAACATTACTAATATAATATGCCCCAATTAAGGGGTAATGAGCCAATATTAGGGCTTAACAATGAAGTTCATGATAATGGCACCGTCACTTTAGTCACCATCGACAGGTCTAGTTTTCCTTTTCTGGTAAATGCACATCGGCTACGACTCTACCATCAACCGCCGTCAAAAGAATCCTTCTGCCAAGAAGTAAGTAAGGACCCTACTGTTCAAATTTTAGCTGGCTGGGAAGGTAACCCAACAGCCTCAACTTCATAAATGATGATTTTTTTATCAACATTGTACATATTGTATATAGCTTTATTTACAAATTTGATTGAGTTTTTTTCTTAGTCTTTACTTTTTAAGAAAAGTCACATCAGGAAATAAAAACTAGAAAAGATGATTGTAATGAATATAATTAACACTCTTTTATGTTCCTTGCTCCTATCTCACTTTGCAAAAATCCAGTAAATATAAACCCTGTTCTCACAAGAGGATGAACATGTTTTCATGATACTAATAGACCATCCAATACTTCGATTATTGAACAAACTTACCCATATAAATTGAATGAATTTAGTTGATGACTAATCAATTATAGATTCATGAAAATAATAATAATAATAATAATAATAATAATAATAAAAAGTGTCTGTGGGAGTTTTCCAATCACTTAAATTAGATGGGTAAAAAATGTGAACATCATTGCTACTGTTCATTTAAAATGAAACGATTGTCGTCCCTTTGAAAATAAAAATTTTTGTCACCTTCGCATGATTGTTGTTCCATTCAAAATAACGATTGTCTTTCCTTCATCCCAATGTTGTTCCCTTTATAGTACTGGTTGTTCCCTTTTCAGATAACATTGTTCATTTGAAAATAAATAGTTGTTGTTCCTTCTAGGTTTTTACTGTTGTTCCTTTTTCTTTGTGAACAAAGCATACCATTATGCCAGTCACCCCTTTGGATATGAACTTCACTAATACATTTTCATCAACACTAGTTTTTATTTATCCTTTTGTGTGGATCATTTAACATACCTTAGCAAACTATTTTTGGATTAATTTTTCCGAATTATCTTAAATTTTGTTCACAATTCACTAACCACCATAATTCGTTTCTTTCCCCTATATATCTACATATACTTGAATGATAATTTCTTTCATATCATAATAAGGAATCTCAAACACATTCTTACTTGGCATTCTTACACTTCTTATGCCATCCCTCACTCTTAAGGAGTAGATGAGCCTTCCTTGATAGAGCCTAAAAAAAAAAAAGTTTTCAATAAAGTAATAAACTTCTCCCACAAAGGATAAGGGTCTCATCACGAGCCAACCTACCACAATCATCAGATAATAAAATAAGTGACATTCCCACTATGGCTACCACACAAGGGCAATGGCCTTTGGCATTTTTCTCGTCAAAGGACAAGAGGTCTCATCACGAACCGACTTGTTCACTTAGGTTACAATATCGTGAGTGGAATTATCATCATCTGGCTACCAAACCAGGATAATGGTCTTCTTTGGAAAAGACAATTCAAACTATTTATTAAGGACATGGGCTGATCTACGTGTTAAAAGGCAACCCTGTCGAGGCTATGGACGTCTGCTGGTAGCAGTGGATTTGCCTATGGTATCGAAGTTTACCTTAAACATGTCAATTTTTTATGTGTTCTTAGATATCCTTTTCTAAAAAATGAGGCTATCATTCCGGATATATCCAACAAACAAGGGAAAGTAACAACATTATATGTGGAATATTTTTAAAACACGTGAAAAAATTTAAATTCATTTAGAATCTTTTTTCGCAAACGTTTTTGACATAAGTATGTTCCCACACAAAATGAGGATTGTTCATAATTATTACTAAAGTGCTTTTTGAAAAGTCATTAATGATCATATTTCCAGTGGCGGCATAGCAATAACCGCACTGGAACTATATGCCATTATTACACTCATACTTTTGATGGTCGAGGTCGACCTTTCCATTTATAGGGGGTAGATACTCGACACAATTTTCTATAGATTATAATGAGTGCAGTAAATGAGGAAAAATTCACATTTTTTTATATATACACAATGTTGTTCTATATTTTCTATTTCCATTATTTCAAAATCTAGTTGAGTTAAGCTGCAGCAAGGAACGATCGCCATCCTCACTTGCTCACAGAAAATATGGGTGGCCAAAGTGTGCGCTAGGAACCAACATTACTACAGGTAATTGAGCAGGCAAGAGAAATCTTACACCGGTTGGGATGGACAGAGTACTTCAAACGGTTGCAAGGATATGACACAAACATCACACTCGAATTATTCTAGAACTTGCAGGGAGGGGTCTCCATGGTTCGAAATATACAAATACCAGTCACAGAGGAAATCGTAGCAGAGGCTACATGCCTCCCTAATACAAGCATACAATGAACTAGAAAATATACAGTGCTCAAAGAAGCTATAGAATCTTTCGTAGATCTTGGAGAGGAACTTGACAAAAAGGGAAATGGACTTAACCCCATCGCTCTTAGTGAGCCATGGAAAGAACTAGCAAGTCTAATACAAAGGTATATCACCTACGACGGAAGGTACAATGTGATCCGCCCACGCCACCTCAAATTGTTAGCAGCTCTCAAACAATGGTTAGTAATCAATTTACCATTTTTTCTAAATGTTATGTTACATGAGGTTGCTATAAGAACACAGAAGGCCAAGGATCCTGTACTATCATTAGCCACCATGGATTAGTCAAACTGATAGTAAATAAGGCCCCGAGTCAAACTCAATTAACCTAGGGTGATCTTATCAAGGCCAATAGGCCTCTACAAATGGAACAACCTGAATTACATCATGAAAACCCACCACAAGGAATTAAAGTAGCACAGGAAGGGGAAGCTATTGCCCAAATGGAAGTTCCATTTCCTCAACCTGAAATTGAGGCAGACCCCATCCAATTGGCAGAGACTCAGACCTCACAGGCAGAGGCATCAGCGAAAAAGAGAAAAGGGGCAATTGTTGTCCCTAAAACCCCCACTAAGAAGAAAAGGAAAAGCAAAGGAATAGCACAACCTGGAGAAACCCAGGAAATGACACAAACAAAGTATTCCTCGCAGGAAAACATTAAGGAAATCAGATAGGTAGAACAAACCCCACAAGAAAGCACTCAGGAAAATACCCAACCATAACTAGAACACCTCACAGAGTAGTTTTTCAAAAGTTATGAGGCAGAAATGGCTCAGGTTTTAGGGAATTTAGGGACATCAATTGACAAAGACACAAGAAGGCCCAAAGAACACCCAACACCAACTTCTTCTTCAAACCCTGTTATGGACCTCCCTGACATAGAGATGTCATTCCCAGAAGATACAACACAGGCAGAACCTCACACTGAGGTAAATAACCTTGTAGTGCAAACAAAGAAAATAGAAGAAACATAGGAACAATTGTTGATTGGTCAAGGTGGGGAAAACCCTGGTATTTCACAAAAATAGAAAACAGGCAAAAGCCACAGGAGAATCAGAAGGTTAAAACATGAAAACAAGTTGTTGAAAAGAAGGGTTAAAAGAATTAAAGTGTTAAAGCAAAAATTTGGCAAACTGAAAGAAATTATTAAAGAATTAAGAAAACAATTGGAGCAAGCCAACAAGGACTATGAAAGAAAGAAGACCAAAAGGCCTAGAACATAGGGAAGCAACCCTCTTCCTAGGAGGACAGTCCATACAAGTTTTGTAGGAACACAGACATAGATGTATGTCCCTAACGAGATAGCAGAGAGGGAACTTCAAACTGACATTGCAGCGACAGAGGAAGCAGTTGTTCAAAATGAAGAAGGGATTCCTTTGGAAGCACATGAAACATAAGCCCAACCAGAAATTATAGAAAAAGTAGTTGCTCAACCTGAGGAAGTGATTCCCACAAATTTCCCTACTCCTGTGGAGACCAATGATGTAGAAACCCAGACAGATGTCCCAACAATGGAAGAAATAGACTGTTAGACTGAATAAGTATCTTATTCTCATGAACAAAATTCCATCATTGCTAGATTGGAAACAGAGTTGGTGCAAACCCAACAGACCTTAACATAGTGCAGAAGTGAGATTGTCACTATGGCAGAACATCAAAAATTTGTTAAACATCTTAAGGCCATTTCAGCAACAGAAAACAAAATGTTTGTTGAGCTCACCAGATCCAAAAGGAAGGTGAAGAAGGTACAAAACCAATTAGAGAAAGATTTGGAGCAAATCAAGGAAATTTGTGATGTCTACATTGATGCAATATATTGCAAGGCTCCGACTACCAATTATACCTTGTTTTTATTAGAGTGTTATTTGTTGCTGAGAGTGAAAGATATTAGAGTAGGTAAACCCATTAAATTCACCACGGTCTCTAAGTTTGCTTCATGTTTTAGAGAGCAGAAAGAGAAAGTGAAATACTTTCTGTGTGAGCTATACTTCCATAACTTCATCTTGGAAGATAACAAGAAAGAGAACCCCGGTCCTTTCATTGGGGACATACAATTCCATGCATTTTTTTCCTTCACCAAAAACCAAATCAAATGGGCAAAATCACATAAGACCTTTCTAAAAATGGAGACTGGGTTAGATCTCTGGATCAGAGGGGAACCTCCAAAATCCTTCCCAGCCATCATGCAACACATGACAATTATGAAGAGGGAAGGTGTGGTAGACTCTTTGGCACTTATCCACCGACAAGTTACACGTTCAGGCATAACATATTTTAGGTAACTTAAAGAAGAAGTTCTTGTTTCTTCCAAACTAAGATGAGATGCCTCCTCCAATGAAGTCAAGAGCACAGAACCCTTTGGTTTCAAAAAAAAAATTGCAGCTACCTTTAGAGTGGAAAGGTACACCAGAATGATCCAGGAGGAAGGACTTGCCTGGATTGGGTGCATATATAATCCCCCTATTATTTGGTTTCTTCCAGAGGTTTACCAAAGAGATTATCGAATTAACAGAAAGAGGGAAGAAGCTGCTTTTGGAGAACTCAAACACAAGAATGGGTTCAGGGGACCTGGTGAACCAACCTTTCCTCCTTACAACATTATTGCTTTACATGTAATATCCCAGCTTGCATGAGGACATGCAAGAAGGTAAGTTGGGGGGTATATTGAGTTGTGAAAAAGGTACAAATATCCTCCTTATTTCCATGGTTCGTGATGAAATCTTGATTGAATTTTTCTGTTAATTAGGAATAATTAGGATAGAAAATGATTAAAATTCTTCTAGAAATATTATTGAGTAATGTTAGATAAATTCTAATATTCAGTTGGAATTGTTTGATTTTAGCATAGGAATGGATAAATATTGTCAAACCCAAGATAGTTAATAATATTTTGAAGATACGAAGAATGTTGAAGGTTGGAGACACAAGGCACAAAGCAGTTGGAGGAAGATAGATTCCATATTTTGTAAAATTTATAAATAGTAAAAGCAATCCTTAGGATCTTTCGATCCTCAAGAATGCTTAATTTACCTATATTATTGTAATATATAGAGGGTAATGAATGAGAGAAAAAAATTGAAGAATTATTTCCAAACATTCAGAACTCGAAATTTCTCTGCGCAAGCAGTTTTTGTAGATGTTGTACCAATTATCGAATTAATAGAATCTTTGAGCATTTTCATCATTTTTTCATGCTGAGTTTCCAGTAGCAGTGCTTATGAGGACCAAGGGATCAGTCTGAAGGAGTTACTGTCTCAATCTGTAATTGTATCAGTTTGATTTATGTTCTGTGATTTAAATCTCTTTTGTAATAGTCAAGATAAATGCATAAGTGTGCTAATGATTTTATGTTGTTTTCTTATAGAAGATAGGCGTTTCATTTCAATGTTATCGATTGTTGTTCCAATTTCCATTGTTGTAGTTTACTCTTTGACAGTTCCTCTCATCATCATACACGTTGCTCCTTTCGCTTAAATTAGCATTTGTTGTTCCTTTCGGTTAAGTTACAGTCGTTGTTCCTTTTCATAGATGTAGTAATTTAATGGATCCTAAAATGGCAAGTTAGTGTTAGAAATTATGGATCCTCGTTCTTTGCTTGCTAGCTCAAACTGCTCAAAACTTAGTGACTCTTATTCATGTTCTCCCCCCTAATGAATATTAATATGATACTAAATTATTTAATACATTAGGCAAGTGTTTATAAACTCATACACTACATTATTGTTGGAATATAAAACAACATTTTATTAATTTAAAATTACGTCTTATATTACATAGGAAAAATTCACATAACAGTTGAAAAAGAGAAACCGAAATAGAAAAACAAAAGGATATGTACAATGCAGAATCATAGCATCTTCCTTAGAGAAACTAAGGCAACAATAAACTTAGAGTAAGCTACAACATTGGACTCTTTGGCATCCTTAATGTGGTAACCTTTGGAAGACAATTTCATACATATTTATTCTCGCCAAGAGTGACAACAAATTGACAAAATTGATCTCATAAAAAAAATACTTGCAACACAACTTCCAAATTGTAAATTGCATTGAAATCCAAAAATAGTCCCAAATTCCTAAGAGGTGGAACAAAACTAGGGACCCAAAGTCTCCAAGAATATTTGCATGACAACTAAGTTGCATGTGAAGCATAATAGAGTGATTTTCATACACCAGTCTCTAACACAATCTATAAAAGATACAATCCCATAAAAGATGCTTCAAGGTTTCTAATTAATGACAAAAGGGGCATAACCCATCTAACAACCTACTTTTGGCAAGGTCATATTTGGAAGGTAGCCTCTAATAAACAACCAAGTAAATACCCAAAGCTTTTAGCTAAAACAAAGAAACCAAGCACTATGAAGCTAATAGATCCAATAAACCTTGTGATTGTATGAGAAACATCTAGCATTGAGGACCTAGTATAAAGGGTGTCTCTAATGAAAATGAGAGTAGAGATTCTCGGAGTCATATTGTTGAAGAGGTTTCAAAAATATCTATTCGGTATGTGTTATATTATTTTCATGATTATCCCCACATGTTGTACGTTGTGTTTGGGGGGTCACATGGGTGGCCAAAGCTCTGTCTCAGGCAGGAACCACGTACCCTTCTTAGGGCATTTCTCTCAAGTTTGTAAGCTGAGAGAATGACTCACATAGATACAATGATCCACATCTCACAGGTTTGTAAGATGGAGAATGTCTCACATAGCTACAATCATCAACACTCCCTCTCAACTAGGGAGGCATTCTTCATCATGCCAAGTTTTACTGGAATGTACTCAGAATTTTGTCTTGGTTGGAGTCATCAATAATCCCTCTCAACTAAGAAGGCATTCTTCACCAAGTTGGTTTGGTGAAGATGTCTGCAATCTTCTCATGTGTAAGAAGGTATTGCATGTGTATGATTTTCCTCTGTATCATATATGATATAAGAATATTTCATCTCATCGTGTTTCGATCCATCATGAAACACTAGGTTCTCAAGGAGATTTTATACGCGACTCCTGATTGTCATCATAGGATCCATCTCATGATCAAGTAGATCTATTAGAAGCTTGTGAGGCCATACTTCCTCTCACACTCAATGGTACATACTCTTCTTCTATGGTATTCAAGGCCACATAGATTTCGTTTCTTCTTCATCAGGAAACCATGACAAACTTCATGGTAGAACATCAACCGAATGTGATTTTTCGGTCCATTGTAATTTATTCTCAATCTAAATCATCATATCCTACAAACTCAAGTTTACACTGGAGGCATATCTCAGGCTATATCCAACTATGCCTCGTATATATCTCAATACATGTTTTGTCTAGTGAGTCTGTATCGGTTGTCTCATGAAATGACTAAGCACACTCACTGCATGGCATGAATCAAGTCTCATGTTTAACCAAATACATCAGTGATCCAATCAGCTGTGGATCAATCTAGTCTGAATCATCATCAATATTTTTCTTTAAATCCATCACGATGGATTTTTCATTCTTGTCATACTGATTTCCTTTAATATTTTCACTGTATATTTTCCTTGACTCGAGAAAATCTCAGTGCTCCTTTGTCATACTTCTTGTCCCAAGAAGTAGTGCATCATACTTAGGTTCTTCATCTTGAATTCAGGAATCAATTATTACTTATATCCAACAACAAGGATTTCTGAATAAGTCATAAAAATCAAGCTATTGTCACCAACACCGTAATAATATAGGTTTGGATCAACAACTTTCTTGATGAAATCCAAACTCATCAAGAATCTATCTATCTGATATAGTTTCCAACTCATGGATGGTAGTATGGATGGAAGTGTATTGGGTTTACTAGATCAAGTGTCTCATCATAGACTAGTCCCCATGTTTGTGAGAAACCTCTGGCTATAGATCTCATTTTGTATTTCTTGACACTTCCATCAGCTGCATGCTTGATCTTATAGATCCACTTGGAAGTTACCATAGACTTTCCTTTTGGTCCTTGAATAATATCTTATACATTGTTCTTTAAGATATACTGGTATTCTTCTGTTATGGAATCTTTCCATGTTCTCATGTTGCTTCTCTATGACAAGGAGGCTCAACATCAGTGAAGTGGCTCATGACTGAAGGATAGCTCAAATATATCTTTTTATTTATTGGGATGTGCCTTGAGAGGCTTGTATGTTTCTCTGCCTCTTGCAGAGTGAGACTAGGAAGGCCTTTTATTCCCTACTACAATATATCTGAACATATCAACTAGAACAATGTTTGTCTCCCTCTGAACTGTTGAAGGGGGAGAAGGTATTGTCTTACTGTCAATCTCTATCTGAGATTCTATGGATCTTTGAAACACTATCTCTTCTTCAAGGACAACGTCTCTTCTTGTCTCAATTTGTCTCTGACCAGGAATGTCTTTGAAGATTCACTGTATCCTTTCTTTCTAAAGGATCTAGCTTGGACTTCTTCTCTTTGGGTACATGAAAATACACTAGGCACCCAAATAACTTGAAGTGTTCAATCTCAGGCTTCATTGTGGTGAAGACTTCTTCGGGAGTTATGTTTTTCAAAGTCTTGTGAAGAATTCTTGTTCTGAACATATATTGTGTCATGCATGCTTCTAACCATGGAATCCTAGAAAGATTATGATCATGCATTATTGCATTGGTTGTCTCAATGATGGTTCTATTCTTCCTCTTTCTCAAATAGTTTTTGACTCCCTATGAGTCAAGTGACTCCCTCTGAAGGATAAGCATATTCATTTGTTCTTAACCTGTTTGGAACAAGAAAACAAGAGGAACCAAAACAAGAATATCTCCTAAAGGAGACTAATGATTACATCTCTAGAATCAAAACAATTTTCTGGAAACCCTAGGAGGGTCGTACAGTTCTGCAAAAGAGGAGGGATGACTATTAAAATCTTGTAGCTTGTGCAATGGGTTCTTCAAGACCTATGCTTTGAAACCATGTTTATTTTTTCAATATTCAAGGTTAAGCATGAAGTTAATTCCATTTTTATCATTTCACTTAACCATAAACAATAATGTTGCAGTGACCAAGATCACAAGAAGAAACACCATGCACAAGAACACAAGAAGTATCCCAGGAAACCCTTCTCAATAAGGGAAGAAAAACCAACCAAATCCTTTACTATATTCTTCAAGAGAAATACATGCACCACCAAGATAAACCCTAGCACACAAGAGGGTGGTCAAACCCTAGAAGACTAGTGCCGAAGAGAGGTGCACACTTATCCCAAGAAGGTGTACTTGCTGAAATTTCCAAACTCTCATGAAAGACATGATTTCACAATGGGGAATCTACCTTTACTTATACTAAACTGAACGTGTCATCATAAGTGTCTATTGGCACAACAGGGTCGACCTCACTGGCTTATGATATAATTAATATTAACCAGATTGATTATCTTTTACATTTATTACTAATCACATTAAGGTGGGGCCGACCTGTACCCTTTACATAACAATTAGGGTTACAGGAAGGTATGACTCTTAAACAATATATAGAAAGGAATCTGATACACCCACTAGTGCTCGTCCACTAGGGGCACATCCATAGGGATGTCATATATTTGGCTCACTGCATTACACAGAAGAACCAGATCTTCACACATTCACCTGTGCTCGTCGATAGACACGCCCACTCTACAAGTCTTCTTTCCCACTGGCTCACATAGGAGAATCATCTGGAGTTTTCTCATCAACTATGCTTTCTCAGAGGAGGCTAATACATCATATTTATTTATGTTCACATAACAATGCACCCAACACTTTGGGATTTCACACATTCACCTTCTGCTCAGCCACAGGCACATCTAACTCAATAGATCACCTTTCCCATTGGATAATCATCTGGAGTTCTTCTCAACTCTCTGACTGGAGGAGGTCATCTCTACATTCCAGATCTGTTTCAGGCAGGAACCACGTACCCTTCTTAAGGGATTTCTCTCAGGTTTGTAAGCTGAGAGAAAGACTCACATAGCTGCAATGATCCACATCTCATAGGTTTGTAAGCTGGAGAATGTTTCACATAGTTGCAATTATCAAAATATCCCAAACTAAATAAACACACCGAGGTGTTGTTTCTGTCCACTTCACTCCCTGCCCAGTCAGAATCTGTATATCCCTACAGCCTCACTCCACCACCTGAGACATATCTCAGACTATATCCAACTGTACCACGTAGGTACCTTAACACGTGCTTTGTTACAACCCAATGGAAGTGTCTCAAATCAACCACACATTGGCTCAAGGTGTTTACTGCAAAGAAAATATTTGGCTTGGTGTTAACCAGGTACATCAAGGATCCAATCAATTTCTTGTACATATTGGGATCCACCAAATTTGAATATGAAGCATAATCACTCAACTTCTTCGGATTTTCCATCATGGGTGTAGCCATGGACTTTCATCCCATCATATTGAATCTACTCAAGATACCTCTAATCCCAAGAAATAATGCATCAAGCCAAGATCCTTCATTTTGAACTCTGAGGCCAACTCCCTCTTGCACTCAACAATGAGCCTCTTTTCCCTCATAAGGAACAAATCATAAAAATACAACACCAAGATCAAGGGATCACCATCAACAACCTTGTAGTAAAGGTTGGGATCTGCATCACTCTTGGTGAAGCCCAAACTCATCAAGTATCCATCAATCCTAGAGTACCATGCTCTGGATGCCTGCTTGAGTCCATATGGAGCCTTCTTTAATATTTAAACATGAGACTCCTCCTCATGTATAAAAAATCCTTGAGGTTGTTATATGTACACTTCTTCCTCAATCACATCGTTGAGGAATGCAGACTTCACATCCATATGATGTAATCTCAAACCCATAAATGAAGAAACATAATTAATGGTATTGATGGAAGTGTACCTAGTGACTGGAGAAAAAGTCTCCTCATAATCCACTCCCTCTTTATGAGAGAATCCTCTCGCCACAAACCTCTCATTGTATTTTTTGATGCTGTCAGATCCACTTGGAAGTCATTGCTTACTTCCCCTATGGTCTCGAAACTATCTCCCACACATCATTCTTCATGATGGATTGATACTCTTCAATCATGACATCCTTCCAAACATGTTGGCATGCTGCTTCCCCATAGTTGGAAGGTTCAGAATCAATGATGTGGCTCACCAATTCCATATAACTAGAGAACCCTTGAGGTCATTTTCTCTCCTTGAAGGTACCATGGGGAGATTCATGCCCCCCTACATCTTGCAAAGTATCACAAAGCCATGTTGACCTCTTCTTGGTCATTGAAATATCTCTAGGTAGATCCACTATCTCGGCTGGCTCTAATGACTCCTCCCGATAGTATGAAGGATGAACAACTCGGTTAGAGGGATGTGTAACATCATCCTTTCGAGCCTCCTACTCCTCACTATAAATATCCATGTGAGACTCTCTAGATATCTTGAAGGCTACCTCTTCATCAAAGGTAACATCCCTACTAACCTCAATTTGACGTTATCCTGGAATGTAGATTTTGTAGGCCTTCAAAGTTTCATTGTATCCCACAAAAGTATCCTTCTTTCCAAAATATTCTAACTTTGTCCTCTTCTCCTTGGGCACATGGATGTATACTGGAAAACCAAAGATCCTCAAATGGCTTACCTCTGGCTTCACACCTGTGAATGTCTCCTCAGGAGTCTTATCTCCCAATAATCGGTGAGGACTCTTGTTTTGAACACAAATTGTTGTGTTGGAAGCCTCTTCTCATAAGAACATGGGTAGATTTTGATCATGAATCATTTCCTTGACAACCTCCACAATGGACATGTTCTTCCTTTCAAAAACACCATTTTGCTAAGGGTTGTAAGGAACTATAAACTCCCTCTTGATCCCTTCTTCCTTGCATAAATCACTGAAGTCAATGGAACTGTACTCTCCTCCATTATCTGACCTTAAAACCCTAATCTTCTTCCCCATCAAGTTCTATGTCTGAGCCTTGAACTCTTGGAACCTGTTGAAGCTTTCATCCTTTGTCTTTATGAAGTAGATCCATGTATTCTAGAAGAAATTATCAATGAATTTCACACAGTATAAGAAGCCACCCAAAGATGATACTCTCATCAGTCCACATACATATGAATGCACTCTATCCAAAATTTCTCTGGATCTACTATCACTTCTTTGATAAGGTCCATCGATATTCTTTCCAAGAGTACATCCCCTACAAACACCTTCATGTTCTGTCTGGAGATCTGGAACACCTATTATCATCCTTATTAATATTGGAAAAGCCTTGTACCTGACCATCCACAAATACAACTCTTTAACCTCTAACCTCCAATGTTGAGAGAGAGAGCAGGTTCTTCCTTAATCCTGGTACAAAAAATACATCTCTCATGTAGAGATTTTCCAAACTCCAGCTGGAACCATATAGTTTTAACTCCTTTTACTACATACTTGGAATTGTCTCCAAGTTCCATCGTTGTATATCAACCAGGTAGCACTACTATTTGTAATAGTGCATGTAAGAGTGGAGACAAAGAAATATTTTTTCTTAAGTTCATGTGTAATCTCATCAAGCTTGGATACCTTTGTCTTCATGGTAACCTGTTAGAACAAGAACAATAACAAGAGTCTTCTTCTATGAGACTGTACATCATCTTTTGACTTTGACCAAAAGTCAATCTTTGACTTTGATTTTGACCAAAAGTCAACTTTGAATGAATCTCAATATGAGGGGTGCAGTAGATGCACTAGGGAAAGACAAGTTGATCTGTGGTAAAATTAGTCCCAACGACTTGAAATAAATTCTCAACGAGCTTGAAAAGTGCACATTTGTGCAGTGGAAAATTTCACGCGCAGTGGAAAATCTTAACAAACCTATGATACCATGTTGATTCTTCTAATTTCTAGATGTGATAATTATTTCCTTATGATTTCAAACATATTTTAACGCCATTGTTATCATAGAATAATTACACACTAAAAATATCAACTGAAATAAAACTGCAACGAAAATAATGGAATCATAGAAACATAGGCATGCAAAATAGACACAATATTTTTACCCTGGGAAACCCAACCTTAGGAGAAAACCCAACAAATTTTCTTAAGAAGAATTCAAGCCAGAAAATACATCACCATAAATGGCACAACACCCCTCCTTCCAACCTTCGGGGTTGCATGACCTCCCTGTCTTGGATCGTTAAAATACCTAAGTCAAAGAGACTCCTTAGATTCCTTTTGGAACCCGAAAACTCTACCACAGGTATTTTATTTCTTGGCACAGGTCTTATGTGGTACCTGCGGACCCTCTCCTTATCGCTTTCCCAAATATTAATGCCAACAACGCTAGCTCTCTATGCTAAGATCCCTCCTTGATGTGACCACGGACTACGACTGTGGGCTAGATCCCTTCGCGACCCCATGCTTCAGGACTATCGCGAGTTGCTTGCTCACTTTTCCTGATTTTCGAATCGGTGAACTCTTCGGGAACAATCTACGATCCACGTTCCCTTTGCGATCAATGACTGTGATTACCTCGTGGACTTGAGCTTCGTGAGTCTCTTTCTCGAGTATTCTCTCCTCAACTTTTCCTGAACTACGTGGATCTCTGCCACGTACCCTCTGGATCCAACGGTCCAAAATTACTTCGCGCCTCTCAACTTCACGAAGATCTTTGTTCGCTCCTGGAAAACCTTCTGAAGTTCCTTTTCCCGAATCTCTCGACCTTCTGCCACTTGTCTCCTTTGACGATGGATGATTCTCTGGCCTTCGGGACCTCACCAAGTCCTCGAACCTTTTGCACACTTAGCGCAAATTCTTTCCTTCAAGACTTAGACTACTCTCGAATTGTTTTCTGTACTCCTTGCAGAAATTCTGAGCAGACTCCCTTGTGACTTTGCTCGGCTTGAAAACCTTCAAATCTCACTGCTCCTTTGTGAACTTTCTCATGCCCTCCTAGCAGTTTCTCTCTCTTCCTCCTAATCTTGTAAGATAGACTTATGGTCTCCTGGGCGCACCCCTTGCGTTTGGCTAAGTTGTTCAACGACCTCTCCCTTTGCCTTCCTAAAGGGTTTAAGGCATCTCCTTTCCTTTGTCGATGCACTCTGGCAAAGCCTTCCTTCCTCATAATTTTCACCAATTATGAGAGTCTTATAAGGGTAACAACACTTCCAACCATGTCGCCCTTGTGCATGCTCACGCTAGCTCGATGCCCTCCTGGCAGAGTGTTTCAAAGTGTTCAATAACTTTGAACTGTATCTTCCCTTGTACAGTATTTATTTCCAAGGTACTTAACCACTTTGAAATTTTTCCTTGAGTCTGTGAATTAACCTGGTATGCCCTCCTAGCAGTCTATCTTCTGACTCCGCTGAGTTCAGAAATGCACTCCTTGTGTTGGCTTACAAAGTTTCCTCTCTCTGTCGCACACTCTTTGCACTTAGCCTAGAGAACCAGACTTAACTCAACACACTCGCGGATAGAAAATCGTATCTCTATCCCTACAGATGATTTCTAACATTCATATACAATTCAAAGGCATGTAAATTACATTGATAACACAACATCCATTACACATAAATTTAAAACAAGAAAAACTATCATTTTCTATTAATGGTGGAATGCCAAATTACAATGGTGAAGTCTGGACTGTGACTGAGTCTCGGATCTCATCAACTCTCTTACAACCAACTACCAAAAACCAAACCCCATTACTTGGCAAGAATACAACAATTTATACAAGAGGGGCTCAACGAGCTTCCCTCGCAATATAAGCTAGTGGTGTCAAATCACCATTCAAAACTCCTATTGGAAGGGCAAATTACAATGATGGAAATCTACTCCAAATTGGATGCAGATCCCTTCTGTCGTCAACCACTTAATGGCAACCTTATCTCCATCTTGTGTGAAGGCACAATTTTTCTCTTCCATATTGTCATCATTAAATGCCTGAATCCCACTTTGAATTCTTAAGGTAAATGAGAAGGCAGTGCCTCTCCTTCCTTAAATGTGCACCATGCGTGAAATCCGACTGGCACGTGTTGAGGTGGAGCGATGCTCCTGCATCAATAAATCTAAAGAAACCCAGCATAAGATAAGTTCTCCCTAGTATGAGGAAGATCCCTCAAAGATAATGAATCAATAGACAAAGAGAGTGCACCACCAAAAATAGTTCTTAAGATGCTCCTTGAAGATTTCAGTGGAACTATTGTTGCTACTACACCGCAACTACTAGACTTGCACACTTTATGATAGTGGATGATGATATGTGTAAAAATGAATTGATCCAACCTTTATTTATAGTAATCTAAGTCACCTTTATTTACTTGTGGGGCCAACTTCTTATTTTGTCCAGAATAATTCATTTAATGTTTTTTTGAGGTTTTATTAATATTTTAATAGTCTTTGACTTGTCTTCTTGGATTTCTTATTTTACTATATAAGTTGTCCATGAGCCTTGTTGATGTGACATCTCCTAAAAAAATTAGATTACTCCAACTTGGAGTAGACATGTGATAGCATCTAGCATCTTGAGTCTTTATCACTCCCTATCAAATCAACATGACTAAGGAGAAAGAATACACCTAGGCCATTCACCACTAGCAAAGCCCCATGTGTGAATGTATCATTTTCCCTTGGTCAAGTCAACATGACCAATATGGGAGAATGTCTTTTGATGTTGCATCTCGAGTCTTTATCACTCATAGTCAAATCAACATGACTAAGGAGAAATACTATGCTTGGGCCATTCACTACTAGCAAAGCCCCATGAGTGAATGTATCATTCTCTGTTGGTCAAGTCAACATGAACAATCTGGGAGAATGTATGTTCGATGTTTCTAACTAGAGAACCATCAACATCTTGGACCATTCACCACTAGCATATCCCCATGAGTGAATGTATCATCCTCCCTTGGTCAAATCAACATGACCAATCTTGGAGAATGTTTGACTGATGCTGAAATATCAACATGGAATAGTAGTGAGGGGGATGGAAGGGGAAGTGTGTTGATGATGCATATAAATAGGCTATGGTGAACCTGGGTGTGTGAGGGATGGGGTAGGGAAAAAATGTAGAGAAAGACATTTATGGAGGTTGAGCTATTGAATAGCACCAGGATGAGGAGTAGGGTTGTTAACAACAATGCGTTAAAAAATGTGATTGTCTTTGGAAGGAGTGTAGGTATTGCAATGAGTTTTATATAGAGCCTTGCATTGTTTCTAGTAGGGAAGGTCTAGGATGAGGTCAAAACAATCTAGTGGGGAGACATGGAAATCAACAATGTCTTTGAAGGGGCCGATAGAAAAGGTGACTAGACATTATTGATTGTTGAGCAGGTGAGGTCCATGTTTTTGTACCAAACAAAGATGATAAGGAGAGGGATGATGACTTATCAGAAGTTGGATATGCTACACAAAATTAAAAGAGACAATATTCTTTTGGTTATCGTTATCAAGTATCATGGTGGCTATATGGTCATTAACTTGGCAATTATGAGTGAAGAGGAAGGTAGGAGATGAGATGGTGTTGTATTAGGTTAGAAAAAGGAGAGAGGGGTCAATAATGCTAGGGTTGAGTAAGGACACGATTTCAATATTTCTAGGAGGGGAGGGATATGTGATCATTGTTGGGCCTTGGAATTGTCATCATTTTATATCTTATTTCGCCTACTTTTTATCCCTTATTGTTGACCCATAACCTATGTTAATGTTTATTAATCAATTTTCATACTTATATGCGGGATTTAGATCCAAGGTATTTTCCATTTGCATTTATTTAATATTTGACATTAATTATGGTTAAACATTAGAGAAATATCATATTTGCATTTATCTTGGAGTTAATTTGCAAAGACGATGTGTTAGACAGGTTGTTGTGCAGGATGTGCTATCAAATTATTTTGGTTCTCTCTATTGCAACTCAGTTGTTGCAGTTTCCACGCTATTGTTGCAACTCCGAGCACTATTGTTGCAACTCTGGAACATTGTTGCAACTCTGAATAGTGCCACAAATCTCGTGTTGCAACTCCTTATAGAAGTTGTTGCAACTCTGAGCATTATTGTTGCAACTTTGAGTACTCTTGTTGCAACTCTGAATAGTGTTGCAACTCTCATGTTGCAACTCTGAGCATTGTTGTTGAAACTCTTAGAAGTGTCACAAATCTCGTGTTGCAACTCTGGAACATTGTTGTGACTCCGAGCACTGCTGCAAATCCGAGCACTATTGTTGCAACTCTGAAAAGTGCTGCAACTCTCATGTTTGAACTCTAAATAATGTCACAACTCTTGTGCTGCAAATTTGAACAGTGTCGCAACTCCCTTGCTTCCACTCCTATGTTGTTACTCCACTTTGTTGCTACTCCTATGTCATCATTGTTGTTACTCCTATAACTAAATATGTAACTAAATATCTATAAAGTGTGTCCTTGAAAATTTTCACATGATGCATTATTAAGTCAATATAAGTCTATCCTCAAAATATCTCAAAAACCCAAATCATACTTTTTGAGAAATCATCATTTTACTATTTGTCGCTACTCGCAGTTGTTACTACTCCATGAGACAATTTTGAAAATCAACGAAAATCTATCTTCGACCATCGAAATCTGCCATGGATTTGGGTCAACAACAACCATATTAAGATGAGGAGAATATTAGAACCATTAATGAGATTGGATTGATTAGTTTTGGATTATTAACAAAGATCTTGTAATCATTTATAAGTTTGTTTTTAGTTTTTATTTATTAGAAAATTGTTGTAACCACAAGATAAAATTGTGGATTTGCATTTATTGTTTGTTATTTTAATTTTAGACAAACTCATGTATAAAAGAGAGTGTCTCCTTCATTTTGGGAGAGGACTCTTAGAGCATTGTCCAAATGATGATGAAGCAATTCATTATTATTTTATTTCTTCTCATTTCATAATTTTCGTAGCATGTAATTTAGTTAGTTTTGATTTATTCCTTTTGCCATTTATTATTCTTTCTTTCTTATTGTTATTATGGTTGATTTTATTCATGTTGTTAATTAGTTTATTTAATTTATTGTCATGTGTTAGTGTGGATTTATTTTAAATGCTATAATTTATTTAATTAGATATAACCATTGAAAGTGTTGTGTAGTGTAGGTAGTTCTATTATTTTTCATAGTGTGTTTAATTACAACATTTCAATTAATTCATTTATGGTGTATATTAGTGGCAACACTTTATATTAACCACATGGTGATCAGGGAGTAAATATTTTAGTTCGATTTATTTATGCAAGTGTGTGAACGTTTCATTTTTAACAATTTACATTCTATCAAGTAGATTAAATTTACTTTGTCAATTAGAGTATATTTCAATTCCACAAGTGTGGTTTATTTCATTTTTGCAAGTGTGATTTTCATTTTTGCAAGTGTGGTTTATTTTAGTTCTGTAAGAGTGGTGTGCTTTATTTCCTACAAGTTAAGATTTACCTTTTTTTCCAAATTGTTTCCAATAGATGGATATACTTTTCGATATGCCATGGGGTGTAAGATAAAGTAGATTGTTTCACCGATCAACACTTGTTGTGAGGTGTGATTTACTTTTCTAAACCTTGTTATTATTTTCTGCCTACTGTATGAATTTATTTTCATGTTTGTAAGAGTGGTTCGATTTACATCATTACAACGCATGTTAGATGACCAATGTTAGAATGGAAATCATATCATACATATACTTTGCATCGTAACTTTGAAATAAACAGATACACACTAGATTGATAATTAATGGATTGGAATTTGATTGCTTTCATAAACAATTAATTTGCGCAACAGGTGGGTCATCAAATTTTGAGTATGATTGGTCTATAAATAGTGCTTAGGAAGCCAATGGACCATTGAGAGAACAACAATCTATTGCAACGTGGGCATGTGAGAAATTGCAGTGACACAATTTCTTGAGACTAGGAGCACAAGTACTAATGAATTGAGGGTTTTGTGGATGAGTATAAGGTCTAGTACTATTTAAAGTGCTTTCAGTGTTAGGGATGGTAGGAGAGTTAGGGTTTCGATAGGGTTGGAAATTAGGGAATTGTTGAAGTTTACATTCAACAACAAAGGCCCGTTGGAGGTTTGGTCCACGCAACTACTTTCAAACATGGAAACTTCAAACTTAACAAAAGATAATAAACCATAATTAAATTTAACAGTTAGTAACTCTTTTGGATTTGGAATTTGGAGCTTAATATGCAGCCAAGTTAACACATCGATGCACTGTTGCATTGTCTGCCCAAGTCCTTGATGGTGCTAGTGTCATCTAACCAACAAATTGGTGAGGTAGCATGGAGGGTAAAAACATTGTCAAAAGGCATCACAGAAAGCCTCCTAGGTGGTGATACCTTTTTTAGTAGATTTGGAGGTGGCCTCAACATTAAGCTCAAAATAGATTGTTTCTTCCATGTGTTGATATTGCCACCAAGCCTAAGCAATTCCTTCCAAGTGGTTTATCACCAAGAGAAAATGTTGAGCCTATGTGAGATTAGGGAAAGTTTAGAAGTATGTTGTAAGGCTATGGATGCATGAGTCCAATGCCTCACCATTCATCTAACCTCCATATTTGGGAAGGATAATCTTTGTATCCAACTGGAAGATGGATTCTTGGGATCTATTAATGATGTCTTTGTGTAGCAACTTGATGAGTTTTGGATGAAAAGGTGCTTGAGATTATTATGTCTTATCAGTTGAGTTTTTTCTACACAGAGCCATGAGTGAATTGGAAAGGTTGAGACTCCAAATGACTAGAGGCTAAGAATCCCTAGTGCACTGGTTGAAAAGGCAATAAGAGTTTCATTTAACATGCAAATCCTAGCAGACTAGAGAAATAACTTTGGTTGAGGCATGCTAGTAATGGGGGAGAAAATCCAAGCATAAATGTTGTTGGTGAGTTGAATCTTCAGTGGTCAAATGTTGATTGTGGGATTTTTAAAAGCTTTAATAAGATATATGCAAAATTATTGAAGAGGATTGACAATTTGAGAATTATATATCCATTTCTCCTTTGATAATCTATATTTACATAGAATCTCTCCCCAAATTTAAGCAATACAAAAACAATGGACAATGTATGAGAGGTCATTCAATTTATACTAAGAATCAAACATTATTAATGACAATTACTTTGCAATTTTTTTTTACTAAGGATTTGTAGGATCTTGCATTCTAAGCTAAACACCCTCTTCTCTTCTCTCATCATAGTATAACAAATTCATGAGATGAATACACACCTATAGTTGTTATTTGGTCATATGTAAAGCTATTCTTAACATAGTCATTGCTAACATACCCCATTTTCTTCCCATCATGTAATCAATAGGGCCAATCAAATGGTGATGTAATTTAGGAAAATGTGTTAAGAACCTATCAATGTTGCACATAATATTGGCATGATATAAGGCATCATGTCAAAGGTTTTTTTTTCCAAGGAAAACCTCATGGGATCCCCCCTCTTCTCTAGAATATTTGAATGGAGAGCAGCTCAACCACTAGCCGCAATAGTGATTGGTAACTCAAGGGACTCAACTAGATTTGAACTTGTGACTCGATGGCCTCCCATCAACACTGCACCTTGAGTGCATGATTCAACTGATTGAGATAACCCTTAAGGATATCATCATGCATGATTTATAGAAGAAGACATATCAATGTTTAGTATATTGCTTAAACTACAACACAAAATTTTATAAAATGTCCCAATCCTCACTATTATCCAAGATAGCTTGATAGTAGAAATTCAAGGTGGGGAACTTTAACATTGACCTTTTTTAGCTCAAAAAGTCAAGTGTGGGTAAATATCAAGTACATATTACAATTAAGTTTCTACAACCTAATTTAAGGGATCCTAAAATCGTGAGTTAGTGTTAGAAATTATGGATCCTCGTTCTTTTCTTTCTAGCTCAAACTGCTCAAAACTTAATGACTCTTATTCATGTTCTCCCCCCTAATGCATATTAATATGATACTAAATTATTTAATACATTAGGCAATTGTTTATAAACTCATACACTACATTA
>ML791710.1:360782-372844 GCA_009831015.1 Picea engelmannii | reverse complement strand
GAAATTAAAATAAGTCATCAAGAGGGAGATCTAAATCTAGAGGTCGATTTAAATATCCAAGAAAATCCTTGAGGAAATGTAGTAAAAATGGGCATTACAAGAAGGATTGTAGATATAAAAGAGTTGAGAGAGGGAAGACATTTTATGATGTTCATTTCACAGAAGGGAAGACCTCCTTAGAGGAAGGAGGGGATGTGTAGATGGTTTCTTCAAACACACATGCAGATCATGATGTGTCGTTGATCAATTTAGGAGATTGTTTTCATATGACTCCCGACAATGAATGGTTTTGTGAATATGAAAAGTATTATGGAGGTTAAGTTTTCTTAGGGGATGACTTGAAAACCAGAATCATAGGACAAGGAAAATTCATTGTTGTGCAATGATGGAAGGATTAGAACACTCCCTGGGGTTTTGCACATTCCAGAGCTAGCTAGAAACTTGATATTTGCAAGTAATATGAGTGATGCAGGTGTACATACTATATTTGAAAAGGAAACTTGCAAAATGGTTTGAGGGGCAATAGTATTGATGGGGGAGTTCAGAATGGAACCCTATACAACTTTTTGAGAATGACTATCAATAATGAGTGTAACATTTTTGTTTTTCTTGAAGGTGGAAATGAAGAACACATAACCCCTACCATCTCTAGAGAAAAGACAATGTTGTGACATAAAACACTAAGACATATTGGAGGGAAGGGACTTCGAGCACTACATGGTAAATGTATGTATGATTGCACACTAGATTTTGATTTTTGTGAACATTGCATTTATGGTAAACAAAATCGAGTAAGATTGTTGTAACGACCCCTCCGTTACTACTAAGAAAAGTGAAGCACAATAGGTAAAAAAACATAAAAATAAAAGCATTAGGAATTAGCATCAACACATAATCCAAGCATCTCATAATCGACGACATCATAATTAAAGAATTACAAGAAACACATTGTTGTAATCAATAACGCCGCAACCAACGCATAAACATAATTAGGAACGACATAAAATCAACACATCATCACACTAGATAACGACACATAATCAACAAGCATCATAAATGGCAACGCAATATCATCTCATCACGATCAACTAGAATCATCAATACTTTTAATCATTCAACTCTTCATATAAATATAATCATTAGATAACACAAGGGTAATATGAGATAACATAACGATAACATAACGATGACATAAAGATACTACTCGCCCAACCTACCTTGCAAGATTAGGACCTACAAGACACATAAGCAACGCTCAAGCCCAAGATTCATCCGATTGATTTTGACCATTTAAGGTCTCAGGGCTGGTGAATGTTCAGAGGAACAAGGATGTGTCTACATCCTGCTAACACAATCAAGTCCAAACCAACTAGCTAAATCAATAACATCTACAATAGTCAATTTTATCAATCAATCAATCCTAATCTACAATTAAACATGGTGCACAAGTAATCATTCGCATAACTCATCATATACCAACATTAATTCAAGGCGCAAGATTAAGAAATTACTAAACTCAACCATAACCAACATTATTCCAAGGTGTGCGCATGATCCAAATATTGAATTAAACATAAATTATCATCATTACAAGGCACACAATTTATATAAGCACTGGAAATCATACAAAAACATTAGTCCATACCGCCTAGCAATCTAATTACTTAATCACCAACACCCTCCATGGCGCAAGGGAAATCAGACTCTCAATCATGTATACATTACCATTTTAGTGGCGCAAGAAGTAAACTACACACATTACCATTCATACATCGTTTTTATATCATGGTGCAAATAATCATCCATTAATTTTAAGGTGAAAATGAAGTAATCTAATCTGTTAATCTCAAGGCGCATGAGGTTAATTACAAAGAAATCACACGTCAACTTTATTAAAGGCGTGCAAGTACATTTAATAACTAAATTGACCAATCATCACCATCATTTCAAGGCAATAGGGAATCTAATTCGAATTGGGTTTCCAATTCCTTAAACATGAAAGTTAATAACTTCAAAATAACATGCCAATGAGTCCACATGATTGACTATTCAGTTATCCCACTTGTCTCTCTTTTTGGGATCCCAAGGCTCAGTTTATGCTCCCAAGGTGATCATGAACAATCCCTTAGTTTCTCTACTAACATTCATGTTAGACTTCCACCAGTAGTGGGTAGTACCAATTGGACGAATCTCATTCCTGTTGGTCATAAAGTCAAACATAAACAAATGGCTCCCCAAATTGAATCTAACTACATTATTGTACCATTCTAAAAGTAGCGAACTTTAAAAAGAATCACTTAAAGGTGTGTCTTGGAATCTATAACACAATCTACACAAGTTAAAAGAGGATTAAGTAATTCTTTACAAGAGAATTAGAATAAGAAGTAATGTATAATGAAAATATCATAATTGATTACTCCAATGTGTAGTGCACAAATACACACTCAAAAATGGTAATGAAGTGGACCCTTTAGCAATGCCATCGAGGCCCATGAGTAAAGAGGTATCAAAGGTAAGGACAAGCTTGCAAGGATTAAAAGGTGTTCGTTGAGCTAGGAATGAAACACAAGGTACCAATCCAATCAAATGCAAAGAACAAGAATTAACTCACTGAGTGGAGTCCTCGAACGTTGGGCCAGATATTTGACACATCAAATGCAGATAAAAATGAAGCTAGTCACTGGGCACAAATGTGAAGGCACGGAGGTGATAAATCCTTCAAAATCGCATAGAATGCATTGTAAAACACCGAGGTCTTTATGTATAGTTTCTAGGGTGATAAATCCTTCAAAATCGCAGTGAATGCTTTGTAAAACGTAGAGAAATTGAGGAACAAATTCGTTGGGCATGTGAAGTAAATAAATACAGATATTATTGATGGTAATTCGTTGGTAAATGAAGTAAATAAACACATAGATTTACTGTATAAATTAGTCGAGAAAAGAAGGATAGCACGGAGTCGAGGCTCTCCACAAAAACGCAGGGAATAAAAGACAATTCGTTGGGAAATGAATTGTTCACAGTGCTTGTAATCCTCCCAACCAAAAATGCGGAGGGTACAAGATAAATGGTGTGTGAAGGTGCCATAAAAATGCAAAGGTAATAAATTATTGTGTGAAGGTGCCATAAAAACACAGAGGTAATAAATTACTGTGTGAAGGTGCCATAAAAATGAAGAGGTAATAAATTATTGTGTATCTATTAACCCATTCGTGATGGTGAAGAAGCTTAAAACGTTTGGAAAGAGCCAAAGGGTTTTCGCTGACAGACCAAAAACCAATTCATGGTGGTGATGGCATTTTAAAAATGTTTGCAAAAGCCATAGATAAAAGCTAACAGACAGTGAAACCATAAGGGTGATAGTCCAATCCAATTCGCAGATCCAAGGGAAAGTAAATTGATGGGTAATCTAGAAAAAACGTAGAGAAGAATAACAAGGAAATGTTGTGTGATAGTCCAAACCAAATCGCAGATCAAGGGAAATTAAATCATTGGGTAATCTGGAAAAAACACAGAGAAAAATAACAAGGAATGTTGGGTGAGATTCCAAGCCAAATCACAGATCAATTCTATTTAAATTAAGAGCTTGGGTTTCACCAGGGAGAAAAACGAATTAGATTAAGCAATGATCAATCCATTTAAAACTCATAGCATGGGTTTCTTCAGGGAGAAAAACGAATTAGATTAAGCAATGATCAATCCATTTAAAATTCATAGCATGGGTTTCTCCAGGGAGAAAAACGAATTAGATTAAGCAATGATCCCAGGAGATGAACGAAATAAATTCATACAGTTTAATTTTTAACAAAATAAAGAATCGACTAATAAAATACCATAACCAATAACGATGTAGATAGAGGTAGGTTTTTGTTTGTGTTTTCCAACTGAAACTTGGGTTTATCCTCGCTTCCGCTTGCTAATCATTGAGACCTCACTGGTACCTCCCATCTAACGCTAGGGGTACTCTTCTTCCCCCTCAGCCCCCCGAGCCGCAAAGGGGCCACACACAACCACAACCAAAATACTCTAGCTCCCAGATCGCCTCGCAAGGTAGAGCTACCACTCTCTCTCTTGAGTTGGGTATCCCAACTCTCACAAGTAAAACCAGTCATAATTTTTGCAGCATAACCTTACTCATACCATTCATCCCCCATTCCTCCTCTCAGCCATTTCTTTTATAGAATTTTTCTTAGTTACCACTTGCGATTTGCACATTTAATTCTTTTTTTTTTAATTAATTAAGAACTACTCCTCCCATACACTTGTCATCCATTCCCTTAGTTGCACCAATAAATGCACAATTTAATTAAATGAAATTTCAATTTCTCTCACCCATCCTAAAAACGCTCCTAAAATCACTTATAGTTGCCTCTTTGTTCCCTTTATTTACCCTTTAATGACTGTCGCCTTTCTAAAACTGAGTTGCGTTTAAATTATGAAAGTTATTTAGTTAGACTAGATTAGATGCCTTTCTATGCTTACACATCTTTATGCTTTATTCATTTCTCAATTTAAATTCTAATTTAATATTTACTTTCACAAGTGTATTAATCACTCCTTAGGATTTATTTTTATTTTCATTGATTCTTATATTGATTTATTTCATCCCCTCATCATTTAATTTTAAAATTTTTTTTTAGTCTTCTCACTCACTTAGACTTAGGCTTAGTTAAATATTTATTTGCAAACGCCTAGACCCTTGGGGATTATGCTTAATAAATTCATTCTTTAGTTAATTAATTAATTCGGTGAGTGCTCGAGATTTTAAGGTTCAACATTCGCTCAAGTTTTCTAGGCCACCTAGATTCATTAACTCATTTTTTATACTGTGATGTGCCCTTCAAGACGCACTTCGTGCTCCAAGGGTGTCACTCGCCTTTGATTCAAATTTCAATTACGCGACGTGCCCTTCAAGATGCACTACATGCTCCAAGGGTATCACTCGCCTTTGACTGGTTTTGGTAGTTGTCCAACCCTTGGAGTCAATACTCCATTTAGTTGACATTGTGAGAGACTAAGGGCCTCTAAGGAATAAGGACATTGCCTTATTGCACGCCCCTTAGAATCTTCGTGAACGACTGTCTCATTCTTCCCTCACGGCATCGTGGATCTCTCGAACTAGGTAATCGTTAACCTACAGTCCGATCCATGGCAGGAGTTCTAGTAGGTTGTGACAGGGTTGTTGCCACACTTCTCCCTCGATATATGGTTGTTGTGCATGGTCCATTTACTCCTTATGTGAGTTTGGTTAGCAAGCAATCGTCAACCTGCATCCATCAATGAAACATTGTCATTGATCCATAAACAACATCATAATATACCCGATCATATGTCACACATGCATAAATAAAATACCCAAACCAATACAATTCACTCCCTAACTCGATCTGGAGTCCAAGGAGGTCCATTGATGCCAATGGCATCCTCAATCTGTCAAGTGTCCTGCACACTCAAGGGAAAATTGTCAATAGCATCTGTCAATACATAGATATCAAATAGCATAACATCATAATCTATAAACATCATCATAAGAATCCATAAGTGAACAAACAACCATATACTAAAGTTGGATCCCTTGCATGCAAGTGTCCTCAAAGAATAAGTCAATAGCATGTGCTCGCAAGAGAGGGATGTTACAATTCTCATCTGAAGATACAGGAGAAAAAAATGATCTTAGAGTTAGTACACAGTGATGTGTTTAGACATGTGCATGTTCCATTAATATGTAAATGTGTGTACTATGTCTCGTTCATTGATAATTTCTTGAAGAATATATGTATTTATTTCCTACAAAAACTATTTGAGGTCTTTGGTAACTTTCAAGAGTTTAAGGCTCTTGTGGAGAATCAAACAGAGAAAAAATTAAAGGTGTTTAGGATAGATAATGGTGAAGACTTTTGTGGGAATGAATTTGAATAATTTTGTAAGTGGTGCAATATAGCAAGGAAAAAAACTACTCCATACACACATCAACAGAATGAGGTTGTAAAAAGGATGAATAGGATGTTGATGGAAAAAGCAAGAAGCATGCTCACATGGTGTCGGGTTAGGATAGGAATTCTTGGTAGAGGCAGTGGATACTATTATCCCCATTTTGTGGGATAAGTAAGGAGATGATGTCCCGAGGCCCTTGGGTTGCAGATATGGAGTGTTGAGAGACCACATGACTAGCATTATCGACTTGCACATATGGAAGCTCGCTCTGTCACCACAATTTGGATCCATCGTTAGCGCACCCACCACACCAGCTAGCTCCTTGAAGGCACATAGGTATTGCTCCATGAAATACAAGTCAATTATTGTGGCAGGTAATCACCCTAATATTTGAGGCATTTTAGCATGTTGTATTAAAATTGTTTTTGATTATAGAACAACTGCTTGGAAATTATGTCTTTTACTCAGTTTCACCTTGGTGAGTGTCATTGATTTCCTAGTAAGTGGCCAACTTTTGGGGAAGGGGTGTAACTGGGGGTCCCTTGAGGGGTCACCATACAATTTCCGATCATACTTATCACTTTTTGCTCGTCACATTTCCTTCTTATAGGATCTTTGGATTTAGTGACCCAAGAAGGGAATGTACCTCATTTCATGGGAAGAAGGGGTTGAAGGCCTAGAGGCTTGTAGCTAGAAAAAGATAAAATTCAAACCATTAACCTTCTAGATGCTCACCCGGGGATCCCGAGGAAAATGAAATGTCTCTCAAAAGAATTGATAGGACCCATGAAATAATAACTAATAAAAAAAGCCAACCAGGGAGGGGCATGTGTGGGCATTGTTATTAATGCTTAGGTAGAAGCCCCACACGTGATCCCAACTTGGGGAAGCATGATGTGACCAGGGTAGAGTCAAGGTGGGAACAATTGTTATTGCCTAGGTAGAAGCCCCATCTTCGCTTCAACTTGGAAACGTCCTAAGAGAATTTAAAGGCAATGAATTAGCTTGGAAAAAGGATGCATTGAAAACGAAGGTGCAACACACCCTCTACAAAGGTACTCATAAATAAGACAATACGAGTCCTTGTATGTCATGAAACTCATTGACCTATGAAGTCTAAACCACCTATCCACCTCATCATCCACTACATGACCTTGAAAGAGAACCCTTGGGAGCATTCCCTACTTGAGGGTTTTGGTTTACTCAATAGAACTTCTATGACACCCCTCCCACACCTAAACTTGGTCAAGTATAGGGTCTTTGAGCATTTGTTTAATTTGGTGAGGTCATTTTGATGCACATTTTTATATTCCTTGTTTATTAGATGTGGTTTTCACTTGCCTTGATATTTTGACTTGAGATCTTTGGAGGGTGTACCCATCTATTTTGCAGGTCCTTGTTTGGTGGATAGTTTTGGAGGAACAAGCCAAGCTTGGGCTTCCATGGGGATTCAAGTCCATAGGCTAGATGTCAAGGTCTCACATACCCGATGAAGACCACATGCTTTGGAGGCCTAGAAGACACTTTGGATGACCTCATCATGCCCTCATGAGCCAAACGTTTTTCTTTGGAGGACTAAAATGTCACCTTAAGAGGATTAACGTCATGCTTGAGGGGCTTGAGGTGGTGATGAGGACACATGGCACATTTTTGGAAGAAGGAGGTCTTGAGACAAGACGAAAAAGAAAGGATTGAGGAAACGTGGATTTTGGAAGCCTAGCGCACCCTTCTCCAAGCCCAATGACTTAGCCCAAGTGTCAAAACATGACCTCAAAGAAGGTTGACGTCACCTATTTAGGGTTTTCCTTGTGGAAATTTAAATTTTAGTTGAATTGTTTAGTATTATTTGTGTAAAGGGGCAAGATTAGGGTTGTTGACCCCTATCTTGTGGTTTACCCTAAAATTATGTGGACAAACTATGATGAGAACATTTTGTATAAATATAGGACATATCTATTTCATTTTGACATGGCTCTCCCTTGAGGAGAAGGATACTTAGCTGAAATTTTCACTACTCTTGGAGCATTTCATCTCTCTTTTGCTATTGTTATGATTTTTATTGATATTGATGGATAAAAGTGGTGTGCTACACTTGGAGACTTTTTCTCATGCTTATGGATGGAATTTTCTTTGTCACTTAGGGTTTTAATCTTCCATCTATTTGGAATTGGTAAGGAAATTCTTCATTTAATTCTTTCTTCTTCCATAATTGTTAGTGGGTGAACCCTCGGAGGAGTATAAGTACATACACCCTCCCCAAGATCCATTTATTTGCTTGTGAAAGGTCATTAATTTCAAGATTGTTTGGAGAACTACATGGGTGTACACCCTTCAAGTTCACCTTTGTTTATTTCACAAACCCTAGGGATTAAAAGGGATTACACTCCTAGTTTCTTTGTGGATCAAGCTCATACATCCAAGGTTATATTGTTGCTTAAAGTTTTGCTAAGAGAAGTAAAAAGGCTTACACCCTCTTAGCATTTCCTAGTGGACCTAGCTTGCCTTGGGGATTAAAATAATTTACACCCCCGAGGACTTAGCCTAGTCTTAACTTTCTTTGACTCCACAACCCAATAGTAAGGAACTAATTATTTACAGTTTGCATTGGAAAAATAATTGTGTTGCATTGCGATACATGAAATCACAAACGAATCAACTTGTTCAAATTGTTTTCTTTCCTTGATGTTATATACTTGTTATTGCCCCTTGGGTGTCTCAATTGGCTAAGTTTTCATTGTTGTTATAAAACTTCATCTACAACCATTAGGGCTGCAGAAAACCTAATCAAACTTCTCAAATAACTCTTAATTCAGCCACTAAAATTTACCTAAAGTTTGCCCACTTAAACTACTAGGATTAACACATCTTTTGGTAGATTTTGGGGAAGTTTTAGTGGTTGATTTTCTTGTTGTGCTAAATTGTTTGTTACATCCAATGAGGCTAGATAATACTCTGCAATACTAGTTTTGTAATAGCCTTGTTTCATTGCTAAATTCAAATGCTATCTTGTTTGAGTTGATTTAGTTGTTTCTAATTTATCTCTTGCTCTTTCAAATAGAATTTTAGCAAACTTGTTTGCAACATTCGTTATCATTTTCATTGTTGATATATACTACTACTAATTGTTCCAATTAGGAATAACAAGCCCAACTCGTTTATCTATCATATATTTGGGCTTGTATCTTCGTTTTTCTTGTGTCTTGGGTAGGTACACTCAGCATTGGCAAGGTCTAATACTTCTTGGAAACCTTGGATACCACCAAGATCTTATTCAAAGCCCTTCTCCACACATATAAACTTGATCTATAGGGGCATCCATTCATACATCACACTTTCCATCTCATTTTCCCCTAGGGTCACTTGGATTGCCCCCTTGAGGTGATTCTATCATCTCTAAAGTGATGGGAATACCTACCTAAGGTGACAATTTATAGGTGTTCTCAAAGTTGTCGCCATTTGGTGGTTGGTTCGGGCTTTGCCCAACCTACAACTTGTGCGATAACAACTACTACATGTTACTTGGTAAATAAATCATCCTCATCAACATTGGTGGACAAAACTTTGCATGGGGTATGGACTGATAAAAAAACCCTCTCTTGAACATCTTAGAGTTTTTGGTTGTGATGCTTATGTACATGTTCCAAATGAATACAGGAGTAAGATGGATAATAAAGATAAAAAATGTACCTTTATTAGTTATAAAGATGGTATAAAAGCTATAAACTTTGGAACCCAATAACTAAGAAGATTGTTTACAGTCAAGATGTTGTCTTTAGAGAGGTTAAAGATGTTCCCAATTGAGAATTCATACCAAAGGAAAAAGAACCAAAAACAATAGAGTTGGAGTTGGAGGGTGAAGAATTTGACTCAATAGAATAACATAAATCAAAAGAAGAAGAAGAACGCCATACTCCAATATTGAGAAGATTGGTTCGGTAAAGAAGACAACCAAAAAGGTATGCTCCACTTGATTTTCTTTATATATTATTGATGATGATCCAAAAACTATTAGGGAGGAAATGGATTCAAAGGATGATAAACTATAGAAGAAGACCATGGTTGAAAAAATTGCATCATTGGATAAGAATGAGGCTTGGGATCTAGTTGAGTTGTCGACTAGAATAAAGCTTGTTTGTAGAAAATCGATGTTTAGGAAGAAGTTGAATGCAAAAGGTAAAGGTGAAGAAGTATAAAACTTACCTAGTAGCAAAGGGATAATCCCAAGTAGAGAATTGATTTTGGTGACAATTTTCTCATGTTGCTAAATTGAGTTCTATTAAATTTCTTTTGTTTATTGTTGTTGCTTTTGATCTGAAGGTAGAACATATGTATGTAAAGACAATATTCCTACATGGGGATCTTGAAGAAGAAATCTACATGAAATGGAAAAAAGGTTTTGCAGTGAAGGGAAAGAAAGAGTTGATTTGCAAGCTGAAAAAGTCCTTGTATGGGCTAGAACAATCTCCAAGGATGTGGTATCAAAAGCTTAATACTTATATTTTGTGACTTGGTTTCACAAGGAGAAAAGTTGATCACTTTGTATATTTTAATTGGTGATCATTTTATTTTTGTGGATTTGCATGTTCATGATGCGTTGCTCATTGGAAACAAGAAGGAAATTGTTGTTTTTAAATTATTGTGGTGAGAATTTTCTATGAGGTTTTCTGGATTATCCACAATTGAAGTCATTTTGTCATCAACGTTTCAAATCCTCAAACTGAATTCATCATCGACGATTGGTCTTGATGATTAATCCATTTTGAGGATTTAAAACATCGATGACAAAATGACTTCAACAAGGAAATCATTGAGGTAAAAACTTAGTTGTGTTCTAAATTTGATATGAAGGATCTTGCTGCCGAAAATTTTATTTTGGGCATGGTAATTGAAAGAGATCGAGAAAGATGATTTTTTTAGCTTCGAGAGGTATTCCCACAAGAGGTTGTGGTGTCAGGAATGTGGGAACCTTCGTTGGCACCAAATTAGCCTTTTGTTTCAATGAAATCGACCTTGGAATCAGGCCAGGGGCTCATGGGAAAGTTGACGGGATTTATGGGTTTGTATTGGCGTTTCACACCCACAAACAAGAATACAATATTTTAATTTAATGTTGATTTTAGAAGGGTTTCCTAAACTCGCTCATTAGACTCCTATAAAAGGAGAGGATATATTGTGACAAATGTAGTGACATTGTGACACTATGGAGTTGGCATAAGTGAGTCTGCCCTTGTACCAAGGAGCATGGAAATTTCAGCAAGAAGATTTTTGCACCTAGAAAAGCTAGCCCAGGGTTTCTGGTCATCTCATTTTATGTTCTAGGCAAGGTAAACACACCGGATGTGTGGAGGAGAGAGGCATCCACAGAAGGAAGAAACGATACGAGTGGAGCCAATCGTACAAAAGTGGCCATACCGATTTTTCGTTCATATACGCAGGTTTTAGTGGGAACGGTCGCGTACATATGCGGGTTGCAGTGAGAACAATCGTGTATGTATGTGGGTTCTAGTAGGTACAATCGCACACATCCGTACAGGGTTTCTGGATAGGAACATGTCCATATAGGTTGATGTAAGCAGTCATATGGTGTTAAGGTCCTAACCCGCACATAGGTAGATCAATGTATTCGGATGTAATAAATGTCAATATTAATAAAACCTTTCAATAAAATAGAATAAGGCGGATGTAAGAAGACCTAATAGAAGCTTTCGCTTCTAGAAGGATCTTCCTTTAGATGCTTCTCTTAATAGACATATTTAGTATAGGGCGAGGGTATGTGAACCCTAGCTTGGAGATTATTGTAACAGAGCGCTGCTCGACTGGAGGTTGCCCCCTCGAAGAGGCCTGTGAACATTGCTTTCTGAATCAAAGTGTTTTTCTATTGCTATTTCGTATATCATTTATGTGTATTGTGAAGATTATGTTGGATATTTTACTGTTATTCTACCATTACTAGCATTTCATTTCTGTTCTGCATATTTTATATAACTGGTATCTTGCAAGTGGTATCAGAGCACTTTCCTTGGCAGAAATTGTGGGTATTTTTTTTCAGGGTAGAGACGTATTCCGGCGTCTTTAAGCCACAGAGATCTGTCGTTACGCGCATAAACCCGCGGTTGAGGGATTCATAC
>ML791710.1:302323-312934 GCA_009831015.1 Picea engelmannii | reverse complement strand
GCCCATTATGACCTTCTTAGTGAATTTAATTAAGATATGACCCATAATAACTCAAAATTACGGAAATCGTCGAAATGCAACGAAACCAAAGCCCAGTTGTGCGGAATGGATCCTGATGATGAACGATACAAGTCGGGCCCAAAAAAACCCCTCAATATCTCCTGAACTCTCTGTCACCCCTATTTGGCTACTCGGGCAGGCATAACACTTTGAAATGTTGTAATGTTATAATGTCCCAAAATGGGGACATTACACTGTGTAGCAGGGACTCCTAAGGTAGGGAGTCAAGTCCCTATCTGAGCAATAAACAACCTCAGTCTTAAGATCATTGTTCTAGTCTTGACCAGGATCATAGGTTCGTCGACCTCATTCCACCAGGCATCAAGATCGCTCATGTTCTATGCAGTGCAGTGTGCGAGACCCACAGTGTATGACTGGTGTACCTCACTAATGGCCAATATCAAGAGCCAGTTGACAGAGTGTAAACTGGGGGGTAAAAGGAATTTCAGGTTTGCCTCCATCTTGTGCAGTTTCTTTTTCGAGCGGGTTCCAAGTTTGGGACCTAGAGTTGAGATTCTTCCAAGAGGACCTCGTGATCCATCCATGGCACGATGGACCGAGGTGATGAGGCGGCAGGGAGGAGGTAGGGTGCCGACACCTTACAACGAGGACTTTTTCTACTGGTGGTGGTGACAGGTCATCGCTCTGGATGACTATCCCTACGAGGGGATCGACTTCAGAGGAGATTCAGACCATGCCACTTCCACCAAGGGTCGCTTATGGTGACATAGGTAAATCAAAATATTTTTACATATTTCATTTTTTTGTATTTTTGTATAATTAGGACAAAAATATTTTTGGATGGTGCTTAAGTATTGACTATACTTTGTGTGCTGCAAACGTGGGTCCGTGACAGATAGAGAGTTTCCCTCGACATTGACGGAGGAACCGAGGAGACGAAGCGGCGAGAGGAGAAGCCGAGAGGGTGCTACAAAACATGCAGGACAACCTGTCACATTTGACTCATAGGATACCCATGGTTCAGGTAGAGGATCTGCGTGAAGCCATATAGCGACAGGTGGTTGGTGTACCCAAGGCATGGGTACGACTCTTTCGGCGTCTCGCAAACGCCGTGGTTTGCTACCATGACACATCCGGTGCCACAAGCGTAGATGTCGTGGGATAGAGAGTTTCCCTCGACATTGACGGAGGAACCGAGGAGACGAAGCGGAGAGAGGAGAAGCCGAGAGGGTGCTACAAAACATGCAGGACAACCTGTCACATTTGACTCACAGGATACCCATGGTTCAAGTAGAGGATCTGCCTGAAGCCATACAGCAACAGGTGGTTGGTGTACCCAAGGCATGGGTACGACTCTTTCGGCGTCTCGCAAACGCCGTGGTTTGCTACCATGACACACATCCGGCGCCACAGGCATAGATGTCGTGGGATATTATAATACCGGATGTATATGAATATTGAGGGTGTTAACCCCATTTTGTACTATAAACACCATATTTTTTAAAATATATAAAAAGGATCTTTGGCTTTACTTATATTTTACAATGTGTACATTGATTAAATGGTTTTCTTTGCTTTTAAGTATGTGACAAATGTCAATCTAAAACAAAGTTAGCATAAGCATCGGATACATGATTAGAACTCTTAGGAGTATGATAATATGTAATAAAATCAAAATGTTGTTCTAAAAGACGTACCCGTAGGAATCGTCCGAGTAACGTAGGATCACGCATGCGGTAACGATCGTTCAACTAACCTACTACTAACTAGGAATCTAGGCAAACTTCTAATGAACGAATGCCATGTGAGATAGCATCGCGCAAAAGTTCTATAATGATGCTATATTCGGCCACATTATTCGTGGATGGCCCTAGGCATACGCCTCCTGAAGACACCAGTAGACCCTCGGGTGAGTAAACCACCCAAGTGGCAGAAGCCGAGTTCCGTGTATGACCACTGGCCCCGTTTGCGAATCCTAAGTAGACTTACGACTCCATTGACATCTGTCAACCTAGTGAAAACTCAATAAGCAACCAGAAGACGAAAAAGAAAAGAGATATATACACTAAATTACATTAGTATACAAAGAGTTTAGCCTAAGCCTAGGGCTCAAGCGTAATATCGTTTCAAGTAGAGCCCATTTTTGGGCTCGGCCAACTTATTACCTTCATAATCTTCTAATTCATAGGCTCCTTTTTCTAGAACACGTCGCACGATATAAGGAGCGTGCCACATGGGTTTAAACTTGCCTGCCCGCAGTGGTTCCTTGGCTTGATCATGCAAGAGGACCAAGTCACTCTCAGCGTACAACTGAGGACAGACAGACTTATCATACTAGACCTTAACACATTGTTTGTTCGCCTTGATAGCCGTAGAGGCGTCTCCACGCTGCTCATCAAGACTCTCTAGGTGTACAAGGCGTCGCTCAAGATCGGAAGTGTCAGGTAGGAGTGCGACTGCCAACTTAAGAGAAGGGATTTCGCATTCAATAAGTAATATCGACTCCACACCGTGTACTAACTGGAAAGGGGAAAAACTGGTGGCAGTCTTGACCGAGGTTCTATATGCCCAGGGTGCAGGATATAGCATGATGTGCCAGTCAGATTTACTTTGACTGATAGGTTTTTGCAAAATGGTCTTGAGAGACTTGTTGACGGTCTCTATGCCCATTTGCCTGGGGATAATAAGGAGAAGAATGACCATGTCTAAACCCCAAATTAGCTTGTAGTTCTTCCATCATCTGATTCTGAAAGTGACTGCCATGGTTAGTGACAATCTCACTCGGGATACCAAACCAGGCAATAATCTGATTGAATACAAAGAAGGTTGCAGTCTTCCCATCGGATTTAACTATAGGCATGGCCTCGACCCACTTAGTAAAGTAGTCTACGGCCACGATAATGTGTTGATGCCCCCCAGCCAAAGTTGGGTTGCAATCGACGAAGTCCACCCCACACTTGGTGAAGGGACCGACGATAATGACTAGATGAAGAGGGGTTGGATGCGAGCACATTTTCCGAGTGAACACCTGGCAAGGGTGACACTTCTTAACCGCTTCGATACAATCCTTAAAGATAATAGGCCAGAAATAACCGGCTCGCAAATTTTTTGGGGTTGTCGCAAGCTCGGATAGATGACCACCACAAGCCCCATTGTGGCAATCGTCTATTCCTCAGCGATACAAAGTGTCACCAATGATAGTGTATTTCTTAGCTTGGTACCTTATACGTCGTCTGTCATCTCGTAAGAGATGCTGAGGGAACTTCAAGGTCTGAACATAGAGAACAATATCTCCATACCAGGGGTCAGACGATGAGACAAGACTAGGGATTTCTTGGATTTTGCAGCAGCGAAATCGAGATCAAACTCCTGTAGAATGACAATCCATTTATTATATTTTCCCCCTATGATACGTCGGGTAAGGACGTATCGAAATGGATTGACATCAGAAACCACCGTAGTCTTACAAAGCAATATATAATGGCGTAGACGCTGGACTACGTAAACGGTAGCCAAAGCTATCTTTTCAACGTGAGTATAATTAAGTTCAGGACCGAGCAAAGTTCGACTAAGATAGTAAATGACGTGCTCATGGAGCTCATCATCCTCCTAAACCAAAACCATACCAACCGTATCCTCAGATGCGGCGATATAAAGCAAGTAATCTCTAATGTAGTCGGGAGGCTTCAGTAGAGGCACCCACACCAAAGCTATCTTCAAAGCATCGAAGGACTCCTGGGCTCACTCATCCCAGATAAAAGGAGTGTCCTTCTTCAATAGACACATGAAACCTTTAGTGATAGTGGCATAGTTCACTATAAACCTACGAAGAAAGTTAGTTTTCCCATGTAGACCTTGAAGTTGTCTAATTGTACGCGGGGGAGGCAACCAAAGTATTGCCTCAACCTTAAGTGGATCTACCAAGATCCCAGACTCAAAAACTAGAAAACCTAAAAGATGATCAGACTTAATGCAAAAGATGCACTTGTGAGGGTTCAACCGGATTCTATAATGACGACATCTTTCAAAAACAAGTTGAAGGTGAATAACGTGATTTGCTCTCTTGCGAGAGTGAGCAGCAAGGTCATCAAGGTAAGCTTCGACTATGTGCTTAAGATCGTGAAAAGTGAAAGTCGTGGCACGCTGAAAGGTTGCTCCGGCGTTTTTAAAGCCGAAAGGCATCTTCCGGTATGCAAAAGTACCCCAAGGACAAATAAATGTCGTCTTGTGTTGATCCTCGGGTTTGATTTGAATTTGATTATATCTTGAAAATCCTTCCATAAAAGAAAATAGTTCGCTTCCTGCACACTCGTCGAGAATCTAATCGATGAAAGGTGTGGGGAAGTTGTCTTTCGGACAGGCCTTGTTCAGGTCACGAAAATCCATACATACACGGATGGTTCCTTGCTTCTTATCCGCAGGAATAGGGTTGGATACCTATTCGATCATGGGAACCGGGTAGATGAAGCCAGCATTAAGTAGCTTCTCCACCTCTGCCTTAATAGCAGGGGCCTTTCGAGGGTTGACAGCTCTAAGACGTTGTTGAACAGGCTTAGCATCCGGATAAGCTTTAATTTCATGTTCGACAATACGAGGGTCGATCCCTGGCATCTCTTCATAGGACCAAGCAAATACATCTCGAAATTCCTTGAAGAGCTCGGTGTAGATCAGGATTTCTTTTGCCAAACAATCCGCACAGATATTTACGTTTTCAACCTTGCCAGGTGTATGAGAGATGTCGATCTAGACGATAGGATAAATACTCGCCATGTTTCCTTCGGCATAAATGTTGTGCGTATCAAGTGGAACTACGACGTGACCGACTATTTCACTCAAAGTAGATCGAAACTTGTCTTGTTCAATTCTTTCAAGCTCTGGGAGAAAATAAGAGCGGTGATGCATATCATCCCAAGGTTTGTCAGAACCATTCATGGCTTCGATGATGGCTTCGTCCGAAGGCAAAGTCCCATCGAGGCAATCATGTGAACAAGACAACAAGGTGGCCCACACGGGCCTAGACATGAGATCTTCCTTGTCCGTCGGCGAGGGAATAGGATCGGGATCGACAGAAGAGTCGAGAACAGCGTGATACGCAATCTTTGCCGCCGATAATGGCATGCCCATCCCAGCATGTGGCTGTCCTTCATAAGACGAAGTCTGGGAAGGTAGGGTCCACGGATCATGAAAATAAGACGTGCGGAAAGGAATGGACCTTCCAGTCAAGACGGGCCTACTTGACATGGCATAAACGTGATGGTTCAGTGCCGGAAGTCGAAAGTACCCATAAGGGAGGAATACATTCTGACACCGATATTCTCAGTTGTCGGCTGAGAATTGTCGATCACAGGGATCGACAGTCCAAGAGATGCATTAGGACTAGAGCACACAAAGGATAACTGATCAATCGTCACAATCTTCCCTTCATGAAGAAAACAAAGAGTACGGAAGACAGACGACACGATGGCGATCATAGCATAAGTCCAATTGCGACCTAGTAACAGGTTTTAATCAAGAGGTGCATCAACTACCTGTACTTCCACTTCTACCGTCTTCCCACCTAACTGGACCGGAAAGGCAGGGAGAATACCGTGAGGGAAGAAGGAATGACCGTCGAAAGCAGTCAACATGTTCAATGACTTGGAAAGGGTCGGAGAACCGAGAGCTTTCCAACAAACCAGGGACATCACACACGTAGCAGCACCTTCATCAACAAACTGCACATTTGATGGTATACTTTGAATACTCCACATAGATTTGGAAAGCCACATGGTAAGGCAAGCGAGGCTTAACATCCGTGACATCAAACTTGATAACCTTTGAGCCACTGGGTTTTAGAGCTCCTATAGCAGAGAGTAAGGCATTCCTCTATGAAGGACACGTCTGGAGTACCTCCAAAGTCGACATCGCACAAGGGGTTTGGCCCAGGTCCTCAACAATATAGTTTGGGGTGGCTCTAGCATTTGGATTATGGGTAGAGCGTTTGAGTACTCCTTTCGGAATACGAGGCAGTGGCTCTGGTTTCTCAATCTGTAAAGTCGTCTCCGGAGGAGGAGGAGATTCTATACCAGGAATAGTTTTTTTAGAACTATAGTCTCGAGATCGAGTGGCTACATCGATTTTCGCATCGACCATATTCATACATAAATGGTTGCCATCTTGCGACCGCTGGTTTTGACCTCCACCAGCCGCATTTTCGGCGTTTGAGGAGCTCGAGGCTAAGTGTTGATTATGTGGGAATGGATTCGTCAACACGACGGGCGATTGAGCTAATAGCCTCGCAGCTTCTACAAGTTTGGGGCACAAATGGGTAAGGTGATCATCTGTGCAAAGTTTACAGGGAAACTTCACCTTATGTTTTTCTCGTTTTCCCTCTCTAGCATTACTACCTGTCTTCCCATTATTATTATTGTCCTTGGGTTTGTTACCATTTTTCCCACCCTTACAGTTATTACGTCCTTTCTTCTTATCACTCCTGGTTGCTGGTTACAATTCGGGTTGGCTGACGATTGCACTGAATGTACATCCGCCGACTGAGTGGGGTTGGAAGACACAGACGAGGCTGGTCCTCCTGCAGACTAGCTTAAAGACAACTCTTTCAACTGGTTAGTCACCAAGTCTACGGACTTTACATTGGCGGAACCTACAATGCCATCGGCATGAGGTCCGAGCTTTTGCCTAGGGTTGTAAGTAGACCACAGTGCGTCAGGAAGAAGGTGGTATAACATCCCAGACTGAGCATAAATCAAATCTAACTACTGAGCCCTAATGATCTCTTCCTCCTTAGTGGTAACCCCGAAAGTAGCAACATCCTTCGAGATAGGAGGGTGCAAAGACTTGAGAAACCATTCTAAAAGAAAGGTCGGGGGTATAGGGGTCTTAATCAACCTCTTTCGTCTACGCCACTCCTAGATATGGTCCAAGATATGAGTGGCGATATCCTGGTGTAAAGTAGACAACAATTCTAGGCCAGCATCATAATGAATGGGCAACTGGAAGTGGTTAAGAAAGACCATCACCAACTGACTAAAAGTCCCATATGCCCCCCTAGGTAGCTCAATATACCATTTCGCAATAACTCTAATAAGGGTGCGTTGAAATAATCTCAAACGAATAGAATCATCATTAAGGGAGTTTGATGAGCACCAAAGGTGAAAGGTAGTGACGTGATCACCAGGATCCTCTCCATTCTTACCCTCGAACTTCGAGATGTCCGAAGGAAGTTTCGTGGGGACCAGGGGCCATGTAGAATCGTGACTCACGGGGTCATTCATTAACTTAGACAAATCTAGCAGATTAAGCGTGGCTAGAAAAGGGAGACGGGGTTGAGACATCTGGCCCCAACCTCCGGGAAAGATTGTGCTTGTGGATTTGGAGGCCATCCAAGGTTCTGGTAAACACCATGGCCCTGTTCAACACTATAAGGCCCTCGTCCAAGCTGATTCATGTAAGGTTGGTTGGGAATCATTCCAGCTAGAATGTTCTGTTCAGGGTTATAGAAACTTCCCCCAGTCGGATTAGATCCAGGTTGGGAGTTGCCCAAAGTGTGAAACTGACCTCCACCGGGTTGGAAACCAGAGGATAGAGGCAGATTTGTCATGCCAAATTTATTGGTCGGAATCTACACCAAGGAGTTAGGATTGTAGGACAGAACTTGAGTCGAAGCTTGTCCGCCAGGTTGACTATTCCACCCAGAAGTAGGAGGATTGGACCCAGGGTTAAAAGAAGGCATACCTCCCATATTAGGAGTCATTTGAGGGATTTGAAATCCACCAAATGAAAAAGGAGTGTAGAGAGGTGTACTGCCCCCCAAGTCCAATGCTAGCATTAGGGCCAGCAGCTGGAATGGAGTTCGAAAACTGCGAGGTGAAGTTAGGCATACCATAAGAAAATGGACTAGAAGCCATAGGGATGGACTGAACATTGTAGCCTGGTGAGTGGCCAAGAGACCCAAAGGGGTTCGAGGCGGTAGCGTGAGCGTTCACTATAGGCCGAGGTATCGTAACAATAGGTACCTCTGGCGCTACAATCATGGAGGCTACAGGAGTCGAACGGGTGCCATTCACTATAGTGGGTATGGGAGTCGAAGGGCTCCCAAAATTCTGAAGACCTGGTTCAGTACTCATCCTTGTAGAATCACAAGTCTGAACGATGGATGTGTGTGTACCACATATAATGAATCTATGCCTTTTAGAAGGCAAGGACACAAAATCCGGTGGGAACTGTAACAAGCGATGGGACCGGCGAGGCGGCTGGTCCGACTCCACGATGACTTAAGACTCTAAAGATAAAAAAAATATCCTAAGGCCAACTAATAAGCAAAGAGCACACCAAAAGTCAAATGGCCAATATGCATGCAAATGGGGTAAAGTGGTTGAGTGGCCTCCCTCCCTAAAGAAGGTATGTCTCGCCCAAGAGAGGCCTGAGACTCCCTGCTAAAGATCGGAGGTAACAAAATCAGTTATAAGGGCCCTTGTGGGCTTAACAACCAGTCGGTCAGATCCCCCTGGAGAGGTAATCCTCCATAAACGCTATGTGTTGTCCGACCCTTATCTGACCCAGGGTACCTGCAGAATAACCCCTGCAAGTAACCTATGAGACACCTAAGTCAAGCAACTAATAAACCACTATATAACAGATGCACAGGGAAGCAATCGTAAGTCAAGTCCACCGTATGGGCAGGGTAGCAAAGCCCAAAACCTTGAAAGCACCGCCTCTCACGGAGGTAAGAGCACTAATAATATCCCCAGATACGAATAGATCCCCAGAAATATTTCTGACACTATGAAGGTATCGGGGGGATATACCTTCAACCAACTTCGCGCGACCTCATGATTAACTCCGGTGTGAGCGAAGCCTCCTGATCTTACCAATTATACAATGGATTTCTCCACTCCTTGACTCAGACACGTATTTTGATTTAATTGCCTTGGAGAAGTTTACTCACAAAATCCTATTCCAAGGCACTAAATCCTAGGCTAGTTTGTGCACCCCATAAAATAAAATCGTTATTAATAAATTTTAAATTATAGCGTTGATTTTATGGCCGTGATTACTCAGAAAGGTATGGTGATGAAACTCATGGTGTTATGACTCTGCAAGAAAAGTAAATATGAAGATAATGCAAAGTCCTAACTTTAACTTTTAATGTATGATATGCTCCTAAAAACAATGCAATTTTCAAATTCAACTCTGCGATTCAAAAGCAAAAATGTAATCTTTCATTGTATGCACTAAGATAATGGTAAAAACTAAAAAGACAGAATTGCCAAGCAATGCAAAATGCCTATTTTTTTTGTATTTTCAATATATCGAAACTGAAAATGCATGGACTGAAAAGTAACTTGATATATATAGCCCTACTGTGTATAAAAGAGAGATAACTCAAGCAGGATATCGAGCAATGAAACACCCAGCCCAATGTACAAGGACAATAAAAATGAAAAGATGAAGAGAAAAAATTCGCCCAAAAATTCAACAAAAAGAGGTTTTTTTGTCATCCCACAGGCACTCAACAGGCACTACAGAGGCCTAAGAAGGCTCAGCAAGCATCAAATCCCACCCAACAAACACCAGACCAAGCAAACAGGCAAAGAGAAAAGGTGTACGCAAACAATACTATCTATTGATCTACTCAAACAAAATACTTTGCTCAAGAAAACTACACCAATATCACCTCAATATCACCTCAATAGATGGACCACATCAGAATACTCATGAAATGATCCAAAACCTCCAAAGCTTCTTGTTATTAGATCCAACAAAATGTGAGAACCTTGCAGCAAATACTTGCTCCAATGATCTCAAGAGAAAAATGAGCTTGAGTGAAGATGGCAAGAGCAAGAATGTATGGGGCGAAAATCCAGTAACATAACTTTACCTCAATGAATGGTCAAGTGAAACAGTGAGGAGGGGCTTCTTCTATAGCTATAGAGGCAAGGTGAGGGCACTTGGATGAGTGCCAAGTGTTAAATCTTAAGTTTATGAGTGAATCTCAAGAAGGGGGCGCACCTACTTTAGGGTTTTAGTTTTTTGAGTGAGTGGATTAATGAGTTGGAGCGTGGGGACCATCTAGTGGTGATGTGTAAGGCTAGGGTGGGCGCACTATGGAAGAGAGGGGGGCCCACAATCACATTTTGTTAAGTTTCTAAGGTTTTGGGTGTAAAGGGGGCGCCTTTCCCCCTTGGGGCGTGAGGGTTATAGAGAATGGGTTAGTTGGGATGTAGGAAAAGGGTATAAGGTGGGTAAGTTGGGTTGGGTAGGTTAGGAAAGTCTAATCTTGCTCTTTTCCACCTTCAAACTAACCTATTAACTCTTTTTTACAAAAATTACAAAAATGACTTAGCAATAAAAATTGTTGTTTTGACTGACTTTGACTCCGGGTGGACAAATGCATAGAGCAAACTTTGTCCGACTGAGTTGAAACTTGGTCTATGGGTGTAGAGGGTGACATTCCATTTCTTTTGAGCACAAATACTCCTATCAAAAACCCAAAGACCCAGTTTTTACAATATTTGCTCAAAAACATTTAATTAATTAAATAATTAAAATTCCAACCTTAGGAAAATTAATTAAATTTAATTAATTAAAAAA
>ML791710.1:221893-235813 GCA_009831015.1 Picea engelmannii | reverse complement strand
GCTAAGCTGCGCCCTCCACACTGAATACTCCTGAAATGAATGATGAAATACCTGGATGGTATCTCCGATGGGCTAGGGTGTGTCTCTCAACACCGAAACCGATCAAGGGTGGTGGTTTCCTCCAGAAATCCACAAAACAATAAAGTCGGCTCTCTTCCTCCTCTGGAAGCTCTCAACATCAAATCATAACAATGCATAATGAGGAATTAGGTCAAATTCCTCTCTTTATATCTTTCCCGACCTAATTCTTCGTTGACATCACTGAACCTAGGCGCCTTTCCTCCTAAGTGAGTTATTTGTCAATTAAGTCGCCCCCTTATCACCTTTTCGTTCTAATTCTCCGTTGACTTAGGCTTAAGTGACTTTTCCTAAGTATTTTGGCTTAATTTATCGTTTAGCTTCAATTCCTCCTTATTTCTCCATCTGGTTCCCTGTTTGTGCCTGACTATAGTCTACGGGAACCTATAGACTACTAAGTCACTCCCTGCTGGCCTAATCTTGGGGACGGGACATCACAACACATTCATAACAGCAACTTCAGTTTCGGTTTTGGGCTAAAAACGTCAATTTTGGGCATCTAAAACACTCTTAAAATCAACCAAACACACCTAAAGACTCGCCCGAGAGTCATAATAACATTTTAGGCAACTCAGGTAGCTTTATTCAGCCATCTCCACCATCTAAAATGGGTTTGAGGAAAACAACGGAAGGAAGTGACGGGGGACTGTCCCGTGATCCTCCAGGAGGGGATCCTCTCCGGGAAGTACTCTTACTGTCAGGGCTGACCTGGGAAGCTAGGGTGGGCCTCGTTGCCTTACTATCTTGAGCACCCGGGAGTCATTTGGCCAAGGGAGGAGGAAGCTTAAAGCCCCAACATAGTTTAGGGGGAGGGAATCAAATTTATCCAACTTTTAAGAAACTCCTTAATCATCTAGTTCCATAGAAAATCTTTGTGTGTTGGGGGGCATTAGATGTATGTGTAGGAACACACATTGATAATAATTTCATGCTTATAATCCTTATTGCAACTACATGGTTTATGTCTTTAATGTTTCATGTCTTTATGAGCATATGAGTTAAACATTGTTATATCTTTTGGTGTATTTGCTCTTGTGGTGTGATTCAAGAAGGGGTTGAGTATCCCACTTGGGGAGGCATCACCTTCTTGAGTCTTGAGTGCTTTTATGGTTGCCATTGAAAAGCAGTCCAATAGAGTAAGTGCTATTGCGGCATGCTTGGCTCATGTGTTGATCTCACTTTGATTTTCATACATTTTTGTATCTATTTGTATCTTGTGTAATTATTGTAACATCTTTAATTCTTTTATAAGTGATTGTAATTTCGGTTTGGGGATAGTTCAACTTGTTAAAATTGTAATACTTTTGTAATTGAACCACCCCTAAACGTAGTTGACCCCATTGCCCAACCTTAGGCACTAGTCTTAGTTGACTTAGGGAAAGGGTTGATTGACATATAGATAGACTTGCACTTTGCATTTGTTGTCTTAGCATCTTAGGCTAGTTTTCCCCTTAGCCTTTAACCAATTAAAACCAACTCCTATAACATAAACGTTTAATCCAATCTAGTAACTAGGGTCTACCCCCCTTGGCTTCCCTAGGAGTAAGCCTAGAAGGAAGAGGTTCCAGTCAAGGTGACAGTGTGGACTGTGAACCTAGGCATTGTGCCTCCAAGGACACACTAAGTGAGTTGGACTTTGCTCACGTTTGCAAGTGTCTATTAGGATGGCAACATGAAGCATAACCCTGAAATACATCAACTCTGGGAGTCTCCTACATATGACACATGGCCTCATCTCGGAATGAATCCATCCTCCAAGTCTCTACCAAGATCCATACAGCCTCCAACAACTGCCCATGTTGATGCCCGAATGAGGTGCTGCAAGACATCCGTGAGACACCCGCAAGCGATGTGCTCCTCTCAACACTAAAGCTCAATGGAAAGTTAGAATATAACTTTCCCCTGCAATGGTCCACTCTCCCATGTCAGTGAGTGAAATGCTCAGTCCTGCAATCCCTGGGTCCCATGCTAATCTCTGTCGAAGATCACCATGCTGACCCTGCACTACTATGACCATGACTGTTTGCCCCCTACATACATCCTGAATCCTCCTCTGTTGGTTCCTCCAGCTGAAATACCTGTGACCATTGGACCTGTTGTCTAGAAACTGTATCAGTGAAGATACCTCTGTAGAAGAAGTACCTGTCCAAAAATCTCCATGCCCTATCATGATGATCAAGCAGGAGAAAAGGTCTCACCTCATAGGACAAGTACATGCAGGCCCACTCCAAACCAAACCAAGGTGGAGTGTGTGGCTCTCTAGCGCAACTTGGGTCAACATGAACATCCTGCTAACAAAATGGACTCCCGGATCCCATGGCAAACTTGGAAGTTTATCACTTCCAATCCCCTCTAACTGCTCGTGTGAGACTGATCACTATCAGAAACCCTCTGTGCTCATCTGCTATCACTTGGCCCATGATGCTCTCTATCACACACCAAGTCTCAACTGGTTGCCTATGATGATCCATCTCTACCCGGCTGGATGCCGTAAAGATACTCATGTCAGGTGGCCTCGACCTAGGTACTCCCCATGCCCTCTGCCACTGTCTATCTCTCGTCATGTTGTTGTCCATGATAAAAGTGTTGGAAAAGGGTAACAAAAACATCTGTAGTTGATTGTAGGGCTGAAAAATACCACCTACCTCAGTTAATCCCAAGGACTTGACCAAGAGCACATCTACCTATACCCCTGATGACTGCGCGCTTGTAGCCCTTACTAAACCCCAATCATCAAGTACAACCAGAAGTAACTCCCTCAACTATTGGTAAACCAATCTCCATCTCCTATCACCCACGCAACTGCTAAAACAGTGAAGGTGATATCTCATAACCATATGCTGCTGCAAAGGAGTGGCCTCTGCATGCTCCCCTAAGTATGTCTCCTCCCTGCAAGGCAGTACACCCCTCTGAATCCCACCATACATCTTGATAAGTACCTGTGAGCTATCATTAATCACTGTATGCTCCGACATACTCATGTCGTCTCCCGTAGACTCATGTTGCATCATAGATCCTAGGCATACTGCCGAATCAACCTCTACATGGAGGTCAACCTCTCTCGAAACACAAATGGAAGTGTCCTCCATCAACTGGTACTCCTCTGCTAGATCACCAACATCCTCTATCAACGTGACTGACTGATACATCTGAGTGTCCACTAAGACAGATGAAGTGGATCTCTGACAGATCTCCTCAAGAGACTCATCTGACCTAGACTCGAATTCTTTAAGGGCGGTCTGTGTGCCTCTCAAGAATCCTCGAGTGCTCTCCAACCCCTGAGTAAGTCTGTCTACCTCCAACTCCTGCTCCCTCAGAGCCTCATGATACATCTCACCAATCATCAATAAGTAGTCCCTGTCAGTCAACAACTGCTGGTAGTCGATCCTCATCACAGATACTCTCTCCCTGAGAGTATGAAAATCATCCATGGTAATTCCCTCATCTGAACTACCATGTGCCACTGACGCTCTCCAGCAAAAATCTTCCATCAATGCATGCATGTCATCACTCCACCTAGTGGCTGCCATGATCATAGCCTCACTGACTCTCAACTGTGCTGCTAAGTGGTGTGACTCTTGATCATGGTCATGCTGAGGTGCCACCTCATATCCCTCACTGCTGCTATCACTCCTGCTAGTGTCAACTCTGGAGTCCCCAAAAACACCCTCTACATAAGATGACGTGCTAAATTGTCCACTGTCTACTGTGTTGTTGGGTACTCTTGTATGCCACTGCACCTCATCACTAGATGTTATCTTGTAATGATCCCAAGCCAAATTTTTTGCTTGGAATCACTAACTACCACTGATTTGTTGATGTGCAGGTGTTTATTGAGTTATCCAGTTATTAAGTGCATTCATACAAGATTCATCCAACACATGAAGATCACAATACATTCAAGATATAGAAGCAAAAGCAAAGATCTGACCTTTTATTATGAGCAATATGGAACCAATACAATAGATAGCCGATCTGGAACAATCCTCAGATGGCCGGACAAACAATAGATATGAGCTGCTACAAAATGCTCTGCCAATACAAAATAAGCCTCCAAAGGCTGAATAAGAAATGAAGATTAATACAAGCAGATCGGACTGCCAAATCCTCTAGTTGAAGAATGCCATGCTCCAATAGAAGACTGAAACTCTCAATAAATCGATCCCACTGAAGGAAGGCTCCAAATGAGTCCAAACTCGACAAGATGATAGATCAGGGTGATGGGATCACCCTTCTGAAATCTCAAGCTGAACATCCAAGGAAAACTCCTTCAAACTCTGAATCTTTTGCTGAAGCTGCGCCCTCCTTGATGCCTGGAACCCTAGGTGATTCGGCCCTGATGAGAAAAGCCTCCAAATGCCCTGAAACTCCCCAGAAATGTAGATTGGGCTATGAGAACCCTGTAGGAGAAGTTTCAAACTCAGATTCCAAGTGTAGCCTTCTAGATCCGAGATTTACTGAATCATAGGACGTCCCCTTTGCCTCCAAGACGTCCCACTCTAAAGCTAAATATCTGGTGGTGATACGTCTCCAGAAAAACCCTCAAAATGACGGTAGTGCCCCTACAAATAAAACCAAGTGTCGGAATGGCCACAGGCTCTCCTGATAAGATGGATCGAACCCTCCTCTAGATGATGGTGCGCCCTTGCTAAAAACACAAGAACAGTTGGCTCTGCTACCTTTTGAAGCGCTAGATGGAAATATGCTGAGAGTTGAATAGTGTGGAGGAATCTTTCATCCTCGAGACCAAGCTGTGGAACAAGGTGAGTGGGTATTTCACCACTGAGTTGCTCACAAGGGTTCGTACAGCAAAACACCCAAACTGAATGCTCAAGAGGAATAACAAGCAATATACCAAGTCCAGAATGAATAATAGGTGCACCCCAGCCTCTTACTTATACTTTTCCTTCTAATTCTCTGTTGAGTTAGGTTAACTCCCAGGGTTAACTTCTATTCTTTTGTTGAGTTATCTTTTACTCCTTTTATCCTTTTTCTTTCTCAAGTCAACTTAAAAATATAACTTTAGTCTAGTTGACCTTCCCCCTCAATGTGAGACTATGACCTAGTGGGGATGCCCAGGCCACTAAGTCTCCTCATCACCTCTCTATCAAGAGGTGGGGGACATTACATATCTCCCCCTGAATCACACTGTATCTTGTATGGGCAGTCGTATCCTTCTGTGCACTCAACCTTCTACTATCATCTGCGCCTGGATCCCATGTATCCAGACACGTGCTATGGTCATCCTGACTACTAAAGAGTGCATCCTCATCAATGCAGGCCGATCCTGGAAGTAAGTGCTCCATCAACCTGTCAACATCCACAATCTACTCAACTAATGGAGTCTCCAAAAGATGTCACTCAATCTCCTCATGTTGCCCTGTAAGTGTAGGATCAACTACCTACACGTCTTGTGTCTCCGCCTGGATCTGTGGATCCATGTGTCCATGGTGTGCATCCCTCGCACAAGGCTCCTCCATCATATCTGACATGCTACTGATATCCTCTTGTGACGTGGCTATCATGGATGTTTGAAAAGACGACAGATGTGTCACGACCATCAAAGGGAGCTCATCATCTCTAGGTGCTAACACATGTGAATCCTCACTAGTGTCACCACTTTGCTAGGGTGTAAGGTCATCAACACCATGTGATATGTATGCTTAAGTACTGGTGCTATCATCCTGTCCACTCGACTGCCTATCAAATGTGAAAGGGTCACTATCCTCCTCAAGCGTGCAAGCATCACTAGCCTTTGTGCAAGAGTCACCATCACTAGCCTCTAAGGTAGAGTCACTATCACTAGCCTCGGTGCAAGAGTCACTGTCATCATCAAACTGCTCTAAATCAACATCTATTGCTCCATCCACACACATCTCATCATCACTGTCATAGTGTGCCTCAACAGTGTGCTCCTGGTCCTTACCCCTGCACCTATGATTTGGTTCCCACGGCCCCTTGCAATAGTGGCAAGGTTGTGTGCTCCTAATGGGCGTGGGGTCTCTCTGTTCTTCCCACCATCTAGCTGCTTCTTTTCTCCTTTTATCTGCTATGATGATCCCATGTAAGATATCCTCTTTGCTCCAATGGGGATTTCTATAGGCTGCATACTGTGAGAAGGTTATTATAGCCTTAGTTTCCTCACTAAGGCCGTGATAAATGATCTCCAAACATGATCTCAAAGGCTATCTTATCCATTTCTTTCCAACTATCCACTTATCCCTATGAAAGACCCCTCAGGTTTGCAGGATTTAAGCTCTGATACCACTGTAATGATCCCAAGCGATTATGCCAGGATCATCACGGTTTTGGTGTCTTTTTAAAACTTTTTCTGGTTGTGGTATTTCGTCAAACACTTTGCTTACAGTTACGTTTAGAGTTTTACTGATGTGTTTATATGTGTGTTGCAGTGAATAACAAGAAGATACAATCATGGAACATACCTCAACCATATGCAATATGATAGACAAGCCAGAACATTCCAAATATGATTTTATTCATGAAATAGAGGAACCTGCTACAATGAAGATGTCGATTTGGAATGCTCAACAGATGGCTCCAAGATAGAAGTATGAGCTGCTACAAAAAGCTCCCGACAATACAAAATAAGCCTCCAAAGGTTGAATAGAGATGAAGACCAATGCCAAGGTAGATCTGGCCGTATGAAGTGCAGAAACCCTAACTGGATGATGCCACGTCTTGCTGGAATGCTGAAGCTCCTCAACAATTCGGCCCTGCTGCCAAATGTGTCCAATCACCCCAAGAAATATGCCAACTGATAGATCAAGCAACTGTAAGGACAATCCAGGCGTTCAAATCTCCAAATCCACTCTCAAACCCTGTAGATTTGAAACTCCTCCACTGAATGGTGTGCCCCCCTGGATGGATGAAACCCTAATAATTCGGCCTAGATGAATGAGGCCTCCAAAACTCCTGAAACTCTCCAAAATGATAGATCAGGGCTTGGTTATCTCTCTGGTGAAGTCCCAAGCGAAATGGTGAAGATCTGAGCTAGCAAATGACTGAAACCAATTTTTGAAGTTTGATCCTCTCCTCCAATTCGTCCCATGCATCTAATAAATCAAATAGCACCTGAAACTCCTCATAAATGGACTAGATCTGATGTCCAAGGCCCTGCAATGAAAACCCAAGTAATAGAATCTCCAAAAGCCCTGCCAATCTCCTACAACAAATCTCTCTCCAAGGATGGTGCGCCCCCCTTACTGAAAACCCTCAATGGTGCACCCTCCTCTTCCTGTGCCTGTGGCGGTGTAGAACCCTCCTGCACTGATGTAAAACCGAGATAGAATGGTGTGGGAGAGTATTGCATCTCTGAGACCATGCTTGGGACAATCTAGGTGGAATCTTTATCCACTGAATCGTCCTCTAGGGTTTGTTAAGTCAAAACCCTCAAAACCCCCAAGAGATGGCCCCTCTAGCTAAAAGCCAGAAATCCAAAAGATAAATATACATGAATGAATGAGAAGAGGCCCTTGCCTTTCCTTTATACTTTTTGGCTCACCTTGTCCCTCCAAAGTGACTTTCATTTTATTAATATTTAATTAATTAATTAAATCACTTTAATTAATTAATTAACCTTTTTACCTTTGAAAAACACCTTATCTCTCCTTGTGGCTTCCCTGGCCACTGAAAGTCACTTCTCACCATCCCATCCTGTAGTGTTGCTTCTCCCGATTCCAATGAGTTATTACACTGAGAGGTTCCTCCAAGTAATGTGCCCAAAATGATCTCTTCAATGAATTCAATTAACTTATAGCTCAAAATAGTAAAAATCATGGAAATCGCCGAAATGCAATGGAACCAAAGCCAACCTGTGCAGAATGGCTCATAATGATGGAATATGATGAGCAATGCAAGTTGGACCCCACAATGTCTCTCAATAACCCCTGTACTTGCTATAACATCCCTCTGGCTACTCTGGTCATCATAAACCTCTGCACTGTGATGATGTCCCAAAGTGGGGACATTACACAATCTCTTTCTCTCTTTTATTTAAATTTCTTCTTCAAGGTTACATTTCTGTTTTTTATGCAAAGATAGATCATCTAAAGGTTATATCTAGTCAAATCTTATTGCATGCATCACCATCTAGATCTAGGCAAAGTTCATTTATGTTTTAAAGGCTAGATCTAGGAATAAAGTCTATCTTTTGCTTATCTTTATTTCAAATCTGTTTTGGCAAAAGAATACAGTGTGCTTGATCGTTTAGATAAGACTGTTGGGTAACTTTTATTGGCTGTCCTATGACAGCGAACAGAAGCAACCAATAGAGCCTCTCTTTAGCCTCTCAAAACTAGTCATTGAATAAACAGAAAGAGTTTCTGCCCGTTTTGACTAAGGTTGGAGCGGTTTCGACTTTCAAAGTGAACCTTTGAAGACCCTTTTCCCAAAAAATTGTAATACTTGCGAGCCCAAAACTATAAGACTCACAAGTCTCCTAGAAAAGAAGAAAGGAAAAATTGTAAATCATATAAATAAAATAAGTGAAGCTAAGGAGGCTCCACTTTTCCTCTTTTTCCCTCAAAGGGGGAGCCGGTGTGGTTGTTCTTGTTTCAGTTTGTGCATAGTTCCCTTTGCTTAAAGTCTAAATTTATCTCATTATCTAAGGAGTAGGTAAAGGAATCAAATCTTATAAGTCTCAAAGCACTACACAACAACTTAGATTAGATTTCATTTTGCAAAGTAGAACACTAATTGCTATATTAGCTTTATTTCTCGCAATTTCAAGTTGCCAAATAAACCATCCCCTCAGCTCCTCGAAAGAGACCTGTTCAATGTCGATTAGTAATTAGTCTCATATTTCAATTTCAGTTTTATTTTTTGTTTAAAAATAAACAAATTCCCCTCAGCTCTCAGTGCGGTTTCTGACCCTTCCAAGTGCGAGCTAGTCTCAATCTGTTGGAAGTAAGTTTCATACACGCTATGCTGGTCAGTGGTTGATAGATTAATTAGAACAATCTCTAAAGTAGTTAGTTTAATGCACGGGAAAATGCCTTGAAGTGACCTACGAAGTAAGGCGGGCCCTCTCGGGACCTGGCTTCCCACCCGTTTTGGATATCCAGCACTTTGAGTGAGTTTATTGGTGAGACCATTGGGTTTCGGTAAACTCTCCACAAGTTTTCAAACAAAGAGCTAACCTCCAAGAAGGCCAAAACCATTTCATTAACTCAACATCAATTTATCCTAATAAAACACACGAACTACATTGCCCACGATTCACTTTAAGGCACTGGTCTCATTTTACACTCAGCAAAGCCACAAGCTTCACTTTACATTATTTGGTATTTCTTTTTAAGCAATTTTAATATTACTTGCATCCAACAAACGTACCTGAGTATCATTTTATGCAAGTATATGCTTGATGTCATATCGTGGATGAATAATTCGTTCATGTGTATTTCAATTTATGGTTGATTGTTAAATGAATAATAAACTCCTAGATTTAATTTCTTGTACTTAACTTAGTTCAAGCCATAGTAAATTTGTTAGGGACTACCCCCCTTGGCTTCGCTAGGAGTTGGCCTAGACGAAGGAATTGAGAATTAAGTGAGAGCACCTTAACTCTCACTTGCCCCCAAGGACACACCGAGTGGATTGAAGATTTCTTCCACGTCTCCTAGGTGTGTATAAGGTGGCAACAGGTACCATGGAAAATGGTCCCCCTGTGTTTGTGAGTCTCTAAACACAAAGGGGGAGACTATTACCCTTATTACTTTATGATTCTAATTTCACTTTGACTTAAGAGATTTAAGTCAAAGTGAAATATGTCACTTATGTCAAAAGTGACTATTAATTCACTATATGGGTGAATTGAGGGACATAAAAAGAAATAAGGAAACTAAGCCAGCGTGGGTTTTGAGTTGAGATTCTTTTTGGAAGATCTCAACCTTTGATTAGAAATGGGATGGGATGATCTCATCCATCCATTTCTAGGTTTCCTTATGATTTCTATAAAGAGGGTGCAAAGGGCATTTGGAGGAAAATTCACTTGTATGCTCACCAAGAGAGTTTGGAGAAGGGAAAGAGGATGGGAATGGAAGCATTGGGAGAGGAGAAATTAGGTGTCTCCATTCATGGAGGGCTCATGGAGGCTTAGGGCCCGTATTATTTGTGGTGATCACACTTTCTTGAAGGAGGGCGCACCATAGGAGGGGGGCACACAGCTAGCGGGGAGCATCAATACTTGGAGGAAGTTAGATCTACTTGTTTCAGTGGAGAGGATACACAAAAGAGAAGATTTCTGTTGTGGGGTTTCTTCATTGGGTCAAAGAGTAAGGAGGGCACTTCATTTCAGTGGACAGAACAACAAAGGGAGAGGGCGCACTAAGCTTGGGCACATATCTCATTGGATCATTTGGCAAGGCTCAAGAGGAGCTTGCTATGTATACAGGTTCCTTTGTATTGTATTACTTGTTGTATCTCATGCTTTAGATCATCATTATATATACTTTCATCCCAAACTGGTTTTCATGTTGACCAAAAATACTTGTGTTCATTTCATGCATGCTTAGAGTTTAGATCAGCTTGTTAGAGTTGTAAAGATCATGAGGAGTGTTATCTGTTTTGAGTATATTGCATGTGCTAACATTGGGGTATGAAAACACTTGCAAGGGCACCTCAAAAGGACATTTAACCACCAAAATTATCAGCAAAAAGTTACTAAACAGTTTGTTGTCCTAAAAATACAGCAAAAGACAGTTTTGTGATTGTGAACTTAAAGCCAAAATAAAGGTCAAAGACAAACCTGTTTTGGCAGCATGATGGTACCTCAGAATTTCTACACTTCCTTGGAGCGTTGGATACCTATGGACTCTGTTGACTTCTTCATTTAGTAGACACTTGAAGGGAGGTAGCTTGCTTGGAGGGTGACTACATTGGACGAGGAGTGTTAGGCATTCTGGAGGAGGGAGTTGAGCCCTAGGGACGACAATGTCTTGCTTGCATTGAGCCTTACACTTGACTTGAGGATGCTTGGGTTGAGCAAGAAAACATGTAGATGTTGTGCTCCCTAAGGACACACATAACCTTGGAGATGAATCCGAGCTTCGAACCCTTGGGGGTAGCACTCATGCCTTGGAACCTTGCTCGTTTATTGACATCAACTTGGAGCTTCACACGTGTCACTTGTAGAGGGAGTGCTTCACTCGTGTGGAGCTACTTGTATCTTGCAGGTCGCTAGTATTGGACGAGGTCCACTAGTCATTGATGACCTCGCTTCACCTCTCACATAAATAGAGGAAGGAGAGACTCATTTATCGTCATCACTGTACTATTTTCTTTGTACATCTCTTATAGGAGGAAGGTGCCAGGATTTTCAAGGAAGCCGAAGGAGAAGTCATGAAGAGAGAAGAAAACGTTTTTGTTGGGGGCTTATTCTTGTGAGATACCAGGGTTTGATCTTGGGGGCAAGATGCCGAGGATCACGATCCCATAATCGATTACGCGTTTTTTCTTTTTCTTCTTTACACTTGGGTTAGAGATGTAAGAGGAGGAGCACTAGTGTTTCTTGAAGCAGTCTTGAAGCTACACCCGTGGCTTGATCCTCATGGAGGCAACGGAGTTATTTTTGAGCGATAAACCCTAAATTGTACTTGTTAAGGAGAAAGAAAAGAGGAGACACCTTGCACCTGGCCAAGCAGGGCTTGCCAGTGGCGACTGTACCTTCTTGGAGTATCTTTGGTCGAGGTTTTCCCTGCCTAGGGTTTTGGAGAGCTTGGAGTCTTCTACCAGCTTGTGATGAGATGAGAGTATGTACTTAAACTCCATCTAGTCTTATCTGTATGTATATGAGGTTCTCAGGGGTCCAAAATAGTCTTATTGCAAATTTGATTTTCACCTAAGATTGTCTACAAGGTTTCTAGCAATTATATGTCTTGCGGATTCGTCATGAGTTAATGCTGAAATTGTTAGGGATTTTAACATTTATATTGAAGCGACTAGGACAAATTTACTACTGTAAACCTCCATTGATTGCAGTGATTTCAGATCTGGTTTATGCATGAAAAGATTGTCCAAAAGGGACGGAACTTGTTGCCATATATTAAGTGTCTTCTCTCTTGCATTGCCTAGTGTATTAGGGTTGTTGTGAAGTGAAACAATGTCTGTTGTTTGTTGCTGTAATTTATATTTCAGTTCAGCCCTAACGATGATAATTCACAGTGATTAAATCTGTGGAACCTCGAAGGAGGTCAAATTTCTAAACTTGCAAAAGAAATCTCAATTCATGAAATTTCTACGTAGTATCGGAGCTTTCTTGCTGAAATCACTCTTTTGGTGAAGGAGGAGTTGGTGTTTCAGTTGCGTTGTTCCTGGGATTCGTAGGTTAACCTCGTGCAAGTTGCTTGGGTGTGAAACCCTCGGACGTTTGAATGATGCGTATGAGCCCTAGAAGGGCTTGTGCTACTTCATTATTGGTAACTATTGTTTTGAGGTGGATTTAGATCTTGCACAGATGTCCACTGTTGCCGCCTTATATACACCTGGGAGACGTGGAAGAAATCTTCAATCCACTCAGTGTGTCCTTTGATGATGATGATCTTGATTGGTTTACAAAACTTAAGGATAAACAGATTAAAACTTACAAAGAGTTGACTAATGCTTTCATGGAAAAATGGAAGGAGAAGGAACCTCCAGTTATAAAGACAGTCAGTTCAAATGTTTCACCAGATTTTGATAAGAAATCTACAGATATCATTCAGGCCATGAGATTCGCTCATGCAATGCAGTTAAGAGACATGGAAGCTCGCCTTGCAGAGGCAGAAGCTTTTATCAAATATTCAGACCCTAAAGAGCCAGAGCTTCACAGTGAACAAGAAAGGGAATTTCATCTGGAAATTTTGAAAGAGCCTATAGATGGGTCATTAGCCGGTCATGAGGAAACAAAATATTTTGAGTTGGAAATGATTGAGTATCCAGATAATTCAAATCCCCACCCTCCTCCCGAGGAATCCATCTCTTCAGAAAAAAATTTCGACAATTGTGATGATCCTGAAATGATCAGTGAAGCAGATTTCTTGATAGTTCCAGTTTCAGTTCCAATTTCTCAACCATCAGATGGCTTAATGACAGCAAATGGGAAATTAGAAGATAACTTCAATTTTTTGACTCCAAATCATTATGAGTAGTGGTTAGCCTTCAATCATGACAGTCCAATGCAAAGCTTCATAAAAATTGTACAAGGTGTACCAAATTTCAAAATTTGGTTGAATAAAGAGAAACACATGCGTCTTGGGTGGTATATTCCCAGGAAAAACTCCAAGTTAATAAAGCTTGGAAAAGGATCTTCAAAAAGTCATCTCGGACAGGGATTATTCAGACATCTGAGGTCTTGTTTCATCCATGACATGGCTGATTCATGCATTTTCCACTTCAGCCAGTCAGACAGTGGAAAGGTTAAAGCTACCAGTGACCAGACAATTTTCAAGTCTTCATCAATAATGTTACTTGATGCCATGAGGCATCCTCTGTAACGTATCTCTAACCCTTTCCTCCGCATTTTAATTTTTATAGTTCATTTTCATTTTGTACTTACATGTATAATAAATGTGCAATTTCAATTTACACTTGGTCTTCATATACATGTGTCGCTGATGTTGTTTTTGGCGAGATGTTTGTGATGTAGGGACAGATTCTGGATTCTCGCATGCTCTCCTTTTTTTAAAAGATCAAGCACACGTCACCATATGGAGCCAATGTTATCCACCAAGTTGCACTATGGTGAATTTCCAGCGAGCCGCCAAAGATTGAACATTATTGTTCAAAATTCAGAGTTCAGAAATTCAGCCGGTCAAAGAGACCACCTGGTTACTCTACATTTCCATA
>ML791710.1:169607-194703 GCA_009831015.1 Picea engelmannii | reverse complement strand
ATTTCTTCTATAGGGGTAGTCTTGCCTATTTTTACCATCCTAGGCTCTTCCTTAGTTCCAATGTCAACTTCTAGGTGGTCACATAACTTTTTCTTTGAGTCTTCCTTTTGCTTGTGACCATCTAGTTTATCAAAGTCCCTTTCCAAGGACATAACTCGCCTAGGGGGTGTTTTCACCTCATCAACATTTCCAGTATAATTACATCCTTCCTCTTTTATATTGATGCCAAAATCTGAAAACTCATGCATATGAGTTAAAAACTTTATAACCTATTTGTCATCCTCAAAAACCTGTCAATGGTTCATGTTATCAGGAACTGAGGGTCTAAAAATTACCTCTATTGAAATATTTTCCTCAATCAAATTATCTGGAAGCTGAAGTGTGGAAGCAGCTACTGCAAGTTCATCTGCCTTTGAATTTTGTTCTCTAGGAATAGCAATAAGGTTTAAGGCATCTAGATGATTGATTAAATCCCAAATTGCATTCCTATACCCTATCAATCTCTTAGACTTGCAAGCAAATTTATTCTTTAGTTGTTGTATGACCAAGTCTGAATCCCATTTGATATTTAAACATTTAACTCCCCTATCTCTGCAAAGTTCTAAACCAAGGAGCAAAGCTTCATACTCAGCCACATTATTGGTTGCATCAAACTCCAATCTATAAGCAAACTTAGACACTTTACCATTTGGAGCTTGAAGTACAATTCCAGCACCCTTTCTTGCTCTAGAAAAAGCACCATCAAAGTGTAAATGTGTGCACGTGTAATTCCAAATGAAATTTTTCTTTACCTCTTTATTTGTCGCGCCATGCTTTCTCCAACAATCAATTTTTCTCCGACTCTCCATTGTTCCTATCAAAAGATTAGTGAAACACATGACCATGGCATTTCAAAAAAGTTGAACATCATACATCTAAAATCAAAGTGTATATGTGTGCACGTGTAACTCCAAATGAAATTTTCCCTTCTCTTTCTTTGTCGCGCCATGCTTTCTCCAAGAACCAATTTTGCTCTGACTCTTCATCGTTCCTATAAAAAGAACAGTGAAACACATGAACATGGCATTTCAAAAGAGTTGCACTACATCAATCTAAAATCGAAGTGTGTGTGTGTGTGTCTGTGTGTGCGTGCGTGTAACTCCAATCAAACTTTTCCACTATTCGTGCATCAACATAAGCAATAAGCCCGATATGATAAATGATAAGGAACTTTTAATCTTCTATACCCCTACCTAAGTTATTTCCACTTAACCCTTCGTTCATTCCTTTCTTTACCTTGGAAGTCCTTCATCTTAGGTTTGACTTCTTGCTTCTTCGTAGGTAGGGATGAATTTATCTGTTTTGTAAGCCCTGTAAAAAAACACAAAATATACAAAAGAAAGTCATGAACCTTGCGTATTAAAATACATATACATCCTCGTGAATCAATTAATTACTCTACTCTAATTCATGTTGTAACCAAAAGATTTTGCAAATTGACAAAAAGAAAAATCAAAACCCACTAGACACATCAATGACCTCAAACCCAATAGATAGATAGAATTTATTACTCTTCTAGAAGCAAAATATTCTAAAAGACCAACAAGCAAGGGTGAACCATACCCTCATTTTCCCAAGCGAAGACTCGCAAGAATCCTCGTGCCTAGTTTAGGAGTTGTGCAAATAAAAGCACGCAAAGAAGAATTATAACACTCTAAATACAATGGCAATTTAAATGAAAATATATACATTGAAGAAAATCATAACAAGTGTTAAAAAATCATGATATAAGAGTAAGAAAACAAAATCGTAGCTTAGTTAAAAATTTATTTCATGGTTGCAACTACATTAAAAGGCATCCGGCCATACATAGGTCACAACATGAGATAACTATGTCTCGTGTGTTGTGTTTGTGTTCATATTGCAAGCTAATAGAAGTTAACATACACCTTGATTATAAATATGGTATGAGTGTTTTAGCTTTTGAGGTTACTTCGGAAGTGTTTACACGATGTTTGGGGGTGTTTCATGAAATGTTGGGTTTATAGTGTATGGTAGACCCTTGGTGTTCCAAGATGGATTCGCACATTGGAGGTGGCTTACTCTTGGTTGTTAGACCCTGATGCTTACATGACATTCTTCTTGTTGAGATTTGGGTACTTTGGAAAGTGGTCCCCCTGTGTTTGTAAGTCTCTAAACACAAAGGGGGAGAATATTACCCTCATTACTTTACTTTATGATTCTAATTTCACTTTGACTTAAGAGATCTAAGTCAAAGTGAAATATGTCACTTATTTCAAAAATGACTATTAACCCACTTTATGGGTGAATTGAGGGACATAAAAAGAAATAAGGAAACTAAGCTAAAGTGGGTTTTGAGTTGAGATTATTTTTGGAAGATCTCAACCTTTGATTAAAAATGGGATGGGATGATCTCATCCATCCATTTTTAGGTTTCCTTATGATTTCTATAAATAGGGCGCAAATTGCATTTGGAGGCAAATTCACTTGTATGCTTACCAAGAGAGTTTGGAGAAGGGCAAGGGGATGCGAATGGAAGCATTGGGAGAGGAGAAATTGGGCGTCTCCATTCATGGAGGGCTCATGGACGCTTAGGGCCCGTATTATTTGTGGTGATCACATTTGCTTGGAGAAGGGCGCACGGCTAGCAGGGAGCATCAATACTTGGAGGAAGTTAGATCTGATTGTTTCAGTGGAGAGGAAACACACAAGAGCAGATTTCTATGTTGGGGTTTCTTCATTGGGTCAAAGAGGAAGGAGGGTGCTTCACTTCAGTGGACAGAGCAACAAAGGGAGAGGGCGTACTAAGCTTAGGCGCATATCTCATTGGATCCTTTGGCAAGGCTCAAGAGGAGATTTCTATGTATACAGGTTCATTTGTATTGTATTACTTCTTGTATCTTATGCTTTAGATCATCATTATATATACTTTCATTCCAAACTGATTTTCATGTTGACCAAAAATACTTGTGTTCATTTCATGCATGCTTAGAGTTTAGATAAGTTTGTTAGAGTTGTAAAGATCATGAGGAGTGTTATCTGTTTTGAGTATATTGCATGTGCTAACATTGGGGTATGAAAACACTTGCAAGGGCACCTCAAAAGGACATTTAACCACCAAAATTATCAGCAAAAAGTTACTAAACAGTTTGCTGTCCTAAAAAGACAGCAAAAGCCAGTTTTGAGATTGTGAACTTAAAGCCAAAATAAAGGTCAATGATAGACCTGTTTTAGCAACATGATAGTACCTCGGAATTTCTACACTTTCTTGGAGCGTTGGATACCTATGGACCCTCGTGACTTCTTCATTTAGTAGACACTTGAAGGGAGGTTGCTTGTGTTGAAATAATGCAACTGCAAAGTGTATACTAATTATTATTGTTTAGATCAATCCCCTATTGCGGATTGATCATGTCGGCTATTGTAAGACGACCAACAAGGAGATGTCTCGAGCTTTGATTGGTTATTTCTAATGTTTCTCGATAGTTTCTCGATTGCAGCACCTGCTGATGCGGAGTTGTTGGATGCTCATAACAAGAAGGCGGTCAAGGCAAAGACAACCATTCTTGATTCCGTGAAGAATCTCTTCGTAGCTCACAGGGCAGAAGAGAGGACCAACAAGGAGATGTCTTGGGCTTTGATTGGTTTTGCAAAACAAGCCCTAGGCCATCCCCATGTGCCAAGACAGATAATGTGGCAAGCTACATGGACAGGATCGCAGAGTTGAGAGACCAGTTGAGTGCCATTGGGATGGAGGTGGAAGATAGGGAGTTGGTGTTTGTTCCCTTGAATGGCTTTACCATCTTTGAGGCTTTTTGTTCAGCACGTCCATGCTCGAGAGACATTGTCGACCTTCAAGATGCTCTAGGATGACCTGGTGCAGGAAGAACTTGGGTCGCAGTCCCATTCAACGCAGCAAGAGGAAGTAGAAGAGATTGCTCTCATTGGGAGGACAAACAAGTGTAGCAAAAAAATCTACAAGGAGAAGGAAGGCTAGGGGACAAGGAAGAAGGATAAAAAAGTTGAACATCATACATCTAAAATCAAAGTGTATATGTGTACGCGTGTAACTCCAAATGAAATTTTCCTTTACCTCGTTCTTTTTCGCGCCATGCTTTCTCCAACAACCAATTTTGCTCCAACTCTCCATTGTTCCTATCAGAAGATCAGTGAAACACATGACCATGGCATTTCAAAAAAGTTGAACATCATACATCTAAAATCAAAGTGTATATGTGTACGCGTGTAACTCCAAATGAAATTTTCCCTTCTCTGTTTCTTTGTCATGCCATGTTTTTTCCAACAAACAATTTTGCTCTGATTCTCCATTGTTCCTATAAAAAGAACAGTGAAACACATGAACATGGCATTTCAAAAGAGTTGCACTACATCAATCTAAAATTGAAGTGTGTGTGTGTCAGTGTGTGCGTGTGTGCGTGTAACTCCAATCAAATTTTTCCACTACTCGTGCATCAACATAAGCAATAAGTCCGATATGATAAATGATAAGGAACTTTTAATCTTCTATACCCCTACCTAAGTTATTTCCACTTAAACCTTCGTTCATTCCTTTCTTTACCTTGGAAGTCCTTCGTCTTGGGTTTGACTTCTTACCTCTTCGTAGGTAGAGATGAATTTATCTGGATTGTAAGCCCTGTAGTAAAACACAAAAAATACAAAAGAAATTCATGAACCTTGCGTATTAAAATACATATCCTCGTGAATCTACTAATTACTCTGCTCTAATTCGTGTTGTAACCAAAAGTTTTTGCAAATTGACAAAAAGAAAAATCAAAACCTACCAGAGACAACAATGACCTCAAACCCAATAGATAGATAGAATTTATTACTCTTCTAGAAGGAGAATATTCTAAAAGACCAACAAGCAAGGGTGAACCATACTCTCATTTTCCGATGTGAAGACCCTCAAGAATCCGCGTGGCTAGTTTAGGAGTTGTGCAAATAACAACACACAAAGCAAAATCAGAACACTCTAAATACAGTGGCAATTTAAATGAAAATATATACATTGAAGAAAATCATAACAACTGTTAAAAAATCATGATATAAGAGTAAGGAAACAAAATTATAGCTTAGTTAAAAAAATATTTCATGGTTGCAACTACATTGAAAGGCATCCGGTCATACACATGTCAAAACATAAGATAACTATGTCTCGTGTGTTGTGTTTGTGTGCATACTGCAAGCTAATAGAAGTTAACATACAGCTTGATTATAAATATGGTAGGAGTCTTTTAGCTTTTGAGGTTATTTCGGAAGTGTTTACACTATGTTTGGGGGTGTTTCTTGAGATGCCGGGTTTATAGTGTATGGTAGACAATTGGTGTTCCAAGATGGATTCGCACATTGGAGGTGGCTTACTCATGGTTGCTAGACCCTGAACGAATTCTTACATGACATTCTTACTTTACTATTACCCTCACTACCCTACTTTATGATTCTAATTTCACTTTGAGTTAAGAGATTTAAGTCAAAGTGAAATATGTCACTTATGTCAAAAGTGACTATTAATTCACTTTATGGGTGAATTAAGGGACATAAAAAGAAATAAGGAAACTAAGCCAACGTGGGTTTTGAGTTGAGCTTCTTTTTGGAAGATATCAACCTTTGATTAGAAATGGTATGGGATGATCTCATCCATCCATTTCTAGGTTTCCTTATGATTTCTATAAAGAGGGCACAAAGGGCATTTGGAGGCAAATTCACTTGTATGCTCACAAAGAGAGTTTGGAGAAGGGCAAGAGGATGGGAATGGAAGCATTGGGAGAGGAGAGATTGGGCGTCTCCATTCATGGATGCCTCATGGAGGCTTAGGGTTCATATTATTTGTGGTGATCACACTTTCTTGGAGGAGGGGGACACATAGCTAGTAGGGAGCATCAATACTTGGAGGAAGTCAAATCTAATTGTTTTAGTGGAGAGGCAACACACAAGAGCAGATTTCTATGGTGGGGTTTCTTCATTGGGTCAAAGAGGAAGGAGGGTGCTTCACTTCAGTGGACAGAGCAACAAAGCGAGAGGGCGCACTAAGCTTGGGCGCATATCTCATTGTATCCTTTGGCAAGGCTCAAGAGGAGCTTGCTATGTATACAGGTTCCTTTGTATTGTATTACTTGTTGTATCTCATGCTTTAGATCATCATTATATATACTTTCATCCCAAACTGGTTTTCATGTTGACCAAAAATACTTTTGTTGATTTCATGCATGCTTAGAGTTTAGATCGGCTTGTTAGAGTTGTAAAGATCATGAGGAGTGTTATTTGTTTTGAGTATATTGCATGTGCTAATATTGGGGTATGAAAACACTTGCAAGGGCACCTCAAAAGGACATTTAACCACCAAAATTATCAGCAAAAAGTTACTAAACAGTTTTCTGTCCTAAAAATACAGCAAAAGACAATTTTGAGATTGTGAACTTAAAGCCAAAATAAAGGTCAAGGACAGACCTTTTTTGGCAGCATGATAGTACCTCAGAATTTCTACACTTCCTTGGAGCGTTGGATACCTATGAACTCTATTGAATTCTTCATTTAGTAGACACTTGAAGGGAGGTTGCTTGCTTGGAGGGCAAAGGCATTGGACGAGGAGTGTTAGGCATTCTGGAGGAGGGAGTTGAGCCCTAGAGACGACAATGTCTTGCTTGCATGGAGCCTTACACTTGACTTAAGGATGCTTGGGTTGAGCAAGAGAACATGTAGGTGTGGTGCTCCCTGAGGAGGCACATGACCTTGGAGATGAATCTGAGCTTCGGACCCTTGGGGGTAGCACTCATGCCTTGGACCCTTGCTCATTTATTGACATCAACTTGGAGCTTCACAAGTGTCACTTGTAGAGGGAGCACTTCACTCGTGTGGAGCTACCTGTATCTTGCAGGTCGCTAGTATTGGACGAGGTCCACTAGTCATTGATGACCTCACTTCACCTCTCACATAAATAGAGGAAGGAGAGACTCATTTATCGTCATCATTGTACTATTTTATTTGTACTTCTCTTATAGGAGGAAGGTGTCAGGATTCTCGAGGAAACCAAAGGAGAAGTCATGAAGAGAGAAGAAAACGTTTTTGTTGGGAGCTTGTTCTTGTGAGATACCAGGGTTTGATCTTGGGAGCAAGATGTCGAGGATGACGATCCCATAATCGATTAAGCGCTTTTTTTTGTTCTTCTTTACACTTGAGTTAGAGATGTAAGAGGAGGAGCACTAGTGTTTCTTGGAGCAGTCTTGAAGCTACACCCGTGGCTTGATCCCCATGGAGGCATCGAAGTTATTGTTGGGCGATAAACCCTAAATTGTACTTGTTAAGGAGGAATAAAAGAGGAGACACCTTGCACCTAGCTAGGCAGGGCTTGCCAGTGGCGACTATACCTTGTCGGAGTATCTTTGGTCGATCCCGGATTTTCCTTTTTTTTCCCTACCTAGGGTTTTAGAAACCTTGGAGTCTTCTACCAGCGTGTGATGAGATGATAGTATGTACTTAAACTCCATCTAGTCTTATATGTATGTATATGAGGTTCTCAGGGGTCCAAAATAGTCTTATTTTAAATTTGATTTTCAGCTAAGATTGTCTGCAAGATTTCTAGCAATTATATGTCTTGTGGATTCGTCATGAGTTAATGCTGAAATTGTTAGGAATTTTAACATTTATATTGAAGGGACTAGGAAAGATTTACTACTGTAAACCTCCATAGATTAATGGTGATTTTAGATCTGGTTTATGCATGAAAAGATTGCCCCGAAGGGACGGAACTTTGTTGCCATATATTAGGTGTCTTCTCTCTTGCATTGCCTAGTGTATTGGGGTTGTTGTGAAGTGAAACAATGTCTTTTGTTTGTTGTTGTAATTTATATTTCAGTTCAGCCCTAACAATGATAATTCACAGTGATTAAATCTGTGGAACCTCGAAGGAGGTGAAATTTCTGAATTTGCAAAAGAAATCTCAATTCATGAAATTTCTACGTAGTATTGAAGCTTTCTTGCTAAAATCACTCTTTTGGTGAAGGAGGAGTTGGTGTTTCAGTTGCGTTGTTCCTGGGATTCGTAAGTTAACCTCGTGTAGGTTGCTTGCGTGTGAAACCCTAGGACGTTTGAATGAAGCGTATGAGCCCTAGAAGGGCTTGTGATACTTCATTATTGCTAACTATTGTTTTGAGGTGGATTTAGATCTTGCACAAATGTCCACCATTGCACTTAGAGAATGTAATAAGTTGGAAGGAGTTTCCAATTTCATCCCTCATCAGCTTCGGCCACGGATGCCTACGGATGAAGCCGTGATTTGGAAACACGTTAAGAAAGAGATTACAACACCTATCAATGCGGAGTTCTTGGATGCTCATAACAAGGAGGTGGCCAAGGCAAAGACAACCATTCTTGATTCTATGAAGGATCTCTTCATAGCTCACAGGGCAGACAAGACGACCAACAAGGAGATGTCTCGAGCTTTGATTGGTTGTTTCTAATGTTTCTCGATAGTTTCCTGATTGCAGCACCTGCTGATGCGGAGTTGTTGGATGCTCATAACAAGGAGGCGACCAAGGCTAAGTCAACCATTCTTGATTCCGTGAAGAATCTCTTCGTAGCTCATAGGGCAGACAAGACGACCAACAAGGAGATGTCTCGGGCTTTGATTGGTTTTGCAAAACAAGCCCTGGGCCATCCCCATGTGCAAGGAGAGATAATGTGGCAAGCTACATGGACGGGATCACAGAGTTGAGAGACCAGTTGAGTGCCATTGGGACAGAGGTGGAAGATAGGGAGTTGGTGTTTGTTTCCTTGAATGGATTTACCATCTTAGAGGCTTTTTGTTCAGGGCGTCCATGCTCGAGAGAAATTGTCGACATTTAACATACTCTAAAATGACCTGGTGCGGGAAGAACTCGGGTCGTAGTCCCGTACAACGTAGCAAGAGGAAGTAGAAGAGATTGCTCTCATTGGGAGGACGAACAAGTGTAGCAAGAAAATCTACAAGGAGAAGTAAGGCTAGGGGACAAGGAAGACGGACTTGAGAAAGGTGATGTGTTTCTGATGCTACAAGAAGCCCTAAAGTACATAGAGAGACAGACAAATCTGATCTCCATCGACGGAAAGATCCAACATCTGATTACTTAATTAGGCTAGTCCTTTGGGGTTAATAAATAACATATGGAGACTATTCAAATGAATTATATACAGAGGCGAATGAAAAGAAAAGCTTTTGAGAAAATAATAATACCTGGAATGGAGAATCTGCAATCCAAAGAGGGGGGAGAGAGAGAGATGATATGCAGCATCTTCTTTCCTTCGCCTATTCCTAGTCGAGATGATCCGGATCTAGATTTTGCTCATTCCAATATATATCACATGCCCCCTCCTCGAGACTCGACACAACACGACTTCACATATATACAGACACAACACATACGAACAAACACCAACACAAGAACAAACAATCACGGGATATGGGAAGCGCTTCCACATTCACACAACATGACACAACACAGGTGTTAAGAACCAAAGACTGAATACAAAAGCACCACAATAGATATAGAAAAACAATATACAAAATCTTTTGTATTACTATCAAACCCTTAGGGTAGGGAAACACCATACAATGGATCCTATTATGGAAGGGATCCTCTCATGTTCACTTGTCTCTTCGAGGGGGCAACCTCCTAATGAGCTTCAGCTCCAAATACAATAATTCTCTTCATGTTCCATTACATTGTTTGAACCCTTTATATAGTGTTACCATCACCTAAGAACATTCTAGAGGAGGAATCTTCTAGAAGTAAAACCTTCTAAGAAGTCCTCTTACATTTATTATATAATTACCCATTTATTATATCTAACTACCATAGTGGGTCTTATTTAATAATATCGTGGACCTAGTCCACCTTACATTGAATGGCCCCCACTATTATCACTATGGGCCCTTCCACTACCTCTCTAGCTACCTTACATTCCATCCCCCTTATGAAAGCGTTGTCCTCAACGCTTGATGTACAACCATATACCAGGGTCCCATGGATAAATGTAGACCACAGTGTTGAAGTAGACTAGAGAACCAAGGTCCCATTGAGAAATGGAAGCCACCATGATGAAGTAATCCAACCGTCATTGTAAGCCAGGGTTCCATGTCCAAGTGTTCATGTGAACTCCACACGGAAGATATCGGCACCCAATAACCAACTAAAAATGATGCTCCCAATATTGACACCTATCATGTGGATCGAAATAAGAATATCTAGCCACAGTGGGAAAGGGTCAACAATGAAACTGGAAGGAACAATACCATCGTAGAATATGCAGGCTGGATGCTGGTAATCATAACTAGCTCTTGATGTGAGACATTGATGTTCTCTACAGAAGGTGGAGTAGAGTCATCAAATAAAATATGGAAGTGGTTGTCATCCCAGAAATGACTATCCATATACCAATCATTACAATCAGCATCGAGATCATACCAAGCATAAATTTCTTGATTATACTCATCCTGGATGTCCGCCATAAGAAATCTCTATTGCATGCTATCCAATGAATCTTGAATACTACGAAAACTATCATTGAAGCCATCTCCAAAGGCATCCAATTTGTCATTCAATGTGTCATACAATTGGAATTTGAATGATTCAAGAATTTCTTTGAGGGTTTGAGAGGAAATAGCCATATGAGCACCTAATGAACGCTTCGGTCCCGCAGCCGTCACAAAAAAACCCAAAAAATAGAACAATAAGTTACAACAGAAAATCACGGCTTTTTTTGCAAAAACCCTAAAAAACTGTTGAATTTAAAATGCTCATAACTTCACTTCCCGGACTCCGTTTCGGTTGATTTTTTTTTTTTAATTGGGTGAAATTGTGAGAGGAACTCGAATCTGTAATTTGGTTGGGCAAATTCGACCTCCAGCTGCTACATAAATAAAATAAAAAAATCGCATCGTCGTCCACGGAAAAAACCCTGAAAATGACGATTATTTTTTTCAATTTGGGTGTTTTTCTGAGAGGAACTCAGATTTACAACCTGTTGCTATAAATTTTTCATAGAAATATATCGAAAATGTCTGGGATGTCACGGCCCTCTTTTGTCATCTCCGAAAAAAAAAACTGCAAAAATAAAAAATATTTGTCCACAATGTCTGCCAAGGAAAGTGCTCCGATACCAATTGTTAAGAACCAAAGACTGAATACAAAATCACCAAAACAGATATAGAAGAACAATATAGAAAAACACCACTTTATTATATCAAACCCTTAGGGTAGGCAACACCATACAATGGATCCAATTATGGAAGGGATCATCTCCTGTTCACTTGCCTCTTCGAGGGGGCATCCTCCTATTGAGCTACAACTCACAATACAATATTTCTCTTCATGCCCCATTACATTTCTTGAACCTCTTTATATAGTACTACCATCACCTAAGAACATTCTAGAGGAGGAATCTTCTAGAAGTAGAACCTTCTAAGAAGTCCTCTTACATTTATTATATCTAACTTCTTATTTATTATATCTAACTACCATTGTAGGCCTTATTTAATAATATAGTGGACCTAGTCCACATTACACTGAATAACCTCCACTATTATCACTATGGGCCCTCTGGGCCCCCACTACTACCTCTCTAGCTACCTAACATTCCATCCCCCTTATGAAAGCATTGTCCTCAACGCTTGATGTACAACCATATACCAGAGTCACATGAATAATTGTGGACCATAATGCTGAAAAAGACTGGAGAACCAAGGTCCCATGTAGAAAGGAAAGCCACCATGCTGAAGTAGTCCAACCACCATTTTAAGCCCGGGTCCCATGTCCAAGTGCTCATGTGAACTCCCCGTCGAAGATTTTGGAACCCAATAACCAACTCAAAATGATTCTCCAAAGACTAACACCTGTCATGTGGATCCAAATAAGAAGATACATCCACATAGTGAAAAAGGTCGTAGCAGAATCTGAAATGAATAATACCACTGTAGAATATGCAGGATGGACACTGGTAATAATCATTGGCTCTCGATTTGTCACATTGATGCTCTCTACAGAAGGTGGATTAGAATCATCAAATAAAATATGAAAGTGGTTGTTATCCCAGAAATGACAACTATCTGTATACCAATCATCACAATCGACCTCAAAATCATACCAAGCATATATTTCTTAATTATATTCATCCCTGGTGTCCTCCATAAGAAATATCTCCTGCATTGTATCCAATAAATCTTGAATACTACGAAAACTATCATTGAAGCGATCTACAAGATCTTGCAATCTAGCATCCAATGTGTCATACAATTGGGATTTGAATGCTTCAGTAATTTGTAGAATTTCTTTGAGGGTTTGAGAGGAAATAGCCACCTGAGCACCCTATGAACTCTTCGGTTCCGCAACCATCATGAAAAAACCCAAAAAATAGAACAATAAGTTACGACAGAAAATCGCGGTTTTTTCCGGAAAAACCCTAAAAAACTGCAAAATTTAAAATGCTCATAACTTCCCTTCCCGGACTACGTTTCGGCTGATTTTTTTTTTTAAATTGGGTGTAATTGTGAGAGGAACTCAGATCTGTAATTTGTTTGGACAAATTCGACCTCCAGCTGCTTGGACGAGGAGTGTTAGGCATTCTGGAGGAGGGAGTTGAGCCCTAGAGACGACAATGTCTTGCTTGCATTGAGCCTTACACTTGACTTGAGGATGCTTGGATTGAGCAAGAGAACATGTAGGTGTGGTGCTCCCTGAGGAGGCACATGACCTTGGAAATGCATCCAAGCTTCGGACCCTTGGGGGTAGCACTCATGCCTTGGACCCTTGCTCATTTATTGGCATCACCTTCGAGCTTCACACGTGTCACTTGTAGAGGGAGCACTTCACTCGTGTGGAGCTACTTGTATCTTGCAGGTCGCTTGTATTGGATGAGGTCCACTAGTCATTGATGACCTCGCTTCACCTCTCACATAAATAGAGGAAGGAGAGACTCATTTATCGTCATCATTGTACTCTTTTCTTTGTACTTCTCTTATAGGAGGAAGGTACTAGGATTCTCAAGGAAACCAAAGGAGAAGTCATGAAGAGAGAAGAAAACGTTTTTGTTGCGAGCTTGTTCTTGTGAGATACCAGGATTTGATCTTGGGAGCAAGATGTCGATGATGACGATCCCATAATCGATTACGCGCTTTTTCTTGTTCTTTTTACACTTTGGTTAGAGATGTAAGAGGAGAAGCAATTAGTGTTTCTTGGAGCAGTCTTGAAGCTACACCCGTGGCTTGATCCCCTAGGAGGCATCAGAGTTTTTGTTGGGCTATAAACCCTAAATTGTACTTGTTAAGGAGGAATAAAAGAGGAGACACCTTGCACTCGAGTTTTCCTTGATTTTCCCTGCCTAGGGTTTTGGAGAGCTTGGAGTCTTCTACTAGCGTGTGATGAGATGAGAGTGTGTACTTAAACTCCATCTAGTCTTCTCTGTATGTACATGAGGTTCTCGAGGGTCCAAAATTGTCTTATTGCAAATTTGATTTTCAGCTAAGATTGTCTACAAGGTTTCTAGCAATTATATGTCTTGCAGATTTGTCATGAGTTAATGCTGAAATTGTTAAGGATTTTAACATTTATATTGAAGCGACTAGGATAGATTTACTACTGTAAACCTCCATTGACTGCGGTGATTTCAAATCTGGTTTATGCATGAAAAGATTTCCCTGAAGGGATGGAACTTGTTGCCATATATTAGGTGTCTTCTCTCTTGCATTACCTAGTGTATTAGGGTTGATGTGAAGTGAAACAATGTCTGTTGTTTGTTTTTGTCATTTATATTTTAGTTAAGCCCTAACGATGATAATTCACAGTGATTAAATCTGTGGAACCTCGAAGGAGGTGAAATTTCTTAACTTGCAAAAGAAATCTCAATTCATGAAATTTCTACATAGTATCGGAGCTTTCTTGCTGAAATCACTCTTCTGGTGAAGGAGGAGTTGGTGTTTCAGTTGCGTTGTTCCTGGGATTCATAGGTTAACCTCGTGCAGATTGCTTGGGTGTGAAACCCTAGAATGTTTGAATGAAGCGTATGAGAAGGGCTTGTGCTACTTCATTATTGCTAATTATTGTTTTGAGGTGGATTTAGATTTTGCACATATGTCCACCATTGCACTTAGAGAATGTAATAAGTTGGAAGGAGTTTCCAATTTCATCCCTCGGAAGCTTCGGCCACGGATTTCTACGGAGGAAGCCGTGATTTAAGAACACGTTGAGAAAGAGATTACAGCACCTGCCGATGCGGAGTTCTTTGATGCTCATAACAAGGAGGTGGCCAAGGCAAAGACAACCATTCTTGATTCTATGAAGGATCCCTTCATAGCTCACAGGGCAAACAAGACGACCGGCAAGGAGATGTCTCGGGCTTTTATTGCTTTGTTCTAATGTTTCTCGATTGCAGGACCTGCTGATGCGGAGTTGTTGGACGCTCATAACAAGGAGGCGGCCAAGGCAAAGACAACCATTCTTGATTTCGTGAAGAATCTCTTCGTAGGTCAAAGGGTAGACAAGACGACCAACAAGGAGATGTCTTGGGCTTTGATTGGTTTTGCAAAACAAACCCTAGGCCATTCCCATGTGCCAAGACAGATAATGTGGCAAGCTACACGGACGGTATCACAAAGTTGAGAGACCAGTTGAGTGTCATTGGGACGGAGGTGCAAGATAGGGAGTTGGTGTTTGTTCCCTTGAATGGCTTTACCATCTTGGAGGCTTTTTGTTCAGGGCGTCCATGCTCGAAAGACATTGCTGACCTTCATTAGGCTCTAGGATGACCTGGTGCAGGGAGAACTCGGGTCGCAATCCCGTTCAACGCAACAAGAGGAAGTAGAAGAGATTGCTCTCATTGGGAAGACGAACAAGTGTAGCAAGAAAAGCTACAAGGAGAAGGAAGGCTAGGGGACAACGAAGAAGGACTTGAGTAAAGTGATGTGTTTCCGATGCTACAAGAATCCCTAGACTACATAGAGAAACAGACAAATCTGATCTCCATCGACGGAAAGATCCAACATCTGATTGCTTAATTAGGCTAGTCCTTTGGGGTTAATAAATAACATATGGAGACTATTCAAATGAATTATATACAGAGCCGAACGAAAAGAAAAGCTTTTGAGAAAATAGTAATACCTGGAATGGAGAATCTGCAATCCAAAGAGGGGAGAGAGAGAGAGAGAGAGAGAGAGAGAGAGAGATGAGATGCAGCATCTTCCTCCCTTCGCCTCTTCCTGGTCGAGATGATCCGGATCTAGATTTTGCTCATTCCAATATATATCACATGCCCCCTCGTTGAGACTCGACACAACATGACTTCACATACATACAATCACATATATACAGACACAACACATACGAACAAACACTAACACAAGAACAAACAATCACGGGACATGGGAAGCGCTTCCACATTCACACAACATGACACAACACAGGTGTATAGAGGAGGGGGATGTGAATGAGCAAGAGCTTTCCAAAATGCATTCCCTTTCTTTCTTGTGTCGTGCTTTCTCTAACAACTAATTTTTCTCGCGCTCTCCATTGTTCCTGTTAAGAGATAATCCAAACACATGAACATGGTATTTCAAAAAAACTAAACATCATACATCTAAAATCAAAGTGTATATGTGTGCACGTGTAACTCCAAATGAAATTTTCCTTTACCTCTTTCTTTGTCGCGTCATGCTTTCTCCAACAACCAATTTTGCTCCGGCTCTCCATTGTTCCTATCAAAAGATCAGTGAAACACATGACCATGGCATTTCAAAAAAGTTGAACACCATACATCTAAAATCAAAGTGTATATGTGTGCGCGTGTAACTCCAAATGAAATTTTCCTTTACCTCTTTCTTTGTCGCACCATGCTTTCTCCAACAACCAATTTTGCTCCGACTCTCCATTGTTCCTATCAAAAGATCAGTGAAACACATGACCATGGCATTTCAAAAAAGTTGAACTACATCAATCTAAAATCGAAGTGTGTGTGTGTGTGTGTGTGTGTGTGTGTGTGTGTGTGTGTGTGCGTGCGTGTAACTCCAATCAAACTTTTCAACTACTCATGCATCAACATAAGCAATAAGCCCGATATGATAAATGATAAGGAACTTTTAATCCCCTACCTAAGTTATTTCCACTTAACCCTTCGTTCATTCCTTTCTTTACCTTGGAAGTTCTTCGTCTTGGGTTTGACTTCTTGGTTCTTTGTAGGTAGGGATGAATTTATCCGTATTGTAACCCCTGTAACAAAACCCAAAAGATACAAAAGAAAGTCATGAACCTTGCGTATTAAAATACATATATGCAAGATATTAAAATACATATACGCAAGCCGTGTATACAAAACACAAAAAATACAAAGGAAAGTCATAAACCTTGCGTATTAAAATACATATACATCCTCATGAATCCACTAATTACTCTACTCTAATTCATGTTGTAACCAAAAGATTTTGCAAATTGACAAAAAGAAAAATTAAAACCTACCAGAGAGTTGAGACAACAATGACTTCAAACCCAATAGATAGATAGAATTTATTACTCCTTTAGAAAGAGAATATTCTAAAAGACCAACAACCAAGGGTGAACCATACTTTCATTTTCGTAGGTGAAGACCCGCAAGAATCCTCGTGGCTAGTTTAGGAGTTATGTAAATAAAAGCACGCAAAGCAGAATCAAAACACTCTAAATACAATGGCAATTTAAATGAAAATATATACATTGAAGAAAAGCATAACAAGTGTTAGAAAATTATAATATAAGAGTAAGAAAACAAAATCATAGCTTAGTTAAAAATTTATTTCATAGTTGCAACTACATTAAAAGGCATCCAACCATACACAGGTCACAACATGAGATAACCATGTCTCGTGTGTTGTGTTTGTGTGCATATTGCAATCTAATAGAAGTTAACATACACCTTGATTATAAATATGGTATGAGTGTTTTAGCTTTTGAGATTACTTCGGAAGTGTTTACACTATGTTTGGGGGTGTTTCATGAGATGTCGGGTTTATAGTGAATGGTAGACCCTTGGTGTTCCAAGATGGATTTGCACATTGGAGGTGGCTTACTCTTGGTTGCTAGACCCTGAACGTATGCTTACATGACATTCTTCCTGTTGAGATTTGGGTACCTTGGAAAGTGCCCCCCCTGTGTTTGTGAGTCTCTAAACACAAAGGGGGAGACTATTACCCTCATTACTTTACTTTATGATTCTAATTTCACTTTGACTTAGGAGATTTAGGTTGAAGTGAAATATGTCACTTATGTCAAAAGTGACTATCAATTCACTTTATGGGTGAATTGAGGGACATAAAAAGAAATAAGGAAACTAAGCCAAAGTGGGTTTTGAGTTGAGATTCTTTTTGGAAGATCTTGTTGAAATAATGTAACTCCAAAGTGTATTCTAATTATTATTGTTGTATTATTCATTAGATCAATCCCCTACTGCGGGTTGATCATGTTGGCTATTGTAAAAGACCAAATCCCCTTTTGCGGATTGGTCAAAACATAATTGTAATAGGCAGAATAAGAAGTCAGCCTAAATATATTAAAGAGACCCCAGAATATATTAAATGTGGTTATAACCACCCAGATTGAGACGTCGGCCCTGCCAGTGAAGAGACTTCCACACATGCCAGAATTGTATAAATAAAGAGGCTAGCGCCTCATTTAGACACACTCACTTGTTCATTGAGAGACAAGTTTCGGAGCTGCAATTGGAGGAGAGAGAGAGAGAGAGAGAGAGAGAGACGCATTCTTGGGAGAGGATTTTCTGTATTTGTTTGAGTTATCTCTTGGCATTGTATTGGCTATCTATAATACGAAGGTTTTTGCTTGGTTTTCTCCCCCATGAGGGTTTCCTAGGATAAATGATGTTTCTCTTGTGATTGTGTATTTCTCAGTGATCCTATCTTATGCTATTGTTATCTAGTGAAATGCAAAGAACTCTAATAATAGCTTAAACCTTAACATGGTTTCAGAGCTAAGCTGAAGAGAGCATCTTTCACAAGAAAAAGTGAAAAACGTCATTATTGTCGTACACACAAATTAGGGCTTTTTGTTGGTGAAGTATTTCATCCCTAAAACCATCTAGAAAAGTGTGCTCTTTCTCAAGGATCAACTTTTCAGTCGCTAGATCTTCCGGAAAGTGAAACCCTAGTTTTCACAAAGTACCAGAAAACCAGAGTACCAAAAGTACCAGAGTACCAAAAGTACCAAAAAACCAGAAGCACTAGAAAACCAAAAGCACCAGTCCAGAAATCTGTTGGTCAAGTCTAAGGGGTAAAAGTTGGATTTTCATAAATCTGACTGCACCAGCTTACTCGCCTCAGCTCAGCACATCTATCCCTGGATCAGAATTTCAAAATTTTAAGTTTGAAAAATTAGGGTTTCCTCATAAAACCCTAAGTTGCAGTCTCAGAACCAGTAGCAGTTGCAGCCGTAGTACCAGCTACAACCACCCTTGAAGTTCTTAAGAGTTGGTGATCATTACCGCTTCTACCAGATCGTGCCTCTACCTGCAAATGTCGTCAGAGGTATGTACTCACACATGTTTAAACGGTTAAGCTTTAAAGGGTATTTGCAAGAGAAGGGATCTCTTGCCATAGATCCAGAAGGATCTCAAGATCCAACACATTCAGAGGAATAATGCAACCCAGGTGTGATTATTCTGACATGCATCTATCTGTTATGACATTATTTTGATCAGTGTTGCATGTTGTAGCTATGACCATCATAGAGTTTATCCTCTAACCCAACCTTTGGTCAAAATCCGAGTCAAGGTATTAGATGGATTAAAAGTTGAGATCATAGAGTTTATCCTCTAACCCAACCTTCTGTCAAGATAGCATATTGTCTTAGTACAGAAGACCAGTTGAAGAAAGCACTCGTCATCTTGAGTGAAGGAGACTTGGAAGAAAAGCAAGGACACTCATTCTTGAGGACAAGGCTCTAGGTTTGATTAATCAAGTTGATAAGATTCAAAGGTACACATGACAAATTGAAGACTACCCCTTTACAAGTAACCACAATAGTTGAGATAGCAGTCTTTGAAAAGTATTATACTTGGTAACATGTGAGCATATAGAGGTAAATACTTAATGTAATCATTTGCCTGATACAACTAACACTTCCTCTAGGAGAAACCTTGTGTGTTAGTTCCAGGTTGCTATGGAGAAATGTTCGATCACAACACTATAAGAGTGTTGACCTCATTTCGTAGTGTATCTCTTACTTTTGATCGTTGCTTCAGACAAGCCACGAATGATAGCTCTAAATGAGCTATTTTGATGATTATTCGTGTTATTGCTTTATCTATTATTATCAAAAGGATATTATTCTTGCTTGTTGTTTTGTTGACCTTGTTTGAGGTCACAGGTGATATCCTTGAGAAAGCTATAGTGAAGGTTGCAGAAGGCAACATATTATATGAGACATGAACCAGACTATGTACATGACCATATACACTCTTGCACCAAAGAATATGAAGAAGAAGCTATCTCTTGAGATTCAGAGTATCTCATATGAAGATTGATTGAAAGGAACAGAAGGCTCCAAAGATGACCGAACATTAGAATGGGAAGCAAACCTCGTTTGAAGCCTGACTCAATCTTTCATATTTAGACTTGGTATGCAACACCAAGTATATCCTGTAAGCGATCAACAGGGATGTGACCTTTGATGAAGATGCAGTGCTCAAGAAATCAAGAAGATGCCAGCTTGATGAAGTATATGCAAAGGAACTTGTAGCTCCCAGAACTATAGAATCAGTGAGGGAGGTTTCCAGAGTTGCAGAACCAGTAAGGGAAGTCGTAACTTCCTATGATGAGGAAATTCTAGAAGATCATGACATAGTAGAATTTCAAGAACCTCCTTAGACGACGATCTCCCATAAGAGAAAGTTTGTTTGGGCTAGGGAGCTCATTCAAGATGGAGAGAAGTATGGTGTTCCTGAAGGAACCACGATACAGGTGAAGAAACCTAAGCCATTCTCCAGCTATATGGCTTTGATGTGTGATATCCTAGAAAAGGATCCTACCTTCTTTGAAGAAGCCATTCAGAAGAAAGAATGGACAGATGCCATGACCGAAGAATATCAATCCATAATAAAGAACGATGTATGGGAAATAGTTCCCAGACCGAAGAGCAAGGATGCGGTATCTTCCAAATGGCTCTTCAAAATAAAACATGCTGCTGATGGAAGTATTGAGAAGTATAAAGCAAGATTTTTCGCTCGTGGCTTTTCTCAAAAGGAAGGCATTGACTATGAAGAGACATTCGCTCCTGTCGCCAGATACACTTCAATCAGAACCATCATAGCCCTTACATCTAGATGAAGTGGAAGTTGCACCAGATGGACGTAAAGACAGTTTTCCTAAATGGTGTCGTTGAAGAAGAAGTGTATATAGAGCAACCTCAAGGATTTGAAGTTGAAGATAGGAAGACTCGTGTCTACAAGTTGAAGAAGGCTCTGTATGGATTGAAGCAAGCTCCTAGAGCTTGGTATGGCAAGATAGACAGTTTTCTGACGAGCTTGGGCTTTACCAAGAGTAAAGCAGATTCTAACCTCTACTTCAAGGTTATGAATGATGAGCCGGTGGTATTGTTGCTATATGTGGATCACTTATTCTTAACTAGAGAAGAAAATCTCATCACCGAATGTAGGAAGAAGCTCGCTTCAGAATTTGAGATGAAAGACCTTGGCCTAATGCATTATTTCTTAGGTCTTGAGGTATGGCAGAGTCCAAAGAGAATCTTCCTCAACCAAGGGAAGTATGCAGTCGAAATCCTGAAGAGATTCGACATGCTGGAGTGCGAGTCCATGAATACACCCATGGAAACGAAGCTAAAGCTACTGGTCGACACTTCGTCAAAATTGATTGATGCCACACTGTATAGACAGATCATTGGAGCGTTGATGTACCTGACGAACACCAGACCAGATATCTGTTTTGTCGTGAACACCTTGAGTCAGTTTCTGGTAGAACCCAGACATGTTCACCTAGTTGCTGCAAAACATGTGATGAGGTACCTTAAGGGTACATTAAATTGTTGTCTCAGCTATGATGGAGATCATGATTTCACACTGAGTGGGTACACTGATTCAGATTGGGCTGGAAGTGTCTCTGACAGGAAGAGCACTTCAGGATGTTGTTTCAGTTTGGGATCAGCCATGATCTCATGGGAGAGTAGAAAGCAATCCAGCATTGCTTTCAGTACAGCGAAAGCAAAATACATTGATGTCTGTTCTGCCAACTGCGAAGCTATATGGCTTCGTAAGTTATTGACTGGTCTATTCGACCTAGAGATGGAAGCAACCACGATCCTATGTGACAGCCAAAGTTGCATAAAGATGACAGAGAATCCTGTATTTCATGACAAGTCAAAGCACATAGAGATCCGATATCATTACATCTGTGACATGGTGCAGAGAGGAGCCATAAAGCTCCAATATGTTAGCACGGATGAACAGGTTGACGATGTGTTGACCAAGCCTCTATCTCATGTAAAGTTTGAGCACTTTCAAGATAAGCTTGGTATAGTCTGAAAGGAGCTTGGTATAGTCTGAAAGGACCTCCCTTGAAAGGGGGAGTAGTTTTGAGATATGACTAGTACTGTGCTTCCAGCTTAATTGTTGTGACGTAAAGCCAGTCTAGATTATTGTGTTGAGATATGACTAGTAGTTTTGAGATATGACAATCTAGATTGTTGTGTTAAAATATGACTAGTATTGTGCTTCCAGCTTAATTATTGTGACGTAAAGCCAGTCTAGATTATTGTGTTGAGATATGACTAGTACTGTGCTTCCAGCTTAATTGCTGTGACGTAAAGTCAGTCTAGATTGTTGTGTTGAGATATGACTAGTACTGTGCTTCCAGCTTAATTTCTATGACGTAAAGTCAGTCTAGTACCGTGCTTCCAGCTTAATTGCTATGACGTAAAGTCAGTCTAGTACCGTGCTTCTAGCTTAATTGCTATGACGAAAAGCAAGCCAAGTATTGTGCTTCCAGCTTAATTGTTGTGACGTAAAGCCAATCTAATATCGTGCTTCCAGCTTAATTGTTGTGACGTAAAGCCAGCCTAATACTGTGCTTCCATCTTAATGGCTGTGACGTAAAGCCAGTCTAGTATTATGATTCCAGCTTAATTGTTGTGTTGTGATTCCATCTTAATTGCTATGGTGTTTCCAACTTAACTATCGTGTTGTGATTCCAGCTTAATTGTTGTGGTGTTTCCATCTTAATTGTTGTGTGGTGTTTTCCAGCCTAATTGTTGTGTGGTGTGCCAGCTTAATTGTTGTGATGATGTGCCTGCTTAATTGTTGTGATGTGTTGCCAGCCTCATGCTGTGTTGCTAGTCTCGTGCTGTGATGATGTGTTGCCAGCCTTTGTGCTGTGATATTGTTGCTTTTGATGTTGTATCAACCTTGTGTTGTTATTGATGATGAGGATGTATTAGTGTTATACTACTAATCCATGTTGATGTAGTTGACAATGATGATACCACTTCAGCCTCTTGTTGAAGATGATGATGATGATGACACTTCAGCTACTGAGTCCTTGCTGAAGATGATGATGATGATATTATATCAGCTTTAATGATGAAGATGATTATGATGTTACCTTAGCCTCATACCGATGAGGATGATGATGCTACTCCAGCTCCATGTTGTGTTGAGGATGCTATAGCCTCTGTGCTATGTTGATGATGAGAAAAACTTCCGATGATTTATAGATACGCCAGTCAGTGTTCCAAGATGATATTGATGATGATGTCCTCTCACCCACCTGATACTGTTGATGATGTTGTCCTCTCTCCCACCCGATGTTGTTGATGATGATGTCGTCTCTCTCGTCTGATGCTCTTATAGAATACCCCTCTTATTAAGGGGGAGTGTTGAAATAATGTAACTGCAAAGTGTATTCTAATTATTATTATTGTATTATTCATTAAATCAATCCCCTATTGCGGATTGATCATGTCGGCTATTGTAAAAGACCAAATCCCCTTTTGCGGATTTGGTCAAAACATAATTGTAATAGGCAAAATAAGAAGTCAGCCCCGAAATATATTAAAGAGGCCCCAGAATATATTAAAGGTGGTTATAACCACCGAGATTGAGAAGTCGGCCCTGCCAATGAAGAGACACTTCCACATGTGCCAGAATTGATAAATAAGGAGGCTAGCGCCTCACTTAGACACACAATCACTTGTTCATTGAGAGACAAGCTTCAGAGCTGCAACTGGAGAGAAGAGAGAGAGAGAGAGAGAGAGAGAGAGAGAGAGAGGCGCATTCTTGGGAGAGTACTTTCTGTATTTGTTTGAGTTATCTCTTGGCATTGTATTGGCTATCTATAATACGGAAGTTTTTGTTGGGTTTTCTCCCCCATGAGGGTTTCCCCGAATAAATGATGTGTCTCTTGTGATTGTGTATTTCTCAGTGATCCTATCTTATGCTATTGTTATCTAGTGAAATGCAAAGAACTCTAATAATAGCTTAAACCTTAACAAATCTCAACCTTTGATTAGAAATGGGATGGGATGATCTCATCCATCCATTTCTAGGTTTCCTTATGATTTCTATAAAGAGGGCGCAAAGGGCATTTGGAGGCAAATTCACTTGTATGCTCACCAAGAGAGTTTGGAGAAGGCAAGAGAATGGGCATGGAAGCATTGGGAGAGGAGAGCTTGGGAGTCTCCATTCATGGAGGGCTCATGGAGGCTTAGGGCCCGTATTATTTGTGGTGATCACACTTGCTTGGAGGAGGGCGCACCATAGGAGGGGGGCGCACAACTAGCAGGGAGCATCAATACTTGGAGGAAGTCAGATCGGATTGTTTCAATAGAGAGGCAACACACAAGAGCAGATTTCTGTGGTGGAGTTTCTTCATTGGGTCAAAGAAGAAGGAGGGCGCTTCACTTCAGTGGACAGAGCAACAAAGGGAGAGGGCGCACTAAGCTTGGTCACATATCTCATTGGATCCTTTGGCAAGGCTAAAGAGGAGCTTGCTATGTATACAAGTTCCTTTGTATTGTATTACTTGTTGTATCTCATGCTTTAGATCATCATTATATATACTTTCATCCCAAACTGGTCTTCATGTTGACCAAAAATACTTGTGTTCATTTCATGCATGCTTAGAGTTTAGATCAGCTTGTTAGAGCTGTAAAGATCATGAGGAGTGTTATATGTTTTCAGTATATTGCATGTGCTAACATTGGGGTATGAAAACACTTGCAAAGGCACCTCAAAAGGACATTTAACCACCAAAATTATCAACAAAAAGTTACTAAACCGTTTTTTGTCCTAAAAAGACAGCAAAAGACAGTTTTGAGATTGTGAACATAAATCCAAAATAAAGGTCAAGGACAGACCTGTTTTAGCAGCATGATAGTACCTCAGAATTTCTACACTTCCTTTGAGCGTTGGATACCTATGGACCCTCGTGACTTCTTCATTTAGTAGACACTTGAAGGGAGGTTGTTTGCTTGGAGGGCGACTGCATTAGACGAGGAGTGTTAGGCATTCTGAAGGAGGGAGTTGAGCCCTGTTGACCGCCTATTCAGCACAGGGGTCAACTCATTATCATGAAGGTTTATCTATGTCAGAGACAGAGATGGTTCTACTGGGTATCATATACCCCAGCACTTAAATTTTTGTAAACGGGATTTCCGCACCCCTGCGTGGGTTTATAATGTAATAATGTCTGCATGGATCATAGTTAGGTCAGGTACCTTGGGTGATCCATCGGGGGAGTTCCTTTCATCGAGGGTTTTTTATTCTCAGGTTGTCGACCAGACAAGCTCCTGTTCGACTTCCCTTGAGTTTTTCCCTCCCAGGCTTCCTCCAAAGTGGTGGAAGGCGCTCTGATGGCTCTCATTCATTCAGTAACCTTTTAGGAATATTGTAAATGACCATGTTAGACAGTGTCTTGAGTCTCGCGGAATTTCGTCGAGTCTAGAGTAGTTTTTTTTAATTAATTAAATTATTTAAAATTTAATTAATTAATTATTTTTGAGCTTAATATTGTAAAAACTTCGTCTTTGGGAGAAAGATAGGGGTATTTGTGCTCAAAATGAAT
>ML791710.1:78235-109127 GCA_009831015.1 Picea engelmannii | reverse complement strand
GGCCATGCTCAAGTCACTCCTGCTCTCGGTACTCCATGTCTAGGACCATGTGGGCCTCGAGACATGATCTCCTAGTTATCCCTAGATATCGGGGATAACATGCCCCACTGAAAAAAGTTCACTAGTTAGTTTAGTATAAATAAGGGAGCCGCCCTTCTCATTTGACACACTCTCCACTATAAGAATAAGGCGCAAATCTAAGTGTGTGAGTTGCAGCTGTTACATCCAATGAAGGAAGTGAGGCGCATGTCTAGTTGGTGTCTATCTCTCAGTCATAGAGGTGCACCAGGGTTTACATTGTTGAGTTATTGTTGGACTCTTTCTTATTGATTTTCTCTAGAGAATAGAGCTTAGTTATTCTGTCTTTGGCATGGATTTAATCTATAAAAAGGTATTGGGTTTTCTCTCCTTGTGAAGAAGGGTTTCTCAGGGTAAACTACTATGCTCTACTCGGGGGTAGCACTTGAGGATGTCTATGGTTGGGTGGCAATGAAAGAACATTGCCTATGGAAAAACGAGCAGTCCCATAACTCTGTTTTGCAATTTGTGCTTGGTTAATCTTCTTGAGATCCGAGTTATTTACTATAGTTAGTCTAGTATTCAAAAATTCAACATGGGATCAGAGTTGGTCTTGAAGATGACCCATTGCACGAAAGCTAAGTATTGTTAGAGCCCTTTTGCTGGCAGAAGAGAAGGGCCAATCCCCTTAACAGTCCTGTGATGAAGTTTAAGGGTTGTCGCAAGCCTATAAGCTCTGTCCGAACCCCTATCTAGGGTCTTAATAGCTAACTGCGGCCAGAGTAACCCTACTAGGGCTGCCACAGCAAGAAAGAAACTGACCTTCTTCTGAGTTAAATTACAGGTATCTTTTATGTGGCAGTTTGAAAAGTTGTAGGGTAATTCTGAGATGAATTGCAGGCCTGTTTTCAGAGGTGTAATGTCCCCATCTACCTAATCTCTCTAAGAGAGAATTCCGCTAGCCTAATTGAGTTCCCGTGGGCCAAGGTAGAAAATAATCAAGGGAACATGAAGAACGACAAAAAAAGTCAGGTGGGGTTATTATCCCACATTCATAAGAGAAAGAAAGAAAAGCTCAAGTTGGAAGTATAAAATAAGAGGGATAGGAGGAGTTTGGGATATTCTTACGCTTGCTTATTAAGAAAATAGATTTGGAGAGCTCTTGGAGAGTTTTCTAGGGGTTTTGGAAACCCTCGTCTTGATTTTCTGATTTCGGTGTTGGAACCATACACCCTAGTCGGATTTGGGGCGGGATCATATAGATCTCGACATTGTGCTATAGAGAATCAATTCATCTTGCATTTGGGCTATTTATTTGGTGTGAGGCGTCATTATCTGCATATTGGGCGCATTGCTTGTGGAAGAAACCAGATCGAGCTGTAGTATTTTGTATTGGGGCCGAGCTATCATTAATATAATGGGCATCTCTGAAGCTTGAACGCTGAATCTTAAGTTCCTTCTCCTCTTGAACGATTTCTTCTGCAATCTGGGTGAGTTCCCCTTAGATCTGGGTGCTCTCTACATTCTTTCGTTGTGGGAATTCGAGCTATGATACAGGGTTAAATCTTTTGCCAAAAGGGACGAGTTTGTTGTTGGGAAAGGGGCACATTCCTTCCCTTGCGATTTAATTTGTTGGAGTTCTGAAAATAGTGCATCTTTGGGCACGCTTCCTCTTGTTCCCATAAGGAAGATCGTTGCCATTTCTGCTTATATTTCAGCCGAGACCAAAGATTTGTGTATGCTCTTTAAATTGCTCTTATTGGTCGAGAAAGATCGCCCCATAATCTAAGTAAGGGACAATCCATCGTTGTTGTTATGTGCATTGGCATTATTCAAGTCGGAATTTGACTGTGGGGAAAATCGAACTACAGGAAAGAGTCCTCTTTGATATATAACTTGCCATTATATTGTTATCTGGACAAGAGCTACACCGAGGGGGTACCAAATCTCCCATATTCAGGACTGCCATTATTATCTCTTGCAACTATTATATATGTATGTCCTTTAGCATTCACCATTGGGGACAAAAGTACTCCATAACAGGCCCAGGTTCACTCTTTTCATTTGTTGTTTTATTTTCTCAAAGTCTGGTAGAAGTTTGATGTAGTTACAGTGTGGAAAGTCTATGCAACTTCTGAAATTGCTATGTTAATTCCAAACTTAATAAAATACTCAATTCCTATATCTATCTCTTGTGCCACTTCTTGTAAAGTTTCACATTGCAAAAAGACTTCAAGTTTTACATTTACAGCAGTAGAAGATAATGAGATTGACATAACAGTGCACACTCAAACTTGAATCAAATTCAAAAATCTGTGGGTATAACAAGATATCTCTCCGGTTGGTATCTTACAAACTCCCTTGAAGGTGATATCTCAGATGTAAAATTTACTCAGGTTGAAGACATATTAAGTCTGAATAGTAAATTCGAGATATTCTCTGGAAGAGTATATTACAAGAGGCATAATCAAGGCCGAGTCTATGATAGATTTCTGAGGTATATTCCAGCAAATTTATGGCAGACTTCTGAGGAATATTCCAGCCCAAGTTTGGTATAGGCTCGAATTGTTTTTAAAGCATTCAAACAAATTCAAAACAGAAATTGTGATATCACTTAAGCCCTGCCTCTAAGAGATCTTTTACAAAATTCTGAGATGGAAAAAGGTGAGTTTTGAAGCCTGACCTAAGGCTAATCTGAGGCTACTCATTTGTGGATGAAGTTGCACCAAGACTGAATAATGCTACAACTTTGGAGGTATGCACTTTATATATATATATATATATATATATATATATATATATATATATATTAATTTTGTATTATTATCACGAGGGTTCTTACAGGAGGAGGGACCTGTGTAGAGGAATCTCAAATACAGTACACTCATAGGAGCACCGCACTCTCCCTGGTAAAGAAGATTCCAGGTTTGATTGTTTTTTTTTTCTTTAAATTGATATGCCTCTAACTTACATTTCAAGTATGTTAGATTTGCTACATTACAAGTAGGTGTTGTAGCTGTGACAACAGTCTTTAGTTGCAAGCTAAGTTGATCTTCCCTCGAGGAGATATTCTTGGTCTAGTTGTTCTTGTTTCAGGCAGGTTATCTTGTTAAATTCCATGGAGGTTTCCACGGAGGCAGGTCACCAGTGATAGCTCTGAGAGGGAGCTATAGTGACAATTGGAAAGGCAACTTATTGGATGATCTCTGGTTTGAGACATGAAGCAGTGTGACCGGAGTTTGTACAGATTGACAGTTCAACCAGTTATGGAAAAGGAGACTTACTCATTTCCATTATAGAGATCTTCCCATTCTAGGCTTCCACAGCTCCAGGGCTTCCACAGCTCCACATCTCTGTGCTGAACATGATGGCAGTGTGACCGGAGTTTGTACAGATTGACAGTTCAACCAGTTATGGAAAAGGAGACTTACTCATTTCCATTATAGAGATCTTCCCATTCTAGGCTTCCACAGCTCCAGGGCTTCCACAGCTCCACATCTCTGTGCTGAACATGATGGCATTTGCAAAGGTTGTGCTCTTGGCACAAATGCCAAGGGATCTTTTCCGAGCAGTGACAGGAGATCCAAGGGGATCTTGGACTTTGTGCATTCATATTTGTGTGGGCCTACGACAGTTGCTTCCTTGAGTGGATCTCGTCTCATGGATGAGCCAGTGGCAATAACTGTGACAGGTTGGTCACAGGGACAGGTTGGACACTTTAGGATATTTGGGTGTCCAGTTCGCATTCACGCACCCAAGGAGAAAAGGACGAAGTCAGACCTTTCAGTCAGGAAGGGTACATTTGTTGAGTACCATGAATCGTCGAAGGCATATCGGATCTACATCCCAGGTCAGAGACAAATTGAGGTGAGCAGGGATGTTTTCTTTGAGAAGGAGGTAGCCTTCAGGAGATCTAGAGGATCTCACATGCAGATTGACAGTGAGACGCAGGAGGAGATGGTTTCTTCTCCCCCTCAACCTTTAGTAGCTTAGAAGAAGACAATTGAGCCTGTTGATCCAATACATCCTATTGATGTTCCTAGAGATATTGTAGTAGGCCGACAGAGGCCTGCCTAGGCTCATTCAGACTCTGCAAGAGACAGAGAGATATGCACTCCTCGTGGTACTTTCAGAGAAAGTAAGAGACCTCAGAGATTCTCGAGCTATGTTGCATCTATGAGCCACATCATTGATTCTAAGCGTTCCTGTTATGAGGAGGCATCCAATCAGCCAATATGGAGAGACGCCATGATGGAGGAGTATCAGTCCATCATGAAGAATGATGTGTGGGATATTGTTCTGAGACCCAAAGGGAAGTCTGTGGTGACTTCCAAGTGGATTTATAAGATAAAACATGCAGTTGATGGGAGCATTGAGAAGCACAAAGCAAGATTTGTGGTCAGAGGATTCTCTCAGGTGGAGGGAATAAACTATGAGGAGACCTTTGCTCTTGTTGCACGATATACCTCCATTCAGATGATTATTGCACTTGCTTCAGCCTTGGGTTGGAGATTACTTCAGATGGACGTGAAGACAGCTTTCCTCAATGGCAAGATTGAGGAAGAGGTGTATATCGAGTAGCCAGATGGTTTCATAATGCATGGAAAGGAGTCCCATGTCCTCGTGCTTAGTATGTGAGGATTGATGGATACCTGATGAGTTTAGGTTTCAGCAAGAGTGTTGTTGATGCCAACCTGTACTATAATGTTGTTGATGGTCAGTCCTTGATTTTGATTTTGTATGTTGATGATTTATTTATCATCGGAGCAGAGCATCTCATTGCTTGTTGCAAGCATGAGTTGACCTCTGAATTTGATATGAAGGATCTTGGCATGATGCATTACTTTTTGGGACTTGAGGTGTGACAGAGAACTGATGAGATCTTCCCGAGTCAAGGGAAGTTGAGATCTTGAGGAGATTTGGGATATTGGACCATAAGTGCATGACCACACCGATGGTGATGAATCTGAAGAAGCTGAGTGACTCTTCTTCCGATACAGATTTAATTGATCCGACCTTACACCAGCAGCTGATTGGATCATTGATGTATCTGGTTAACACCAGACATGATATTTGTTATGCAGTGAATGCACTTAGCCAGTTCATGAGTCAGTCGAGGCAGATACATTGGGTGGTTGCAAAGCATGTGTTGAGATATTTGCGAGACACAGTTGGATATGGCCTGAGACATGCTTCCAATGTTATGTTGATTCAGATTGGGCAGGGAGCGCAATTGACAGGAAGAGCATCTCAGGGTGTTGCTTCAATTTTTGGATCTGCTGCGGTTTCCTAGTGTAGCAGGAAACAAACTTTTGTGGCTTTGAGTTCCACAGAAACCTAGTATGTTGCAGTATGTATGGAAGTATGCGAAGCAGTGTGGCTTCGAAAGCTCCTTGCTGGATTGTCTGATAAGATATTGGACCCCACCGTGATTCATTACATTCGAGATATGGTGTAGAGGAAGACAGTACTAGTGGAGTACCTTCCTACAGATGAGCAAATTGAAGATGTTCTCATCGAGCATCTTGCCAAGTCGAAGTTCGAGTACTTCCGTGATAAACTTGGAGATAAATGTCCCTCTCGTTAAGAGTGAGTATTGATGGTTGCAGCTTCGTGAGACAATCTTCTGTGACAATACCCCTCGATGGACTGAGTTGACTATGACACTTATCAATGGACTGATAAGTTTTATTGGGATAGTGCCCAGGGACCTTTGGATTGTAATCCATTTGGTTGAGATATCACTCCAGGTATTCTCCCCAGAGTAGTGGGTTGGGTCGACCTGTGAGGACACTCTCCAGATCTTCTCCCCGAAGCAGTGGGTTGGGTCAATCTACGAGTGTGTTGTGCCTTCTCCCTATCTTCTCCTCGATGAACTAAGTTGGGTTGACCTGAGACAGGTCTTCTCCTCAGTTGTGTTGAGTTGGGTTGACCTGAGACGGGTCTTCTCCCCAGGTCGATGGGTTGGGTTGACCTGAGATGGGTCTTCTCCCCAGGTGGATGGGTTGGGTTGATATGTGGGGACGCCCCTAATCTTCTCCCCATATCAGGCTGGGTTGACTTGGATAATGCTCCTCTTAGACGGAGTTGAGCATGACACTTGTCAGAGTAGTGACAAAGTTGTCTTAGGGTGGCACCCAGCGTCCCATGGGAGTAGACCATGAGGACACATCCCTTGGGAGTTGACCAAGTGGACACGTCATGGGCAAGTAGGTCCTTGACGATGCACTACGGGTGAGTAGGTCCTAGTGCCACACTACGGGCAAGTAGGTCCTAGTATATTCTAGTGGTGATGAGGCCCTATAAATGGTCCACATTGGGTGTAGCCATGTGCGACGTGATGATGCTACCAGTAGCATGGTCTACGTGACCATGGCATGGTCAAAGGACCATGGCATAGCATGCAAGGCTATGAGAACCAGAAGGAAAACATCATGGAGAATACCTCAATGGCTAAGAAGGAGTGTTGATGTTTCTAGTAGTTGTGGGAGGTATTCACCTCCGGGACAACCTTTCTTATAGAAGAAGATGCCAAGACGTCAAAGGATAACCATTGAAAGAATTAAAGAAGCCCCCAAATAAATTTGTTTCTCCAGACGTCAAGTCGGCCTGCCAGAAAAAGATACAGTAAATGTATTTTCCAGAAAGGACAAGTCGACCCCACTGAAAAACGTTCATTGATCAGTTTAGTATAAATAAGGGAGTCGCCCTTCTCATTTGACATACTCTCCACTATGAGAAAGAGGTGCAAGTCTAAGTGTGCGAGTTGCAGCTACTACATCCAATGAAGGAAGTGAGGCGCATGTCTGGTTGGTGTCTATCTCTCATTCATAGAGGTGCACTAGGGTTTACATTGTTGAGTTATTGTTGGACTCTTGCTTATTGATTTTCTCTAGAGAATAGAGCTTAGTTATCCTGTCTTTTGCATGGATCTTCTCTATAAAAAGGTATTGGGTTTTCTCCCCTTGTGAAGAAAGGTTTCCTAGGGTAAACTACTACTCAGGGGTGGCACTTGAGGATGCCTATGGTTGGGTGGCAATGAAAGAACATTGCCTATGGAAAAACGAGTAATCCCATAATTCTGTTTTGCAATTTGTGCTTGGTTAATCTTCTTGATATCCAAGTTATTTACTACAGTTAGTCTAGTATTCAAAAATTCAACACCCCATTGCCCAAATCTTTTCAAGGGATCAAACATTTTCACTCACTCTTTCTCTGATAATTTTAAATTTCCTTTTGGTTACTTTATTCTACATTCTAGATCTACCATATTGCAATCTAAATTCATAAGTGTATCTGATTTGTAGGATTATATGTTTAGATCTTAGCTTACTTGCAAAATTTTTATCTTTACAAGCAAGATCTAGCATAGGAAAGTCTCTTTTTGCAATTCCATTTCTAGTAAAATCTAAAGGAAATAAAAGATCTTTTATTTTGTGCTTGACTTTCATATTTAGAAAGTATAAGTGCTTTTAATTTGTTGCTCTTTAAAAGCAGTCAAAGATCCCAAGGAAGAAGGCTTTCTAATTTGTTTTCCTTAGTTCCTTTTGCTAGTTTTCATAAGTTTTAACTTAGGATTTTTTTGGGGTTTTGATACTAACATCCAAAGACACTCTTAAAGTGTTTTTGGGCATCTTTTCCATTTGTTTGCTTTCTGTTTTGGTGCAGGTTTGCAAATAAACAAGGGGAAACTCTGCCCATTTTTGGCGGATTAGGAGCTTCGAGGACCCCCAAAAGAACCGTGAACCTTAATAGATCACTTTGTAAACTTGTAATTTCCATTGATCCACTTCTATAAAGATCCAAAGTCTCACAAAGAGAGACCATTGTAATCAAAGCAATAAAAGAGTGGGCTATACAACACCCCATTTTTGTTTCCCCCTAAGGGGGTGGTGTCTTGTGTGGTTGTGTGATTTGCTCAAATATTTCATTTTATTTGCAATATCTAAAAAGATAAAATTTAACAAACAACAAAAATCACACTTAACTTAGTTTTTATTTTGGAAAGTAAATCTTTTAATTGTTAAATTAGATTTCAATTTTTGCAATTTTACCTTTTTTTTTGGCAAATAAACCAATCCCCTCAGCTCCTATGAAAAGAGGTTGGATAGTGTGGACTTAGTAATTAGAGAAACATTTATTTATGTCATTTCAATTTCTTGCAAATAAACCAGTCCCCTCAGCTCCTCTAAAAAGAGGTTGGTCAATGTGGACTTAGTTTAATTAGAAAACATTTACTTTATTGCAATTTTCTTTTTTGTTGGCAAATAAACCCATCCCCTTAGCTCCCCGGTGTATATTCCTGACCCTTCCACTGCGATCTTAGTCTCGATCTTTGGAAGTAAGTTCCACGCAGAATCGGGGCTGGTCAGTGTGGATTTAGCTTAATTAGGACAATCTTTAAGAACTCTTGCTTGTGTGGAAACGCAAAAGAGTTTGTGTAAGAAATCTGGCGGGAACTTTGAGATCCAGGTTATCCCTGTTGGATCTCCCACATTCTCTTGAGCTTGTGTGCAAAATCAGAGGGATACTCTCCCTGTTGGATATTCAACAAGCTCAACCTCCACTCTAAGGAATAGCCTCTTAGAGGCCACATTTAGATTAGTTTTATTTTTATGCAATAAAGTCATTTCCGAACATTAATCTACCAAGGACAATTTCACAAGGCAATCTCCATATTCAACAGCATTACAATTTTCATAATTATTAGCACTGGTCTCATTTCTATATATTCAAAGCCATTTGCTTCAAGTAAATACATTTCTTAAGTATTGTCATTTATCTTGACGTATTTCTTTTGCTTACTGTCATTTACTTGCATGTATCAACAGTCATTTGAGTATCTTTTTATGCAAATATCTCTTTATTTAAGATCTCTGTTATAAGCAATTGTTGTGAATGAATGATATATGTTGTTAGTATAGATTTATGTTTTGTGTATTGTTCCTTGTAATAATAAACTCCTAGAATACTAGTTTTGCTTAGAGTTAATTTTCAAGCATTGGTATATTTTCTTTAGGCACTACCCCCCTTGGCTTTGCTAGGAGTTGGCCTAGATGGAGGAATCGAGGATCGGGTGACAACACCTTGACTCGAGACTTGCCCCCAAGGACACACCAAGTGGATTGAAGATTTCTTCTACGTTCCCCAAGTGTGTATAAAGGCGAAAACAATTATAATGACTCTTGAATCTCGTGATTGTTGGTCTTACCTGATTATGTGGACTTTGTTTGACCATGGTGCACCTTGACATGGTCCTTTGGAGGATATTCATGATGATACCCATGACATTGTGCACTATACACAGGACATCGTGCACTATACACGGGACGTTGTACATTTGATGCAGAGCATCGGGCCATATGATGATTAGACACACCATGGGATACTCTCTCATACCTCCTGGACCTTGGACGATGGATAGATGAGCTCAGAAATTGCAAATATGGTTAGATTAGCTATTAGATGGGCAGGAAGCCCACACTATGGATAGTGCACCCCGCAACCACATTAGACTTTGATTTGAGGATGTTGCACTTGGAGATGATTGGACACCCCTTGGAGAGATGATGGACCTTTCTTCCACCTTGGACGTTGGCCTTTTCCACCTTAGACGTTGAGCATATTGATGATGGTGTCATGCACTATGATGGTTTGATGATGGTGGGGATACCATACCACTAGGACATCCATTTTGACGATGAGATGTGACCTTTGATGAGGAGGTGTAACTTTTCACCATGCTTTGCACCTTTTAATGATGAGGCGTGGCCTTTGGAGGCCCTTGTACCCTTCTAGAGCATGGCATCACCCTTTTTATGGCATCCTACATTCACATGTGCCATTCTTGAGGGGACATTTTGGTGTTTTAGCATGTTTTATTATTGTTTGAGGCTATTTTGGAGGTTGGCCATCACCTATCGCACTTGTATTATGGATATTTTATGTTTTAGAGGAATTTTTAGGGTTATAGTTCTAGGGTTACCTCATATAAGAAGGCTATGTTACCTCATTATAAAATCATAACTCACACTTGTGGAGAATCATTACTACTTGTCTTCTTATCTTCTTTTCTCATCATGGAGCTCTCATGCRCACTTTTGGAGTGGTATTGTGAATGTTGTTGATGATATTGTAGCTTCRGGAGGTATTCCTACTAGAGGCCATGGTGTTAGGCATGTGGGAATCTTTGTTGGCACCAAATCAACCTTTCATTTCAGTGAAATCGGCCTTGGAATGAGGCTGCTAGGGACTCATTGGCAAGATGATGGGCTTTGTGGGCTTGTGTGGAGGTGCCACACCCACAAAGAGGAATAAAATATTCTAATTAATTGTTCAGTATAGAAAGGGCTCTCAAACTCACTCATTAGTCTTGTATATAAAGGAGAGAGATCATTGTGACATTTCATCATTGTGCAAGTATGGATTTAGCATAAGTGAGTAAGCACTTATGCTAGGAGTTTGGAAATTTCGGCAAGGGAAATTCTACAATTGTGGCAATCTTTCCTAGGAGTTCTTGGTGATTTTTTGCTTATGTTTCTAGCCAAAGAAGGCTTCTAATTTTAGCCACACGTGTGATTAGGAGAGAGAAGCAGTTCACACATGTGAAGAATTTCAAGCAGCAACAGGTCCGTACATCTGACATCAGCAATCGGACATCTGACGTCAACAGGCCATACAAGTGGCAGCTAAGCATATTCGCAGCTAGAGGAAGTTTCTGGGAATTATGTTGAGGTTTGGCTTGCTAGTTTTCTGGTTTTGCAAAGTACAAGGTAGTCCACAAATTTGGTAAATTTTGTGTCAGTTGTGTCAGTTGTGTGTGTCAACTGTCAAATTGTGTCAGCTGGGTGTTAGCTGGGAGGGTTGTTTTTTGCCCTTAGTATTTGTGAATTTGACGAAGTTATAGAATATATATTTTGTGTCTCATTTGCATTGATGATTCATCTCTGATGTTGATTATTTCCGCTGCTATAGTTTTCAGACAATAATTTCAATGTAAAATTGTTCAGTGATAATGGCTAGGGTTTAACTGTTGGATCACTAAGAAGTAATTTTCAGATCTGAAATTAGTCACATAGATGTGCATGTGAAAAATTGACAGACACTTTCTCTTGTTTTGGTGGATTTTCATGAAACTAGGGTTTCCTCATGCATAACGACTTGGCTAGTAAGTGTTCTTTCCAAGTTTAAGTGTTTGTTCTTGGTATATTTTGGTGAATGCTCTATTAGATTGGTAATTATCTTGTTTCCTTGAATAATTTTGCAAAAACCCTAAGGAAGGATTAAGATTGTTTATTCCCTTCCCTTGTTTGTCCATCTTAATTTTGTTAGAGCATAAGAGATCAAATTAGGGATTATAATTGCATATCCTCCTAACCTTATCCTTGAGGTTGAAGTCTAGGGCTTATAAGAGAATAAAATCTAGGGTTTGACCTAGTTCCACTTGATATCATTTGCCAAACGCTAGAGAAGAGGTAGGACGACACCTAGGGTTTATAATAGGATAAACTCTAGGGTTTGTTTCCTAGAAGGTTTGACCTAGGTTCACATGTGTGAAGAATTTCAAGCAGCAGCAGGTCCGTACATCTGACATCAACAATCAGACATCTGACGTCAGCAGGTCGTACAAGTGGCAGCTAAGCAGATTCGTAGGTAGAGGAAGTTTTTGGGAATTTTGCTGAGGTTTGGCTTGTTAGTTTTCTGGTTTTGCAGAGTACAAGGTAGTCCTCAGATTTGGTAAATTTTGTGTCGGTTGTGTCAGTTGTGTGTGTCAGCTGTCAAATTGTGTCAGCTGGGTGTTAGCTGGGAGGGTTGTTTTTTGCCCTCAGTATTTGTGAATTTGACAAAGTTACAAAATATATATTTTGTGTCTCATTTGCATTGATGATTCATCTCTGATGTTGATTGTTTCCGTTGTTATAGTTTTCAGACAATAATTTCAGTGTAAAATTGTTCAGTGATAACGGCTAGGGTTTAACTGTTGGATCACTAGGAAGTAATTTTCAGATCTGAAATTAGTCACATAGATATGCATGTGAAAAATTGACAGACGCTTTCTCTTGTTTTGGTGGATTTTCATGAAACTAGGGTTTCCTCATGCATAACGACTTGGATAGTAAGTGTTCTTTCCAAGTTTAAGTGTTTGTTCTTGGTATATTTTGGTGAATGCTCTATTAGATTGGTAATTATCTTGTTTCCTTGAATAATTTTGCAAAAACCCTAAGGAAGGATTAAAATTGTTTATTCCCTTCCTTGTTTTGTCCATCTTAATTTTGTTAAAGCATAAGAGATCAAATTAGGGATTATAATTGCATATCCTCCTAACCTTATCCTTGAGGTTGAAGTCTAGGGCTTATAAGAGAATAAAATCTAGGGTTTGACCTAGTTCCACTTGATATCATTTGCCAGACGCTAGAGAAGAGGTAGGACGACACCTAGGGTTTATAATAGGATAAACTCTAGGGTTTGTTTCCTAGAAGGTTTGACCTAGATTTATTATTGGATAACCCTAGGGTTTTAAATCTTCAAGTATTCTCTTGCCTTTAGCCTCCATTAAAGCTGTTGCATTGACTCCATATGCCCAAGGATTCAAGACAACACTAGTTTTTCTCATTTGCAGGTGATATAAAACCCTAGTGTAGCTCTCTCTCTCTCTCTCTCAACGACTTGTGTTAGCTTAGGATTTGAAGTTGCATCTTCATTCTCTTGCATTCGTAGTCTAACATCTTGCATTTATTGCTTGGAATCATTTCTAACATACTCATTGCTTCAATAATTGCATTTTCAACCAATAGGGTTTGTCTCATTGCACTCAATTAACATAGTTTCATGCTCTTTATTTCATGTAATCATTGGTGAACGGTTTGCAAGTCTTTTCATGGTCTTTTGGCATATCTCCATTCACTCTCTTGCTGATTTTAGAGCTAATATATTATTGTTGTTGTAAACTTGTTGCATGCATAAATATCTTGTATTTCTCTAGAAGTTTATTTCAGCTTTCACTTTTCTTTTGATAGCTACTATTTCGAGGCATTTAATTCATTTTCTTAGCTTAGATAACATCGCAAATGGTTGTGATAACACCTTACACACTCACATAGATAATTACCTTTCCTTACTCACTTTGACCTTGCCTTTCACTCAACCCTAGCTAATCAAGCAATCAATATAGGGGGGCGTAGACTTTCCTTTAGCTTGCTATAGGATCCCTTGAGGTTGCTAAGGAAGCCGCCTCCCTTGCGTTGGATCTTCATCCTTCACTAAAACGAGGGAAGTACTTGCTTAGGTGACAGTGGCAATTGCTTCCACAAGTTACACTAGTCTAACATCTTGTGAAGGTTTTGCACAAGTGCTAGATTTTGTGATAACAAACCTCATCAAAAGAAATTGTAAGTGTGGGACCCTTGCCACATTTGTTTCAATGGAATAGACAAAAACAATGAAATTGGGTTAAAAAACAGTAAAAAGGCTTTTAATATTAGCAAAAGTAGGTAAAAAAGAACAGTGGAATGGGAAAAACCCGACATAATTGGGTTAAAAACCTACGGAATAAGATTAAAAACCCCCGAAATGGAAAAAAAAGCTAGCATAATGTGTTCAAAATTACCAATGATTTTGCCAACTACAAATGAGAATTGTCGTTGCAATGCAATTGCAAAAAACTCGCAAAAGATGTGGAATGTAGATTTTTTTTTAGAGAGGGACAAGCAACAATGAGTTACCTACATAACAATTGCTTGAAATCAAGAGAGGTGGGTGTCAATGTGCCTATAAAACACTTGAACAAGTTGGATTTGAGAGGTCAAGGAGAATTTTAGGTAGGAAAAATCCCAAGTAATCCAAAATTACATAACCCTCCAAAAGAAGCCCTAATCTTAAAGCTTTGATACCAACTGATATCGAATAACAATGAAATGATGGGAAGAAATTGTCACACAAACACAAATAAGAGAGCAATTATGCATGTAGAGGAAGGATATTGTCACAATGTAAACATATGTACACTCTACAATGCATTACTTATTTACATAAATACAAAATAACTGGAGAGTGATTGTCTTTCACCAAATGCAAAATTGGAGAGTGATCATCTTTGACAGAGTCTCATGGGGTGTTATTGGATAAATCGGTAGGTGCGGACACTAACTGATCTCCCTAGATCCACCTGGATCTAGAACAAAACAGAATAGGACATGACTCTTTCTCTAAGTTGCAGTCATTGAATCTACTACCGAGAAGGAATGAGTGACATACCTTTATATCACTTCCCTAGGTCTCTGTTGTTCCTACTTCGTTTCAGTGCTCTTGTGAAATCAAGTCCAAGACAACACAAACCAACCAAAGTGAAGATAACAAAGTATATTCAATGTCAACCTATGCATATGATCAAGGAGTTATGCAATAAAATAAGAGTGATTTTATGGGAAAGGGACATGCCGCTGTATTATATTAAATGAAAGTAAAAGATACAACCAGATCGCCTAGATGTCGCAAGCTTCCTTTCAGTGATCCTTGGTTCCAACACACACACTTGCTCTACACTTGCATGAAGAAGATCCAGTACAACTTGATAGACAAATAGAGTCTTCAAGCTTCAATCCAAACAGAGTTTTTCACACAATTCTTTCATCAATTCTCCATTCAATCTTGCTTAACCTCTTCCTTGAGAAACCTTTCATTATATAGGAGAAGGAGAGATGGTTAAAGGCCCACTAAATCTGAGAAGTCAGTAGGATGTCAACCATGCGAATGCCACCTCATTTTCTAGAAGATTCCCTTCTAGAACCTTCGTAACCTCTTCTCTTTTCCAAGCTTTGAAACAGGTTCGCACCCTACCTATAAAGCAGATTGCGAACAGTTCGCACTCCAAGTATAGGGTTGCCTGTGAGAATGAAGGATTTTCACACCCTATAACATAGGCAGCCTATGAACTCATCTTAAAAATATGCTTTTTAAAAGAAGACGAGAGTCACTTTTCTCAGGAAAAAGGTCTTCATGAGAGCCTGGACACATAACTTCTAGAGACATCACTAGAGTGACCAAAATAATGTGTAACAGAATGCCCCCCAAAGTATGAGGTTGGAACTCGTGACAACCGAAATAATTTGTAAAATGTGTGTGTGTGTCAGAAACAAGGAGCGCACCTAATCGAAAACCTGTAAACAACCAAGCATTTGCAAAATAAAATACCAGTTCTGAGGTAGGCATTCTCATGCTCAGATCACAAATGAATGAAATCATAAACGTAGGCCATGGCCACCAATCATACACCGTGGATCCATGTCATCAAAATGCTACATAGCCACCAGGAATACACTGTAGATCTATGTTAGAAGACTCGAATTAAGACATAGCCACGTGACATACAAAGTGGATCTATGTGTCGATACAAATCATACATACTCCATCGTAGCCTGGATCAAAAAGATGAGACCTGGGGTCTTCAATCCCGTCACCTGAAAGTACGAATCTATCCATGTGATTACATGTGTTGAAGTCGAACATGGTAGAAACCACTCGATTACCGGTCATTGATGAAAATCGTTAACAAGTGCGAGGGAAATCATCATTGATGTCAATGACTCCCAAGGTACCGAAGTACAATCCGAACGAATGTGAATGAATGAGCTGAAGTCGAACACTCGACAGAATCTCTCGATCAGGGATCAATGATGTGAAACCCCTGTCGAAAGGGAAGAGACCTGCCATTAAGGCATGCAGGTTCCAAGGTACTAAATGATTTCTAAGTCTTATTCCCGGATAATAAGTTGGAGTCGACGGAAAAAGACTCGTCAGAGGAGGGCCTTGATGTATCCCCCATCAATGACATGAAATAAGTAACAGATTTTGAGGGTGAATCAAAGTATGAATATGAGTTGAAATGGACACAGGGAAGGCCGACATAGTAAGAATGGACAACTGTAGATGGTCGACTCAATGGAGGGCTCGTTTGAACTTCTCTTGAACATATGAACGACACGACAAAGGACTTAGCAACACTGACTCAAAGACGACCCAAGATATGACCTTGTAGCAAGTCAGATGAGAGACAAATGGATTTCCCAACCCGGATTCAAATGACGAATAGGGGGTGTCATGTTCAAGAGCGACGCTTACTGCAATTAATACGAATACGAAAACACATCCCTTTCCCAAAATTTCCCCCACCATTTCTGACGAGTACCTCTTTATTTTTACACAAGCTTGAGGAGGATAACATATACTTGTCGATGTAAGCTCATCCTTCAGACGAGTCCCTCGAAGTACATTTAATGAACCTTAGGAAGGAGTGGTTTGATCCCATTATGGGTCTTTCGATGTTTATTTAACGAGTCCAAGGATAGAAAACTCGGGGGTTTTTCATGTTTTGAGAGTCTGAAAAACACTTAAAGAGAACTCTCCCAGTTCATTTTTCGTAAATGAGTTCGACGAGACCGAAAAAGTGATAAACTATCGCCCGTCAAACGTTTTCTTCAAATACTTTAACGAGCGTGAAAAGAACAAGATCGCTCGGCAATCTTTTCGTTTTTATGGAGCGTGAAAAGAGCTTAAAGGATACTCCCTTACCTTCGTCGTTTTCGTGTTACCATGACGAGTACGAAAAGACAAGAAAAGTATACTCGGTTGTGTTCTCATGTATTTTCGAGCGCGAGAACGAACAAAGACTGAGCTCGAGGTTTTTCCTACAAAAACCCTAAAAATGTAGTCGTACATCTGACAAAAAAAGAAAAAATACTCGTACACCGTCATTCGGACTTCGAAGTCACTATATCTGCGAAAAACCATACTCACAAGGCTATTAGGGTATTAGGTTTTTTAAGCAAAGCAATAAAAATAAAAAATCAACAAGAAATAGTAAAAAGTGAATAAATATGGATGAAAAAACCTTTTTTACCATTTCATTGTTACTTTGCCAAAAAACTTGTCCAACATACCTCATTTTTCCCCAAATTTCTTTGCTTGATTACGGGAGGTACAAGCGATCATTCGGCAAACGGTTTCAGCCAACGAGGTAATCTCTTGATTTTCCAACTTTTTCACGAATTAAAATTGATTTTTATGGGTAATTTTAAGTATTTGAGTCCATTTTAGGGCCGGTGAATGTGCTCAGGCATTCTCGCAGGTGAACCATTCGGGGCTTGCAAGAACCTAGGATTCTCGCAGGTGAGCTTCAGAGCACCTGCGAGAATCTCGCACTGTATGTAAGCTTCACCTGCGAGGGCCGAAAGATAGATTTTTATGCAAATTTTCATCCAATAAAAAATTATGCAAGAGGTTAAAACAAGTTGTTGACTTCCTTCTCATGGCTCCATTGCAGGTGTTGACCATCATGATGTTGGAATGGAGGGAAAGAGAACACGAGGAGGATGATGCCATTGTCAGGAATGATCCGGGTACAGTCGCTGCCCTCCAAGAATGTGGGCTCTTAAAAATTTTTAGGATCCCAGGCATGAGAGCCCAACTCAGATTGTTAGAGTACCTAGTCCACATGTGGGATGTGGATCAACAGTTATTTCACGTAGGGGTCCACACACTGACACTAGATATCGAGGATATCTATTTTTTTGACGGGGTTGTCACGACGTGGATACCATGCTACTCTGACCGAAGGTAGAGGCGGCGAACTTCCTATGAGCGAGTATGTTCGCTGATATTGTGTTCCTGAGGCAGAGAGAAGCAAGGGTAAGGTCGCCATCTGGGGTGTCCAAAATCTGACCTTGCAGACTATCTTGTTTACCATTGCACGTATGGCCGAGAGCGTTGCTCCGCACATGGATTTCCAAAGCTATTTCCAATATGAAATAGAGTGCACAGAGCCTCGGGTTTTCAACTGGTCGGACGCTGTTCTCCGCAGTATGAAGAGGCAACTAACAAAGTGCAGAAGGGGTGACCTGAAGCAGTTCGGGTACGGGTCACTTTTGGTGTCATTCTTCCTCGAGAGGATCCCACTGCTGCGACTACAGGTAGATTGGGGTTTACCGGCCCCACAGGATCCGAGGATGCTGAGGTGGTGTAACCTCATGGCTCGGCACGTAGCAGGGCCTATAATCAAGTATAATGATTCATTTTTTGATTGGTTGAGGCCCTAGATGCTGATGATCGATGACTACGTATATGCCGGTTTAGATTTCCGAGGAGATCCGGATTTGGTCCTGCCTGAGGATGCTCAGTGGGGTGACTTGTGTGAGAAGTACACGTTTTGTTCTTTTTAATGTTTTTGCAAATTTTATTATATAAAATGTTTTTATGTTTATCCAAGGACTAATCAAAAAATTTATTTTGATGACACAGATGTGGGGCCGTATCAACCTCCAGGAACATCTCCCATTCAGAGGCGAGGAGAAGCGGCTCCAGTGGCAAGATGGGATGACGAGGACTACGAGGCAGTGGAACAGAACTTAGAGGGGTTGACTGCAGATGTCCCGGACATCGCTATTGGGGAGATCCCGAGACGTTATCAGCGTCATACTGTGGGCGTGTCCGAGTCTCTCAGTCAACTGCTCCGTAGGGTAGCCTGAGCAGTTGTATGTTATCGTGAGCGTCATCCGTGATGTTATTTTGTGGAAGCTATGGGCTTCATATTTTGAGATTTTGGTCCTGGACAAAAACTTTTTGTAAAAATTTTGATTGTTATATATATATATATATATATATATATATATATATATATATATATATATATATATATATATATATATGTGTGTGTGTGTGTGCGGCCTCTACCGGCTTATTTTGTTTTTTATAATACATGTGATGTGTGATTGGTTTTATAAAAGTCTCAGATATCAACACATAATTAGCTAAAGCATCAGTCAATGTATTTAGACATCTAGGAATGTGTTGATATTCGATATAATCAAAATGACATTCCAAGAGGCGAATTCGTAGATATACCCGCAATAAAGTAAGACTTCGAATAGCATAGACATTACTTAACTGTAGCATTACTAGTTGCGAATCAAGTCGTATAACCAGGTGGCGGATACCAAGCGAAATAGCATTAGTCAACAACTTGATGACGGCGCTATATTCTGCGATATTGTTGGTCGCACGATCGAGGCACACACCTCGTAGACTGACAAGTTCGTTTGTAGGTGCGTAAATTGCCCATGCAGCAGAAGCAAGGTTCTGAGTACTACGACTAGCGCCATCGGCGAAGCCAATGTGGGGTAGCGAAGACTTCGACATCTGGAAACCAAGCACGACACAAGATAAGCAGTCGAGGGCAGAGACCAAATAACAAAAAAGCATAGTAAAGTAACACAAAAAGTATGATACAATAAAATACAAGCACTCATGCACAGGTGATCTTAAGCATAGTACTTCTTTAAGTACAACCCATTTCTGGGTTCACTCAAAGGGATACCATCGTAGTCCACCAACTCGTAAGCTCCTTTCTCCAACACTCGTCTGACGATATAAGGACCTCGCCACATAGCTTCAAATTTTCCAGCTCCTAGCATATCTCGATCTTGTTCGTAAAGGAGAACCAGATCACCTTCGAAGAAAATGCGTGGCTTGACATGTTTATTGTATTGGGCTTTGACGCGTTTCTTCTGGGCTTCTATAACTAGGGTGGCATCGCAACGGGTTTCGTCTAGTTGCATGAGATACAACAGACGCTCTTCTTCGACAGAAGTGTTTGGGAGAAGTTCGACGACTAGTTTTAGAGAAGGTATCTCACATTCAATCAACAAGATGGCTTCTAGACCATAAACTAATTGGAAAGGTGTAAACCCGGTAGCAGACTTAACGGATGTCCAATAAGCCCACAATGCTGAAAACAACATCGTGTGCCAACTCGTTTTGTGAATCCCTATCATTCATCGAAGCATGGTAATGAGAACTTTGTTTATTGCTTCAACTTGGCCGTTGGCTTGTGAGTAATAGGGTGTTGAGTTTTCATGGCGAAGACCCAACTTTTCGGTGAGTTCAGACATCATGAAGTTTCTAAAGTGGCTACCGTGATCAATAACGATAACTTGAGGAACACCAAACTGAGCAATGATGTGATTGAATATGAATAATGTTGCAGTCTTTTCGGTATTGTCGAATGTTGGCATCACCTCGACCCATTTAGTAAAATAATCTACGGCTACAATAATGTATTCATGCCCCCCAGCCGAGTGAGGGTGACATGTCATGAAATCGATACCCTATTTCGCAAAAGGACCAATGGAGACCACAGGGTGTAGAGGAGCAGGGTGTGATCGTATTTTGTTGTTGTAGGTTTGGCAAGCGTGGCATTTTTGGACAGCGATTATACAATCGTTGAATAAAGAAGGCCAAAAATACCCCGCTTGTAAGATCTTCTGGGCAGTAGCATACCCAGACATGTGACCACCACATGCTCCAAAATGGCAGTCATTCAGGGCTTTCTCGGCTTTGTCAAACGTGAGGCAGCGTCGAAAAACAGAGTCAATCCCACGACGATAGAGAATATCACCGAGGATAATATACTGACGAGCTTGGTAGCGTATGCGACGGCGGTCAATGCTAGACAAATCGGGCCGGAAAGTCTGAGTCTGGAGATATATGATGATATCCACATACCAAAGGTCATCGGAACTGATCAGAAAAAGGGATTCATCAGGTAAGGAATCCTCTGCTACATTTTTCATCTCAGAACAGGGAAGGTCGCATATCAACTCGACAAACACCAAGGTTTTCTTGGACTTAGCGCGTTCAAATTCTAAGTCAAACTCCTGGAGTATTATGATCCATTTGGAGTATTTTCCCCCTAGCAATTGGCGTGTAGCGTGTAAGAATGTGTTGCATAGGGTTGCAATTGGAAATCACAGTAGTCTTGCGTAAAAGGATATAGTGCTGGAAACGTTGAACAGCTTGGACAGCGGCCAAGGCCAGTTTTTCAACATGTAAATACTTGGATTCGGTAGTCGTGAGACTCCGAATCAAATAATAAATGACATGTTCGTCATGAGAATCATCCTCCTGAACGAGAACCATAGCGATGGTATAGTCTGAGGCTGAGAGATAAAGAAAATAATCCCGACTGTAATCAGGTATAGTCTAAGGTACGAGTTAAAGACAATTTCAAAGCTGGTATCCCATACGAACTCAGAGCCTTTTTTGAGCAGTCGAGTAAATCCAAGAGTTAGCTCAGCATAGTTCGGGATGAAATGACGGAGAAAGTTTGCCTTACCTTGCAAACTTTGTAGCTGGCGAAGTGAGGAAGGAGGAGAAAGATTGAAAATCGCCTCGACCTTCAAAGGATCTACCCTGATCCCTTGACGTGAAACAATAAAGCCCAGAAGTCGACCGACTTCTACGCAAAAAACACATTTGTGCGGGTTTAAGCATATATGGTAGAACCGACATCGGAGGAAAATGGCTCGGAGGTGTGTGGGATGATCGACATGGTGCATGGAATGAGCCGGTAGGTCATCGAGATATGGTTGGACAATGTGTTTTATATCATGAAAGGTATAAGACATAGCACGTTGAAAAGTCGTGCCGGCATTCTTTAAACCAAAGGGTAGTTTCTGGTAAGCGAAAGTGCCCCAAGGACAAATAAAAGCGATCTTGTGTTGGTCGGCGGGTACGATATTGATTTGATTATATCCAGAGAAACCATCCATCAAAAAGAAGATTTCGCTCCCGACGCACTCGTTGACGATCTGGTCAACGAAGGGGGTGAGAAAGTTGTCTTTAGGACAAGCTTTGTTAATATCCCTATAATCGACGCACACGCGGATCATACCTTGTTTTTGGTTAACCGGAACAAGATTGGAAACCCAGTCAGTTAGAGCCACAGGGTAAATAAAGCCAGCTTTAAGAAGTTTCTCAACTTCAAGCTTGATAGCAGTTGCTTTACGTGGGTGGACCGGACGAAATCATTGCCGGATGGGTTTAGCACCCGGGTATGTCTTAATTACGTGAACAACAATGTCAGGGTCAATACCTAGCATTTCTTCATAGCTCCAGGCGAAGACGTCACGAAATTCTTGAAAAATAAATTTATAGGTGACAATTTTATCATTGGAACACGAAGCTCCGATGTGCACATTTTCGGCAACTCCAAGTTTAATGGATATGTCGAGGGGGACAGTGGGTGAGATATTACTTAAGTTCCCTTCGTAGAACAGATCGTGTGTAGACTCGGGAATGGTAGAAATGACCACAACGGTCGACGAAGTCGAGATCCGTTGGTAACTCTCAATGGTGTGTTGTTCCAGGAAGAGAATGGAACGATGATGTCCATCGTCCCAAGGAGTATCTTCAATGGACATAACAGACATAATCATCTCATCGGTAGAAAAAATGACACAGAATGGATCCGGAGATAACTCACCAAGAGAGGAGGTAGAAGGGGTGGTCGATTGAATGGCTTAATAAACGGACTCGATCGGACTCAAAGGCATTTGGTCACCATAACGAAGATGATCACCGGGGTTGGGTACTATCCACGGGTCATAAGACACAGGGGTTTCACGAACAGAGGTGGAGATCATGTTGATCGAGGCGACAAACGGATGTGGAACATCGGGTGGTGGAATGGGGAAAGTACCCATCAAAAAGGAATCTTTAAGCAGACCCACACCGACGTTCTCATATCCAGGGGGGTTTTTTCAATGAAAGGGACGTTGCCGGTACATGTATCAGAGTTGAAGAAGGCCAATTGGTCCACCGTAATGACTTTTCCCTGATGTGGGAAACGTACGACACGGAAAATAGTGGACACAACTGCACGCATGGAGTCGATCCAGCTACAGCCAAGTAAAAGGTTGTAATCGAGAGGAGCATCAAAGACTTCAACTTCAACGTTGACCATTTTGCCTTCTAACGTAATAGGCAATGAAGGGAGGACACCGTAAGGCTTAAATCCAGAGCCATTAAAGGCTTTGAGTGTGTTGTGGGATTCAATTAAAGGAGGAGAGTCGATGGCTTTCCAACAGGTAATAGACATGAGACACGTCGAGGCACCCTCATCAATAACTGTTCTAAAAATGTTCTTGTCGGAGACAATAACTTGTATTTGGAATGCGAGTTGAGGGGGTAACCTTGGAATGTGATCTTCTAAGTCAAAAATTATTAAATTTGTATCGGTAGGGTCGATTCCACCAATAGCTTTCAATAGTGCCTTCCATTGTATAGGACAACTCTGAAAGACTTCGAGGGCTGACATCGCGGACGGTGCTTGGGCCAGATCTTCAACAATACTGTAGTTATGGGCACCACGTGCATGAGGATTGAAAGCAGATTTTCAGACAACACCCTTTGTGGGAGGGCGAAGAACTATATCTAGGCTCGGTCGTTCGAGATGAAGAGGACCGTTGGTAGGTGGAGTCGTGGGAGATGGTTGGACCAACGAAGGAGTTATTTCATCAACCTTCTCTTTGGAGGAGGAATAATCTTTGGCTCGAGTGGTAAGTGTGATGTCACTCTTCTTTGAATCACCTGTACACATTAAGACATAGGATGTAGTGGAGGGGGAAGGTTGGTCATGAATGACCAATTGGGCCTGTTGTTGAGAAGGGAAGGGTTGTGACAATACGGTCGAAGTAGGCGGTTTTGGGGTCCCTTGAAGGAACTTAGTAACCTCGGCTCGTCTTGGACAATCCTTAGTGTAGTGATCATCACCATAGATAAGACAAGGGTATCGGGGTTTGCGCTTATCCTTATCGTCAACAGGTTGTGTTTTGGTCTTCTCAGATTGCGGATTATTTTTATCCTCCTTGTTCTTACCCTTCCCTTTTTTGGATTTATTTTTTCCGGCAGGGGTAGATTGAACAGAGTTCACCTTAGAAGTCTTGTCAGTGGGAGGGGTAGGAGATGGAGCATTTTGAACATTAGAAGCAACGGATTTGGGGTTGTTGCTAGAGGCTTGGACGGAATGGGGTTGGGCATGGAAAGTGCCAATCATACCATCAGCGGCATGAGAAGCAACAAGAGTAGTTGAAGTAGCAGAAGTAGAAGAACGAGGTGCATCAGGGGGTAAGTCGTAAAGAGTACCCGTTTGTGAGTAAACGAGGTCGAGGTATTGAGCACGACTAATCGCCTGTTCTTCTGTGAAAACTCTACCCATAGCGAAGTCAAGAGCGATGTCATTCACGAATGATTTCGTGAACCACTCTGCCAGCAACTGATCGGGAAGTTTGAGTTTGACGAGACGTCGTCTCCGTCGCCACTCATGAATGTGATCAGAGATATGAGTGGCTTTGGTTTGTTTGAAAGAACTCAAAATTTTGGTTCCCGTTTCGTAGCGGATCGGTAACTGGTAGTGGGTGAGGAAAGCCATAACGAGGGTGTTGAAGTCGACGAAGAAGCCTCGTGGTAATTCTATATACCACTTTGCGGCGGAACCTGTGAGAGTTCACTGAAAAAGGCGTAAACAAATAGAGTCATCTATCAAAGAGTTGGATGAACACCAAAGATGAAAAGTCATTACATGATTGTTCGGGTCCTCTCCTGGTTTACCATCGAATTTAGGGATGTCAGATGGTAGTTTGGCCGGTATTGCGGGCCATTGAGGAGAGTGACGGATCAGATCATTTAAAATTCTCGACAGATCAGGGAGGTCCAGGGTGGCTAAGAAGGGTAAATGTCTATTCACGTGTGGGTACTGGTGACTTTGGGGAGGGAGTCCCGTCGGTAGACCAGTAGGACCGTAAGCAATTGGCATATAATGCAAAGATCCGGGCAGATTCGGTTGTAGGTGTGGAGGCAGATAATTTATAGGGTTGTATTGGTGAGGGATGTTCCCTTGAACAGGGGCGTGGGGTTGAGCATTCGAGCCCCAAATAGGATTGGACGTACCTGGATATGGTTGGCCTGTACTAGGGGGTATGAAGGAGCTAGCTTGAAGCTGTTGCCCCCCAGTTGAGTGAGGATTATTTTGGATAAGATAGTTCCAATACTGGGCCAAGGATGTAGGTATGTTTTGTCCATAGGGTGAGGTAGGTGGGGGTTGCTCTCCAATCAAGGGTTGCGTCCCAATTGGGATTTGTCCTGCAAAAGGGGATTGGGTTTGGCCTCCTTGGTGAAATTGTCCACCGATAGGAATCTGGTAATTAGGTGTGAAAGATGGGATCGTGCCACTAGGCTCGGTGCCTCCGATAAAGGATGGAAGAGGTCCTCTGAAAGGGGGTCGAGGAAGTGTCGGGATGAAACCAGGAACGAGATGGTGCCCAGAAGGAGTGGAAATGCCAGGAGTCCGGGATGGGATTTGTGTAGGAGCGGGAATAGAAGCATTCAACGCAAGAAATGGTGGGGGAAAATTTGGGAAAAAAATATGTCTAACCTGTATTCCATGGAATAGTCGCTTTTGAACATGACACCCTTTCACTCGCTTTGTGTCTAGGTTGGAAAATCCGCTAGTCTCTTGATCATACTCCTTTATAAGATTACAAATTGGTATGTGATCCCTATTGTTGAGTCAGTGTTTCCAAGACAGTTGTTGTGTCGTCAATATGTTCAAAAAGATGTCCAACCCGAAAATCCTTCTATTGCGTCGGCCATTTCTGCAGTCCTTAAGCCTTCTATTGCGTCGACCATCCCCGAGTCAATCCTGAATCACTTGTTACTCTAATCTACTTCAAATTTTGTTACCCGTTTCATGTCATTGATGTGGGATACATTAAGGCCCTTCTGTGACGAGTCTTTTCCTGTCGACTTCAACTCATTATCCAGGAATTAGATTTAGAAACCAATTGGTACCTTGGAACTTGCATGCCTCAATGGCAGGTTTCCTCGCTTTCGACAGTGGGTTTTCATTATTGACCTCTGATCGAAAGGTTCCGCCGAGTGTTCGACCTCAACTCATTGATTCACATTCGTTGGATTGTACTAGAGTACCTTGGGAGTCATTGACATTAATGGTGATTTCCCTTGCACTTGTTAATGGTATACACTAATGACCTGTAATCAAGTGGTTTCTACCATGTTCGACTTCAGCACATGTATTCACATGGTTAGATTCATACTATAGAGTGGTGGAGATGAAGACCCTGGATATTTTTCTAACAGATCCAGGTTGCGTTGGAGTATATTCAGTGTACTGTTACATAGATCAACATTGTATGTCTGGTAGCTATGTTCAAATTTGAGTCATTAACACATAGATCCACAGTGTATTTTTAGTGGCTATGTTCAGATTTGAGTCATATTGGCATGGATCCACAGTGTATGTCTGGTGGCCATGACCTGTCTTACTTGACATGGATCTTCGCATGTCGACATTTATGCTCTGAGTCACTTGTATTATGATTATGGGAATGCCTACCTCAGTGATAATGTATTATTGTACTGTATTTCCTTGTTTGTTGGCAGGTTTCCGACCGGCTGTTCCTTGTTCCCTACATACACTCAACAATGTATTTCAGCTATCACTCTGTTCTAACTTCATACTTTGGGGGGCTCTCTGTTACACATTATTTTCGTTATCCCTATGACTGTTAATGATGTAAACCTATCTGTTGCCTTCAGAGGGGTCAATGGCCTGAGTTCCTGAAGAAGGAAGGGAGAAGAACTTTTCCTAAGAAAAGAAGTTGCATTCTCCTTTGTAAAAACCCTATTAAGGAGGATGTTCGCAGGTTGCTATATAGGCAGGGTGCAAGAATGCCTGATTCTCGCAGGCTGCACCATAGCTGGGTTGCGAGAGGTTCGTAGGTTGCTCTTTAAGCAGGGTGCGAGAATGCTCATACGTGGAGAAACTTCCATGGTGAGGTGGCATCCGAATAGTTTGGATCTTACTCGCTTTCATGATTTAGTGGGATCATCCTAACCTCCTCACCTTATCCTCTTCAACTTATAAAAGGAGAGGATCTCTCATGGAGAAGGTTAGGCTTGGATGAGATTAGCTTTGGATTTTGGAGCTTTTGATTTTGGCGCTTGGATTGGATTGAGCTTTGGAGATTGTTAGTTTGGCTAGATGGGCCATTTTGTCAAGATAGATTGTGAATATTATCAGATCTATCCTCTCAGAATTCTTGGAGTGGAAGTGTGTGGGGAACGAAGGACAGTTGGAAGGGACCTTACGACATCAAGGACGTGGTTGTAATCTCTCTTTCACATTTAATATGATACAGTAATATGATTATTTCCTATAAAGCTTGTTGTGTTTTATTATATGATTCATTGATCACATACATAGGTTTATATTGAGTTTATGCTATTACTATCACTTTAGTTGGTTGCGTTCTTTTGCAGGTTCATCATTGTGTGAGCGTTAGAACGGAGCTAGGATGGCAATGGCGAGAGGAAGCAACGTTTCAACGGTATGTCACCTATCCTTCTTTAGTTAGTAAATTCAATATCTAAAACTTAAGGAAAGCGTCATGTTCTGGTGTATTTTGTTCTAAATCTAGGTGGATCTAGGGAGATCAGTTAGTGTCCACACTTACCGATTTATCCAATAACAAAATCGGCAACTCCACTAGGGGGTATGAAGGAGCTAGCTTGGAGGTTGTTGCCCCCCAATCGAGTGAGGATTATTTTAGATAAGATAGTTCCAATACTGGGCCAAGGATGGAGGTATATTTTGTCCATAGGGTGGGGGTTACCCTCCAATCGGGGGTTGCATCCCAATTGGGATTTGTCCTGCAAAAGGGGATTGGGTTTGGCCTCCTTGGTGAAATTGTCCACCGACAGGAATTTGGTAATTAGGTGTAAAAGACAGGATGGTGCCACTAGGGTCGGTGCCTCCGATAGAGGATGGAAGAGGTCCTCTGAAAGGGGATCGAGGAAGTGTCGGGATGAAACCAGGAACGAGATGGTGCCCAGAAGGAGTGGAAATGCTAGGAGTCTCGGATGGGATTTGTGTATGAGCGGGAATAGAAGCATTCAACGTATGATATCCGGGGGGAAGTGTTGGGGTGAATCTAGGCGAAAGCGGTGTGCCAATGGGAGCTTGGCTAGCCACCGTAATCCCGGTGTGAGGACGCGTAATATCCGGTACCATTGTGTAATGGACCGTTTGTAGGGGGATAGTCAAGATGTGGTTGGCTGACGGAGCGTCTGAACTAGGAAAATAATAGGCAGTAGTAAAAGGTATTGCGTCTGGATCGGATGTTTCGGGCAGCTCAGGTGTGACAGTGATATCAACGCCTACTCCTGAGCCAAAGAGATCCCATCTAAAAATGCTAGTAGTCCAAAAAGGATCTTGACCCTCAGGTCCTGTGAAAGGTCCGGTTGGTAATCCAGAAGACTCAACAACTATTTCTCCTGAAGAATTCACTCGAACAATATGTCTCACAAAGTCGGGAGGAAATCGAAAGTCCTCTCGAGAATTGGTAATTCGGAACCGTTCTAAAGAGTTAGTTCTTTCCACTTGTGGAGTGGAAATGTCTTGGACTTCACTCTATTGAGGAGAGCTCTCCGGTGAGTTGGTAGGCAAGGGTTGAGAACCTTCCAGATCTTCTGGGGGTAGGCCTTGCATTTTACGTGAACGACGTGAAGGGTCAATTGTGATCGAGTTAAAATCTTACGAAAGAAATTCTATGGTCAATTTACAGAAACAAACAACACGCGCGAGTAAAATCTAGGAATCAAGACCAATCAAACAAGATCTTCCAATTCTGAAGTCACTAGTTGGTGATGAAATCCAACGTCGTGACGACGAGACAAGAAGGGGCTAGGCTAGGGTGGAAAAGTTACATTAACGACCTACTTAACGAACTTACACCCTGGTGCAAAGCTCCCACACATAATCGTGGGTATACCCTCCAAAGAGCCCGAGTGAATTTGGCCAACATCGATTCCAGGTACCGTGAAGACTTACCCCTCCACGGTCACCTTGTGTAAGACGCTAAGAAGATAGGCTACTAAAGTTACCACAAACAACAATGATGCCTGGGGGAACAATCGACAGTCCAATCCACACGCAAGGGCGGGGTATCTAGCCCGAAATCAACTTGAGAGGCTTCCACTCATCATTGTGGGTATACCTTCAAGTGACTCCTGTAATACGTGCAATCTCTACACCGAGATCAACAAAGCAGGGTGAGTAACTCTGTCAATCTCAATGCGACCTCAGGTTTGACCCTTGTGTGAGAAGGGTTCCCCAGAACAAAACGTTGCAAATGGAATTTAACACTCCCTATCACAAGATATTATTGTGTGTTTTGCGCTTTGGAGAGTGTGTCTCACTGCCTATTCCAAAGCTCTAGCCTAGCTAATGTTGGTGCAAAAAAACCCTAGAAAAATTGCTAGTTGAATTTTAAAGTTGCGCAATATTATTAAAGGTTGTTGTTACACAAAAAGGAGACAGAAATGAAACCAATGTTGTGTAAGACTCTGACCCAACAATGCGTAAATAGAGATGAATGATACAAATGTTCGTTCGATGAATTCTATCTACAGGAGGGAAAGAGGAGTTTTCTAGAACAATTCGAACTACGATGTACGATCTTTCTTGAAATGTAATATCAAACAATCATGAACAATGCAAATTCCCTATTTGTTCTCTTTCAATATTTGAATGCCAATATTTTTCAAATAAATGATTGCTTAAAAAAAGAAAAAAAAAAAAAATCTTTAATTTTTTATTAGAAACCAAGAAATAGGGATGGAACTAAGAAAAAGTAAGCAACCAATGAAAATGAAATGCTCAACAAACACCCAAATCGATCTTTCAATGAAGATAAAAATAACAAACTGACAAGACCAGTCTCTTCAAATGCACATGGACAACAATTTTCCAAGTAGTAAGCAATCGAAAAGGACAATTAATCCCAACTTCTAATCCAATCAAAGGCTCTCGACCAAACAAGCACTCGGATTTCAGAATCGGAGATTCTACCCTTGTTAAGAAAAGGTCAAGAGGTAAAAATTGAGACAAAATGATCAAGAAGAATTTTCGATTTCCGAAAACTAATCATTCGCAAGATTTGAAGTCAAGAAACAGTGAATCACTGGCAAAAGAAGTTCTTCCCAGATAAACAAACAAATCTGGGCATCTGAAGACACAAAAAGACCTAATCCAAAGTTTTTACAGGTGAGTTCGCAGTCTAGTAGTGGGGTACAGTGCGAGAATTAGGGTTTCTCGCAGCCTAGACACAGGCAAGGTGCAAGAAGGTCGCACTGAACTGAACACTAGGGTGTGAACTTCAGTGATTCTCGCAAGCCACAGGAAGGTACAGTGCAAGAAGGTTTGTAATGAAGCAAAATTTGGAAAAATGACAGAACTTTTGAGTGAACTTCTGGATCCAGAGAGTCTATAAGGATCTCCTAAAGACTCAAAGATTGATTGGCAATGAAAAAAGTAGACCAAGAGCAAATGGCCAACAAAAAACCACAAAAAATGAGTTGTATCCCCAGTGGAGTCGCCAATTTTGTTATTGGATAAATCGGTAGGTGCGCACACTAACTAATCTCCCTAGATCCACCTGGATCTAGAACAAAACAGGACAGGACATGACCCTTTCTCTAAGTTGTAGTCATTGAATCTACTACCGAGAAGGAATGAGTGACATACCTTTATATCGCTTCCTTAGATCTCTGTTGTTCCTACTTCGCTTCGGTGCTCTTGTGAAATCAGATCCAAGACAACACAAACCAACCAAAGTGAAGATAACAAAGTATATTCAATGTCAACCTATGCATATGATCAAGGAGTTATGCAATAAAATAAGAGTGATTTTATGGGAAAGGGACATGTCGTTGTATTATATTAAATGAAAGTAAAAGATACAACCAGATCGCCTTGATGTCGCAAGCTTCCTGTTAGTGATCCTTGGTTCCAACACACACACTTGCTCTACACTTGCATGAAAAAGATCCAGTACAACTTGATAGACAAATAGAGTCTTCAAGCTTCAATCCAAACAGAGTTCTTCACACAATTCTTTCATCAATTCTCCATTCAATCTTGCTTAACCTCTTCCTTGAGAAACCTTTCATTATATAGGAGAAGGAG
>ML791710.1:33767-73764 GCA_009831015.1 Picea engelmannii | reverse complement strand
TACAACATAATCTAGAATTAAAGAAAGAGTATAAACACCTTGAGCTAGAATCAAAGGTGAAAACAATTAAAACTTACTCACCTTGACTTTTACATGAGATATGCCAAAAATAAATGGTGGTAGCTCCATAAAGGTGAAATCAAACAATAAAGAAACCTCAAAGGCTATGGTGAGGAGAAGAAAGTGTTGAAGATAGTGGGAAAAAGGTTGCCACTACAAGTTGTTAAAAGGGTGTTATAACTATACAACAATAAGAAGGAAAACACTCTCCACAGTTTAAGTTTCCACAGTTAGTCATAATGAGGTTTTGGACATTTCAAAACCTCATACACAATTTTTGTCCATAAAATTTTCTAGCATAAAGATAATATAGACAAACCTGCCTCTTGCATCAAATCCAAAAACTAGAAGCCTAAACATGACCTAACCCCTTTCACACTTCAATATGTTTGACAAACATTCCAATGACTCTAATTGCTTATCTATCCTAATTTGGCCCCAACATGGACTTCATGTTCGTAGCTTATATGTGCTAAATGATTTCTAGCTAACATTGATGATAAGCCAATCCTCACTCTATGAGTTGGACCTAAGGACCACCCAAAGAGCTAAGAAGTTCCTCTTAATAGCAATACAAAGAAAGATACAGAAAGCTTCATACCTATTCCTACTACTCAACTCATGCAATAATATTGAGAAATTATGAATTCCCAATGCGTAGACATTTGGATTTTCATGGGAATAAGATAAGGTATCCCATCCCCACTATAAAATGAATGTAAATTGGCAAATTATCAAGTTCACTTTGGTATCTTAAGATCAGTCTTTCTTACACATATGAAGAAAGAAATGTTTTTAATGTATATGTAGCATTTAACATTTTACCAACTCATATATGGTGAAAATTACTTTTACCTTGAATTATATGTTTCTTCAATAGTAATTGTAAGAATAGTTAGTATTTGGATAAAGTCATAAGCTCTAGTAAAAATAGTTAGTATTTTGAGACAAATATGAATCACATATTTGCATATGAAAACATATTCTCTTTGTAAAAAAATTTATCTAAATAATTATTGTTGTATTTTGGTTATTACATTTTAAGTTTGATAAAATCATAGTTTTCCTTTCAAAATTGACTAGGAAAAGGAAATGGTATAATAATTTACATGCAATAAAAAACTGTAAAATAATGCTCTAAAATAATTTAGTCAAAATATTTAAAATTTTAATCCAAATTAATCATTTATAATATACAAACAAAAATAAATAAATATTTCATATAAATAATTAATAGAATATTTTTAAATATACAAATCGTTAATATTATAATTATTACTTTTAAAAAATATAAATGAAAAAATATTAAAAAAAAATATTTCATATAAATAATTAATAGAGTATATTAAAATATAAAAATAGTTCATAACGTAAATTTAAATATATAAATAGTTAATAGATTATATTTAAATATTAAAGATCATATAGTTCAAATATTTTATATAAATAGTTAATAGATTATATTTAAATATTAAAAAACATATTTAGTTTAAATAAGTATGAGATTATGAAATATAATTGATTAATATAGAGTTTTTGAAAACCACCCTATCAAATCTATGATCTATGTATATGAAATATATATCTAATTCAATTACAGAGGCATTAGTTTTTGAAAACCACCATATTAAATTTACTTTCTAATCAGTACTTTTTGAAAACCACCGTATTAAATTTACTTGCTAATCTTTCATGTGTGGGCCCAGCCCATAAAACCTCTTTCAGCTATATTTCATATCGGAAGAAAACAACCAAGCGTGGGTGGGCATAACCCAGAAAACCTCCTACAACTTATTTCATATCGGAATAAAACAACCAAGCGTGAAAGTAAATGGAACTGACAATAATGTTATGCCGTCTAGCCACCCAAAGAAAAATGTTGGCGTACCTTTTCAGTGCCGTGGTCGCAGCGGCTTTGAGAGTGGAGACCCGCGATTCCGCGAATGCATCTACGATTTTCGCCATCGGCTAACTCTGCGATGTCATCAATGATCTTCCTCGTTGGTTTCGTTCGGCTGATCTTCCTCGTTGGTTTCGTTCGGCCCATCAAGGGTCTTCCTCGTCGGTTTTGTTCGGCCCAGCTGGGGGACTCCACCGGGGAATGGAGGTGGAAGCCAACAGAACCCAAACCCCAAGCATAGGGAAGTCCATGGTCGGGAAATCCATAGTTCTGCATCATCATCTTGAGTGGGGTGTCTGGGTCTCCTCTGGACGCTGAGGAGATCAGAGAGACAACAACTGAACTGGCCGTTTAACAAGTTCGGCACAACATAACTCCACTCTTCCCTATACGCCATTACACCACAAGCCCGGCGCTCAACACAACTCTACACCATTGCTGGGTCAAACCAGAGCACTGCAAAGAGACAGATTAATAAATAACCACTTAACAGAAAAATTTATCAAACCTAAACCTTCAATCCTCCCCAACCCTTCCAATTAACATAATATAAAATGCCTTTAAAGTGGAATAGAACTTTTTACCTTGGAATCGTTCGCCTGGTTCTCGTTTTTTCAAGGGGCCGCCGGTACCGTATCCCAGTTGTTTAATGAGATTGCCGGTATCGTATCCACACGTGCAGATGGAACTTTTCACCTGAAGGCTGAGCGATGTCCTTTGAATCGTTCGCGTGGTTCTCATTTTTTCAAGGGGTTGCCGGTACCATATCCCAGTGGTTTAATGAGATACAGGTAGCGTACCGCAGTGCATATATCTGTTCATCCATGTTGGAGAATGCTATAAATAACTATAAATGCAACAGAAATCCAATCCCACCCCACCCAGAAATCCAATCCCATTCCATCCCATTCCATCCCACCCAAGAAACATAAAGACCTGTAAACATTCTTAACAAAAATGAACATAAATCAATTAAAAATAAACAGCAAGGAAGCACGAAAAGATCATCAGCAAATCTGTAAAAGGAAAAGCGAAATAGATATCGAAAACACAAAACAAAAGCAAATAAAAGAAAGGGCAACCTGCAAAACAAAACGAATGAATGTATTTGAAAAAATAATCCCATCAGTCGTTGCAATTCAATATAGATGGGGAGAAAATGAACGATTAACTCAATTGTTGCAGTTCAATGATCGATGAGCAGGATCGCTAATGTTTGTTCCCAGGGCCATCTTAATGTACTCCGGGCCAGAAATCAGAATTAAAAAACTGCAGAATGTTGGCTCACCGAGTGTTTAAATAGAGGGCCGCGCCGGGCCGGGTGAGGGAGGGGAAGAACCCCAGCATCCAACGGGTATATATTTATTTAACCCTCCATTTAATAGTAATGTCACCCTCCCTCCTTGAACAAACAGACGGAAGAAGCGTAACAACCAAAGATTTATACTCTATAAGAAGCGAGTCTCACGGCTCGCTGCTGCATTTGTAAAAAAGTTTATACTCTATATAAATTGGAGAAAAATTTCTTCTTGGAAAAAAAAAACCAAAGATGTTGCTGCTCTGCTTTTGTTTTTATCAGGAAAGATAGGCTTGCTTTGCTTTTTGCTTTTATACGACAAGATATCCTCGCTCGTTCTTCTAATTTGTCCACATGCATCCGTGCCCTCCGTGCACACCAAAGTAATTTGTGGACTAATGACATGGTAGAATTGTGTGTAATTTAAGCTTTAATACATTTCTTAGCTAAATACCCCGTTGTTTTTAGCGTGTCGGGCTTAGGTGGTAAAGTGGGTTTCATACCCAGCCCCAGATTTAAGCTGTTGTGGCGATTAATTTTAATCTCTAAAACCTTTCTTGGCTAATTACCCAGTTGTTTTTAGTGTTTCTTGATTAGGTGGAAAAGTTGGTTTCACCATGGTTGAAAACCCCAGGCTTGTGTTGTTGTGGTGGCTAATGTTGTTGGGGCGGTTTTATGCTCGTAGGAGAATATGCTCGTAAAGGCCGCTACATTTTCTACGCACCCCAAATCTGAAGTCAATTTCGTGGTGAAAAATGTAAATGTAAAACAATATCTTTTGGGGAAAACCAATTCTCCTGATTTTGAACTTGGAAGATATTCAATTTGTTAATTGAATAGGAGTTTAGGGCCTGTAATATTTTGAATATTAAGGAGATTTTAACGTAGGAATTTTAAAGTATAGGATAGAATATTTGTGGTTTAGTGGAAGTTTTGTTGTAAGTAGGTATGATTTTATATATAATTGTATTTAAAATTTTGATAATTAATTTCTTAATTGTGTGATTTTAATGGTAGTTTTATATAGGATAGAATATTTGTGGTTTAGTGGAAGTTTTGTTGTAAGTAGGTATGATTTTATATATAATTGTATTTTAAATTTTGATAATTAATTTCTTAATTGTATGATTTTAATAATAGTTTTATTTACTTAATTGAATTTTGAAACTTTAATGATAGTTTTATTTACTTAATGAGAAATTTGTGTCAGTGAAGGTACAAAGAAAATTCAGCATTGATGCCCGTTTGCTTATGGCGATATTCCGATCTGAACGGATTTATTGTTTTAACCCTTTTATATTATTACTAACCTTCAGTGAAATATTAAGAATTTTCACTATTTTCTCTGGGACTACTATATATACATTTTCAAACTTCCTCATAATTAAATACCGAAAACTAAATCTCCTAATATTACTATCATCGTCAATATTATTTTGAGTTATTAATTTTAATTGTAACATGGGTTTATCTCCTAATATTACTATCATCGTCAATATTATTTTGAGTTATTAATTTTAATTGTAACATGGGTTTTCATTATTTTGGTTTAAATATTTTTAAATAAAAAACAAATAAATTCTATCTTCTATCATTATTTTCATTTGTAGAAACAATTTTTTTTTAATATTTTCCAATTTGGGAAATTTTTCAATTTCATGGAGATTACTCTTCTTTACATTACATTGTTATTATTCTATTAAGGTAATAAACATTCTAGAAATAAGATTAAATTTTATAAATCAAATTTAACTTTAATAAATATTAAAATATGGATGAAATCTAAAATATATATAGATGTTTAGTCTTAGTTAAGTTATTGGACAATCATAGAAAACACTATTTTACAAAATAAGAATACTATTAAAAATATCATTAAATCAAAATTAAGGAGAACATATGATGTGATAAAGAGTTAAATTATATATAGAGATGTCCACGCTAAGTTATTGGGGAATCATGGAAGACACCATTTTGCAGAATAAGAATACTATTAAAAATATCATTAAATCAAAAATAAGGAGAAAATGTGGTGTGATAAAGAGTTAAAGGAAAATAGAAAATCAAGGTATTATAAGGATGTAATCAACCCTGATCTAGAATATCAAAATTATCTATATGTTTTGACAAGTGCAAAGAAAAAAATAAGTATTGCGAAGACAAAAACAAATTCTCACGAGTTCCATAGGGAAACTAGGCATTGGTCAATTTCTAAAATGCCCTAGGATGAAACAGTGTGTCACCTTTGTGACACTAAGAAGGTTGAAGATGAAAAGCGCTTTCTCTTAGATTTTCGAGCCTATACCCAGATTTGGTCTCAATTTCAAAATATTTGTCACACTACCAACCTTCCTAACCTTTTAACTCAATAAAACTATGGTGATCTTGGAAAGCTTCTCTACCACATAAACAAAATTTTAAAGAATTATAAGTAATCCCTTACCTTCTTAAGGTCTGATAGACCAATTTGATCTCAGTAGATGTTGATGTAGATAGGTTCCACTGAACATGGAATAAGGGGCATTGTATTCATTTGAAGGTTACTGTTTTGGTATCTTTGGATACATTACTTAGCAAGCAGTCACTGGGAAGATTTGTTGATAGAAATGATAGGTGATTATTGGTGGTTTAAATAATTTGCTTATTCAAAGGATTAGAACGAAATCCTAGAGGATACTTTTGGTGGTGTGGTTCATTATATGTAGCCTCTATAATCATTTCTCTTTGCCTTGAAACACATTGGCATGTAATCTCTAAGATTTTTCGTCATAAGTATTACTCTACTCTGTATAAATGTAGGGGAGTTGCAAGTCTTCTTGGATCATACCTTCTCTATGTGAAGGTGGTCGAATATCTATATGAAAAAAAGCAAGAATGCAACATACCCTTCCAGGAAGGTAGGGATTAGTTACCTCTTCTAAGCATCCCAACCATCAACTAACAAGTGATGAATCCTACTATGTAGAGTCTCTTATCTCCCATGAGAATGAGTCAGGCATAAGATTGATTCCCTCATGCATATGCATTTTCACCCCACAAATGAACCACGCATAAGATCAACTTCGTCACGTATACACATTGTTTTCTTGGAGGTGATAGAAATTTGACAACATCTTATTGGATGTGGTAGCTAAGTTGAATCTGATTGAATTGAAAACTAAGATCAGAGTAAATCTTGGATCTTGTTGGAAGTAGTACTGAAATTTGATCTCATTGGATTTGACACAAATTATCATGATAAGAAGTTGAAGGACATATGGCATTTTTTAACTACAGAGATAGATGGTAGTTTTCAATTCATTCTGGAGAATTGTGCACCCGACTTATATGAACTTCCACATTCCTTTCATTCTTAAATCATTGTAACATGACACGTGGAGGATTGCAGGATTGGATCGAGTGATGGATGATTGCAAGATTGTATCAACTTGAAGAAACATTGAAATTAGCTTGACATATGCAACTCAAAATAAAAACAGTTTTGCAATTAATGTATATTTTACAATTATTTCAATCCTCGTTGGCCATTTCATTTATATTCCAAGATGCTACTCTATAAATATGTTTGTTATCCATTTCGTTTATATTCCAAGATGCTACTCTATAAATATTTTTGTTTTAATGGAATTTGGAAGGTTTTGCATTACGAATATTAAAAATCTACTTTCACTTTTCTTTGGAAAAGGGTAATTATTTTTTTTCAAAATAAGAAAAAATGTTTGATATCTCGGAGTTTTGGGTTTGAAGGACAACATTTGTATTTTGTAATTCATTACCTGCTCAATAAATTAATCTTGGTTCTTCGTATTTAGTATGAGTTTTTCTTCCACTGTTGTAGTGTGGTTGGCCTACTTGGTGGTTTCATGTTTCAAGTTTTTGTAGTTGTTTTTTCCTCCCTATTATCCATTTGATGCATCTGCATTCAAAATTGATCACTTGTTTAAATTGATCAAATTGGATTTCCATAAATGAAGCTTGTAATAAGTCTAATTGGTGTTGTCATCTGCCCTCGGTTGATTACAATGACTGAACCAATTATATATGTAAGGTAAATTCAAACGCTTTAATGGTGGCATGAAGGGTTATATAAGGAAATCAGTGATTTCTCATTATCAATTTGTTTCTTTTGTCATTGCATGTCCAAGTATGTAGATTCACCCAATTTCAGACAAAGGTTGTATAAGATTTATTAGATGTATTAAATGTACCTACAATTGAAAATGGAGATCTAGATCAATGGTCCAAAACTTTATTCATTGACTATGTGCGGCTACATCGCTTTAAATCCTCCCAAAAACAAAATTTTGTGGTCTTTAAACAAAGTAACCACACAAATTCACTTCGGTGTTTCCTTTCCCCTGCTTCGGGGATATGTTAATTATAATGAAGGTGTTTTTAAGGAGAGGTTCTCTAGAGCCCTTCTCTGTATGTCCAAACCCTATTAGAACTTGCCATGTGTTCATGAGCTATTGACCAATATTTTGTCTCCACTTGTTTCCTCCTTCGCTAACTCCACTCCAAGCTGTGTGACTTTTAAATAGGTCCCTGGCTTCCACATTTTTATTAACCCGGTCCGCATTGATAATCGTCAATTTAATGATAGAAAGCCTCAAATTACAGATAATTTATAGGAAAAAACTTCATACAAACAATGTTTCATCAAACTCGCAATCAGAATCTCCAAGCCAATGAAAAAAACCCTCTAACTGCATAAAATTTAGAGATTAAGAACCCCTAAAAATTCAATTTCATCCAATTTAAATTCAAAATCACAATCCGATAAAATAAACATTTTATGTGAACTGCCCAATGATTTGATTAAAGATATCTCAACGTGGTTGGCAATGAAATATGTCTATAGATTTTGCAATGTGTGGAAAGAATGGAACACATTATTTTCGTCAACTAGATTTATTACTACACAAAGGGATGAGGGCGCCTCCTAACAAAAATCCATTATTGTTTCTAGGTGTTGTGAACTACTATTGGGATTGTTCTATATTGTTTATGTATTTAAATGTAAATTAAAAATAAATAAAAATCTCCTATCATTATTGTTATATAAAAACAAAATTGGATGAATTTTATGGTTTTGTCTATAATTGTAAATTAAAATCAAACTTCTCAATTAAAATCAAAATTCTCTTATCATTGTTGTTCTATAAAAATAAAATTTAATCTTTAAACATTATATATTTTCTTCACTTTAAACATTACATATTATTATTATTCTAAAATTTATATAATTAAAAAAATATTATATTTTTTTATATTTTAATATTAAAAAAATTAATTTCAATTTTTTCATCATCATCATCATCATCATCATCATCATCATCATCATCATCATCATCATCATCATCATCATCATCATCATCATCATCATCATCATCATCATCATCATCATCATCATCATCATCATCATCATAATCATATTAAAAAAATTAATTTTAATTCAAAATTTTATTGGATTTTAAAATCCTAATCACGATCTAACTAATAAAATCTTCAAACCAATCAATATTATAAGTCCTTTCAATTTGTTCAAAACTCTATAACTTCATCCAATCATCACATATAAGTTTTTATAATTACAACATAAAATAAAAATAAAGTTTTTTCATTTTTCTTCACTGATAATTCTCAAAATTAATTGTATTATAATAAAAATATTAATAATATATATGTAAATTTTTTGATTTATTTTAATACATTTTCATTTAATGTTATTAAAGATACTTTCAAAATCTTTTAATAATAATATAAATTTTAAATAAATAAAGATGGAAGAACTAATTTAAAATACTATATATGATCTAAAATAAAAAAAATCTAGTCACATATTCTATTTATTACAAAGTTGGTATTAAGAGCTTATTAAATTTGGAGTTATAGGGTAATTGAAAATAATTTGTGGGATGTAGAATGAAGATAGACTTTGTGAAGTATTCATTTTCTATCCAAAAACAAAATACCACACTCTTCAAATAAAGTAACCACCCCAATTCACTTCAGTGTTTTTTTCAGGGTATGCCGAAGAAAACAAATAAGTTCCATCTTCGGTTGCTTATGTGGGAAGTCACTAGCATATCCCTGAAGCAAGGAAAGGAAACGTCGAAAAGAACATTATGGAATATTTTGTTAATTTTATTCTATAAATATAATTATACAAGTAGAAAAGTGTTTTGTTGCAAAGTGTTTAGGTCACAGTATGATTGATAGGTATTTGGTAGTAAAGAGTTGAAACAATTTCATTGCATGTGTAGAAGCATGGACCAAGTCGAACATTTCATGTATAGAAGTATGATTACAACACAGAAGAATCTAGAAGGTAAGCGACAAAGATGATAAGTGTACCTCTTCTATTTTTCGTAGTGAAACATAAGCAATATCCTTCATTTTTTCATATCGTTCAAAGGAGAATGTTGGGGATATTCACATTCCTTTTATAGTAGTTGTGTGTGACATTGTCGTGAAGGTCAAGCCTTGACGTTCAATGTTTCCAATGTCAATGGTAGACCTTGTTAAGTTCATGCCTTGAGATTTATGTATAGTCAATGCCCATGCCATATTAAGAGGGATTTGTTTCTTTCTTCTTTTTTTTTTTACAGGAACGGTTATGGGATTATATTAGAAACTTGGCCTGAATGCCTCGATTCGGAATACAAAATCTGGGAGCAAAGCCCAGAGAACCTCTCCAACTAGAAGAATCATGGTGTTTATGCTAATCTAGTTCTTCTTACAAGCAACAATGGAGTCCATTTTCGCGATTTGCCCAAGTTTGTGAATACAAACAAATTGCTTCAGTAAAATGCAGTAGAACATGACAAAAAGAGGGTTAAGGAATCGGATCCCAAGATTCGTCTCTGTCTCTTAAAATGGAGCCTACAGATAGGAGGACTGCCTTATTTGCTTCTAAATCTGCTTCCTTATTGTTCGTTCTTGGCACATGGAAAAATTTCAAATTCTGTAAGGATTTTGCCAGAGCTTTGATTCGAAAAATCAGCCTTGCAAATCTTAAATCGGTCAGAGCAAAATTGGTCACTATGGTTTTGATGATGGCCTTCGAGTCCCCAAAAACATTTGCCTCATTGATGCCCAATTCATTGAGATACTTGAGGCCTTGGAAGAGAGCCATCGCTTCGGCTTGAATGCTGGAAGTATGGCCCAGGCCCCAGGAGAAGCTGTGGGTCGTTTTGCCCTCTAAATTCTTTATAACACCCCCTGCACCGGCTTTTCCTGGATTGCCTTTGGCTGCCCCATCAAAAAAGAGAGAGTCTCTTGACTGTTTGGAGATCCAGTCGTAGAAATCTTTCTCGTTTTCTCTTATTTGCCACTCTTTGGGAGGGGTGATGATGCTTACGGCTTTTTGGAATTGGAGATCAAGAGAGGCAACCCAATCAATGTCTTGCTTGCATAAGTTTGAGTCATCCATTTGATCTCCCAGGCATTCTTTCAGTTGGCATTTGATCTTGATCACAACAAACTTAGCATCCTGCTCTTTATTTATGAATATCTTCGCATTCTTCTCAAGCCAAATTTGCCAGCTAATGATTTTTGGAAGGGAGGTCCAGGCAACTTTGATTATTTTGTTTTTTGGAAAGGGGTCTGGATATCTGGGCAACCAATTTCCGAACAACTCAGGAGTGGATCTGGGGAAAACAAAGTTGGATCTTCAAATGCCTAAGAGCTCACTCTAGATTTGTGATGCAAATTTTCATTCCAACACAAGATGGCGGGCACACTCCACGTTTTCTCTGCACAAGACGCACCTAGAAGGACCAAAAAATCCTCTTTTTTGTAATTTGTCATCTGTTAGTATTTTGCTATTACACAGCAGCCAGCAAAAGAAGTCGACTTTCGGGATGGAGGAGTGGTTCCAGATCCCCTTCCAAGGTGCTGGATCCAGAGGAACGTGAGGCTGCTCCAGCTGCTTAGCGTAGCCCTGCACCACAGAGAAGCCGCCAGCCATTGGACCCCAGCCACGAGTATCCTTCCTCCTCGCGTGGGTGGGAGCTAGGCCATGCAAAAGGGAAAAGAACACAGCGCAGTCGATCTAGAGTTTCGGGGGCACACGGATTTGTTTCCAGCTTGCCCAGTTTAGACCATTCCATAAGGAGAGGTCCCACAGTGTTTTGAAGCTGACATCATCCAACCACTAGCGCAACGTTTGTAGGGAGCTGCACTCTGCCAGGGGAGTTTTGTTCATAATTCGGTCTGTCCACAAATTGATGCTTTTGTCGTTACCAGGAATCCAAAATGCATGTGAATTGATCAGAGGGACGGCTTTAGTGCAAATATTGAGGAAGGACGACTTGATTTGGGGTAGAGGATTGTCCAGGCAACGAGTTCTCTGTCCTTTGAAGTATTTCTTCCATAGTGCCAGTTGCGCCCAGCCAGGATTGGGGGCGATGATTCTCCAAATAACTTTCGCTCCCATAGCTATATTGTGAGAGTAGAGATTTTTAAAATTCAATCCCCCCTCCATCGTTGGCTTGGAGGCTATTTCCCAACTGACGAGAGGGATTTTTTTCTCATTCTGCTTTCCTCCCTTCCAAAAAAATTTCCGAATGTAATCCTCCATCTTCCTGAGGATGCCTATAGGAGCTAAAAGAATAGAGAATTGAAATAAAGGGAGGTTGTTTAGCACAACTTTGATGAGCACTGTCTTACCTACAATATTGAGCCAGGAGGATCCCTACACCTGCATTTTATTTTTGAATTTCTCTAGTTGGGGAAGCCAATCTCTGCTGGAGGCTCTCTTGAGGAAGATAGGAAGCCCAAGATATTTGAATGAAGTCCAGGATGAGGAGGCAGCAAAACCAAAGCATCTGGTAATCACATTGAGGGAGGGGGTTGAGATATTCCAGCTATAAATGTTGCATTTCCCACTGTTTAGTTTGCTGCCAAATTCCTCACAGAATTTGTCCAATACTTCTTTGAATCTAGCTGCCAATAACACAGTGGCAACACCCAACAACAATGTGTCATCGAAAAAGAGGGCGTGATTGATGTTTTTAACCCCTCTTTCTATACTCAGCCCAATGATCTCAAGGTCTTTCTGCTTCTTATCAAGGTAAAAGCTAAGGACAGAAGCTTGAAGAACAAATAGGAGGGGTGAAAGAGGACACCCCTGCCTAAGTCCTCTCGAGGCTTTGAAGAACTCAACAACCCTACCATTCACCAGGGGGGCAATCCAGGGCTCCGAGATACAAGCTCGAATCCATTTTATAAAACTCAATCCAAACCCAAGTTTGTGCAAAACATCCAACAAAAAGCTACGCCTAATTCGGTCAAAAGCATTTTCAAGATCAAGCTTGACAACCATACCTTTTTCATTTTGATGAAGACTTGAATGGATCGCCTCTTGGACTAAGATGAAGTTGTCCACAATCTACCTACCATGGATAAAGCCACCTTGATTTTCCAGAATAATTTTGGGGAGGATGTTCTTCAGTCTGTTGGCTATCACTTTGGTAATCAGTTTGTACCCTATGTTACAAAGGGATATCGGACGAAATCTGTTGAAGGTATTGGCTTCTTTCTCCTTAGGGATGAGGGCAAGGAATGCAGAGTTAGTGCTGCCTTCGATTTTCTGACAGTCTTGGGATTTTAAAATCATTTTAAAGAAGTCCTTTTCCACAATCTACCAACAGGATTGGAGGAATCTGGCTGTAAATCTGTTTGGGCCTGGGGCTTTGTCGGGGTCCATAGCATAGAGGGCATCCTTTACTTCATTTTTGGTGACTTTGGTTTCTAGCAGTTGATTCATCTTAGCTGTTATCAAGAGGGGGACCACTTCCAGAAGATTAGAACTTTAACCCATCTTCTCTTCCTCACTATACAGATTTTTAAAATGGAGGAAGGTTTCTCTTTTGATGCTTGCATTGTCCTTATGGGTGATATTTTCTTCCTTAATTTTAGATATGGAGTTTGAACATTTCCTTGCTTGGGCTTGCTTTTGAAAGAAGGAGGAGTTATTGTCCCCTGCTTTGAGCCAGAGACTTCGATATTTTTGCCTCCAGTATTCTTCCTCAGCCAAGCAAGCCTTGTGAAAATTCTGCTGAAGATGTGCTTCTTTGTCTAGAACTTCTTTTGTTATTTCTGCATCTTCCAAATGCAAGTGGTGGAGCTCTAATGTGCTTTGTATTTTTTTATTTCGGTGGCAGGATTGGGCAGATATTTGGCCCATCTTTTCAGGACAGCTTTCACTCTTCTGAGTTTTTCTTCCCAAACAAAAAAAGGGTAGCCCTTGACTGGCTGCTTCTAACTTTCCTTGATCATGTCCAAGAAATCTAGTTCCTTGACCCAAAGAGGACTAAATCTGAATGGTATTGGTCCAAGATCAAGATGCGCCAACAGCTCAAGCTTGATGGGTTTGTGATCGAAAACGCTACAAGAAAGAATATGCATTCTAGCCTCTAACCCTAGAAGGAGGAAGGATATTTGAACGAAAAAACTATCTAATCTTGCTGCAATATGTCCAGGACCGACTCTTTTATTTGACCAAGTATACTTACCAGTAGAGGGCTTGATGTCTAACAGGTCCCAGTCCTGCATCAGGTCTTCCACCCATTCCCTTATCGGATCCCTTACGATGATGCCTCCTCTCTTTTCTGCCGATAGTAAAGTGAGATTAAGGTCGCTAGCAATGATGACATTATCCAAATTCACTAGGTCTGTCAGGCTTCTTATGGAATCCCAACAGATCTTTTTCTCCCCAGCATTGACTGAAACATACATATTAAAGAGACATATGATCTCTTTTGTGACGAGGTGCTGTAATTTTAAAAACAGTTAGTGAGTGTTTAGGGTCTCAAAGACTAATGAGAATTTATTAGTGTTCCAGAGAGTGCCCAGCCCTCCTGATGCTCCACGAGCAAAGACTGCTTGTGCTCCACATTTATTCTAGAATTTCTTACTTGCTTGGAGGAAGACCGAGTCCTCCATTTTTGTCTCTTGGATGAGGAGTATGTCTGGGGTTTCTATCTTGATTAAACTTCTTATGGCTTCTTCTTTGACTCTGGTCCCCATACCCCTACAGTTCTAGAAGACGACCTTCATCATTTACTTTTATTGTGGTGGGCTCCCTTGGACCTCTGGATCTGGAGTCTCATCATCTTCGGAGTTTTTGCCAAAAGATTCTCAAGGGTTGGCTGAGAGCCCTAGAGCTTGTCTTTGTACATTTCATGTTCTCTTTTTTCCCGTGTTGTCTTGCGACTTCTTGTGGATCTTCTGGCAGAGGTTTGAGAATCTCCTATTTCTCCTTCCTCCTCTAAGTCCTCTGATTCTTTATCTTCCTCCTCATCTTATGAGAGTTTTTCTTTAGAGATTTATTTGGCTCTTCCCCCTTTGGTCGAACCGGAGGGGGTCTCTTTGGCTGGGGAGTTTACCTTTTGAATCTTGACCTCTTGGGTATCCTCTAATTGCGAGCTTAGAGGCCCAAAATTGTTTTCTTTCCCCATCGATGGGGGGATTTGTTGGGTAGGGGTCGGTTGGGGGCCTTTTCCAGTTGGGGCACCAGACTTATGGGGTTTCTGGATCTTGGAGCGCTTGCCCTGGTTCCAGCCCTATTCCTTCCCCTTTTCCACCTCACAATTGGTCGGAAAACCTCTGGCAAAGTGACCGTAAACATGGCATTTTCAACATTTGAAGGGCAACTGCTCATAATCTAGTTTTTGCACATGGGTCCAAGTGTCGACATTGGATTTTATGGCCTCTGGAAGACCCACCTCTAGATCTACCTCCACGCATATTCTGGCACAGTCGTATTGATCCTTGTTGTTCGCCCGATCTATAAATTTACCAAGAGCATTGCCTATGTGCTTCAGTGAATCCCAGTTCCAAAATGGATTGGTAGGTTTGGGAGCCTGACCCATACCGGGACTGCAGAGGGAACATCGATTGTTGGGTCGAAGTCTAGTGTCCACTTGTTAATATACAGTCCCTGAGGATCCATGAAATAGGGGCCATTCTGGAAGATTAGGTCCTTATCCTCTTTTGAAGTGAATTCGAACAGGAAGTAACCTCTTCCCAAGAAATAAGAGGTTACGTTGTTTTTTATCAATGGCGCCCAGTTCCTGACGACCCAGTTCTTTGTGGATTTTGGAGAGGGCCAGAGCCCTATGAACTGGCCTACGAGAGCGCTATCTTCCAGGGACAGAGATACCTAGATCGGCCTCTCTGGGGGAAGAGAAATTTCAGGGATATCATTTAGCTTCTTCACAAATTTTGCCGCTTCAACATTCTCCTTCTTTGGCAAGGATGACAGTAGCAAGTTGAAACCGTCTGCATCAGAAGGTGGAGGTGGAGGAGGGGGAGGTCCCTAGGGCATGCCCAAAACCTCCATGGGTGCGAGGAAGCCCTAGCTCCAGGCACGGCGTAGTCTAACCTCAGGCGAGCCTCACGCAGCCTCACGCAGTCTGAGCATATTCAAGGACCTTCAAATTCTTTGTTGTTACTCCACTTGTTGTTACTCACTATTATTCAGCCGAAACACACTGAAACTCTCCTGCAACACTTGCTATAACTCTTGCTGCAACTCTTGCTGAAACACGCTGTAACTCTCCTGCAACACGTTGTAACTCTCCTGCAATACTTGTTGTAACTCTTGCTGAAACATGTTGTAACTCTTGTTGAAACACGTTGTAACTCTCCTGCAACACGTTGTAACTCTTGGCTTCAAGCCCTAACTTTATTCGAGCAATCTTTGGGATTTGTTTCTTGTTACTCCTTTGTATGGGTGGAATTGGTACATGCTTTGGTTGGGTTTGGTCCCATGCAGGCTCAATGTATTTATCAAATGCCACAACAACATATGTTGGAAAATGTGGAGGGTTAGTGATTGGTGCATATATAACTTGCATGACTACTTCGAGAGCACCATTGACTATTCCTACTTGGACCCATAAATTGTAGGATAACATAACTCGTTGGTCTATGCATAACAAGACATGCTTTTCCAGTTGGTCATCATCATGATGGTGTGCATTTAAAGCACCAAGTAATTATGCGACACTGCGTGCGATTGGCTTATTCAAGGATTGAAGCATAAACCTGTTATTATTTTCCACAAGAATGTTTGTTGCGAATAGGTGGATTGAAGAATCAAAGATTTCACATTCTTCAATGGAGAAGAATTTTTCAGTCCTAGATTGAAGTAGATGTCATTCATCAATTGTTGGTGTAGCATTGTGAATGTTGGCTAACAACTCGCAGAAGCGGGACTGGGTGGCATAGATGCATTATTGTCAGAATATTGTTTCCAACTTGATTATGGTGGTAAAGGTTGTCCATAAGCTCATTCCTGGTGTTTCTCCTACATAAAGAGGTTTGTCCATTACTTGTGGTAGTTGACCCAAGTCACCCACAAGAATTATTGAGTAGTAATCGAATGAGAAGTGTTTTTTTTTTGGAAATGTCTCACGACAACGACTTTCAATTTGTTACAAAAGTGTAGATCCTATGAAGCCCATATCATCAACTAGAATGTAGCGAATATGTTTCATCTCTTCTTGGAACACTGCAAAGGATTGACCATGTAAAGGCCTCATGTCCTTGATAGGAATTCTAAGTCCTGCATGTATAGTGGTCACATGTATGTTGAATGTTGCAACTCCAGTAGGGGCAAGAAGCAATAGTGGGCTATGGTTGGAAGGTGCTTGAGAAGATAGTGCTTCTTTGATGCAATGTATAAGGTAGGATTTGCATGTGCCCACAGTGCCTTGGATGATCATCTTCAATGGTTCTTTTGGTTCTCTTGTTTGTAAGTGTTGTAGGATTATGTCGAATGCACAGTGTTGATGTGTAGAAAATGTATTTCTGGTAGGAAATAGCGGATTGAGTTCTTGTAGGACTTATGTATTCCTTTGATTGTAGTTTATGAAGGTTGGTGCAGTTTCTAATGTATCTTGTGATACTTTGTGATCCCATCGATGGGAAGTGTCCATCTCTCACAGTCCCAACATATTAAGAGAAGTGAAGTTGATATTTCCTATAGGGGTCAATCTTGATAAATATTGTCATTCATTCATCTCCATGTTTGGTTGTATGTTAATATGACTATCCTCATCTTCAGATGTTTGGTTATTAGGAGTAGGAATGGGGATGTGATCAACATGCCATACATGGTAGTCATCTCTTATGATCTCCCAATTAGCCACGATGTCTTCTTGTGAAAGGCCTATATCTTTAGAGAAGGAATGAAAGGGTTTGTATAAAAGTATCTCACTCCAACAAAACTCAACAAAGGTATTGGAATCTTTTTTTGGTATTGTAGTAAAAAGTGTCCATACATGGACAATTGCAGGGATGTGTCTTTTTTTTCCACTTTTAATATTTTTGTGCTTGGTTATATGTCCAGTGTTTTGCAAGATCAAGAAAACATATATGGTCAAGAAAAAATGGACGTATTAGATATGCACCAATGAAATTGGATCCAGATAATCAGTTAGGAAAATCATAAGAGATTCGACGAAAGATTTGACGACCAATATTGAGTTTGGTGAAGGTGCGGTTGCATGTGACAAGGGGTACCTTTTGGATCATATGGCAAGTTTCTTGGGCACTTATGTCCTAATCTACAATTGCTTCTGAGTGCAAACATTGATAAGAAGTTGAGGCAGGGCCATTTAGATGTGATGTAGATGCAATTATGGTCAACATATGGTGGTAGGTCTCTGATCTCCCCTCTGCTTTGGAAGCATGTTTGAAAATGTATTTTAGAACTGCATGGCGAGAGAGGACTGGTTGGAAATCTACATTTTCTCTCCATGTTTGGAGTATGTTAGGATTATGGATGTTCAGGCACTCATCATTACGTGCCGAGCGATATGTCTTTTGACCCATTTCATCAATGTAGAGTGATGACTCCATTTGTACCTTACAAGGGAATTTATACCTACATTCAAGGGTAACCCCTTTTCTATGGAGACATGTTTTCTCATTTCACTTTGTATGTCTTTGAACTCGATTTAAGAGTTGTTCATAGTCCTCAAGTGGGTTGGATGCAAATATCTCCTCTGTACTAGATTAAAATATTCAATGTGATTTAATTCAGATTAAAATATATAACCTAAGATATATAATAATGTATATGATTGATGATGGGTCCCTCGTTAAATGGGGTCAATGAAATGCCCATTGTCAGTCTACCATCCAACTTGGGATGTGTAAGGGGGGCTTCATAAGTCCACACAACCCTTACTCCTGACGTAAGATAACATTTCTCACCCATTAAATTCTGAGTTTGAGTAACAATGTCAAATGCTACTCTGTAATGTTTCCATCAATCTAACAAAGAAGAATAAAATAATGAATATTTAAGTTCCAACATATCGTTATTTAAAAAAATTAAAACATTACAATTTATTTAAAATTGTATTCTTGGAAAATCAATTTCTTTTGAAAATTTATTTTTTAATAATAATAAATAAAAAATAAAATTTATTTAAAAATTTAAAACTAAAAATTATTTAAAAAGCTATAAACACCAAAGTTGTTGTTAATAGGAAGATAAAGGAGATTTGCAACCATTTCAACATTCAAGAATATGGGGAATCAATTAATTGTAAAGAAAAAATAGAATTTATAATGAAACATTTCATGCAAGAATTAAATTACTCTCAATCCCTAACAAATAACAAATATTAAAAAATTGCATATTATTTAAAAAGATAGGTAGATAATTACAATTTATAATATTAATTAATAAACAATTATTTATCACAAATAGTTTAAATTAGTAAAGCTTTGAAATATAAATAATTCTTTGAAAAATGTTTTATTTAGAAAAAAGTTATGAATGTAGAGAACTTACTAATCTATAAAAACAATTTGTTAAAAATATTTATCAATTTTGATAAATAAAATGACCATCAAATTAGGGAGAAAATGAGTAAATAGACAAATTAGTAACTCTACAAACTTAATTTATTTCCTCTTAAAATTATTTGGAATTTTGTACCACAAAACTTTTGATCATAAATCTTTATCCATAGTTTAGGTTGGGAAAAAAATATTACTAAAATTAATAAGTATTAATGTTTTAATGTAGTATTGTTATAAAGCTCTAATTGTATATTGTCCAAAGTTAAACTATTTAATTATGAAATATAATTTGGGAGATATATGCCATCAAATAAGTTTTAAGTTTTGTACTTTGGAATATTCAAATTTGCAATTCCAATAATTTATAGTTTGATTTTGGGAAAAATTATTTGAAAAATGTCAAAAAAAAAATTAAAAAGTAAAAAGTTTAAACTACTTTCATTAAAAAAAACATTTAATAAGATGCTTATTTTATTAATAAGGACTAAATGAATTAAGTTTGTCCACTTACTACATCATGTTAAATTACATTTTAACAAATTATTTTTCTAAATAAAATACTTTTTTATAAATAAAATATTTCTAAAAGTCACATTTATATTTTAAAGTTCGGCTCAGTCATTTAATTTTAAATATTTTGTTGATATAGCTAACTGAGTTCAAAACATCTAGTAATTCTGAAAAATGAACCTACTCTATAGAATTGTAAAAAAAATAACACAAATATTAATAATGAACTTACCTTAATGCTATTTATATATTAAAAAATTAGGATAATTGAAACATTCCCTTGAGTTATGGAATCTTCAAACTTTTAACCATATTTACAAATAAGTGAAAATTAAATTTCCTTTTCTTCCATTTAATTGATTAATAAATTTTATGCTATTTATATATTAAAAGGATAATTGAAACATTCCCTTGAGTTATGGAATCTTCAAACTTTTAACCATATTTACAAATAAGTGAAAATTAAATTTCATTTTCTTCCATTTGATTGATTAATAAATTTTATATTTTAATGGGGTAAAAATGCAAATAACAAAATTAGTATGATTTTCAAAAAATAAAAAAATTAAAAAATATATAAAACCTATTTTATTTGAAATTTTGATTTATTAAATAAATATTAAAATATGTGAATGTAATTTTATTTATTTTTAAATGTACATGATGCATTTCTTTAAAGTGTACTTGATTTAGAAAATCACTTTTTAATATTTATATGTAACATTAAAATTAGATCGACGAAAACCAAATATTTTTACATTCTAGGTAGAGAGTTCATTTTTTTTTTATATAAATAAAACTAATAAAATGAAATAATAATAATTTTGATTTTTTTTTAAATATATTTATTTTGTAAAAATAAACTCCAAAAATAACAAATATTATTATGAATATAGAAATAACTTATAAATACTTAAAACGAATATAAACTCAAACTTATGTAAGCAGGAATTCAGCAAATTTTGGGTAAGTTCACTTATAGTTAAAACAGGAAGATGGAAGATTATAAACTGAGAAGAAAGTGTGGCCGTCAGTATGAATACTGTAAATTTTGCCTAAGTTCACTTATAGTTAAAACAGGAAGATGGAAGATCATAAACATAGAAGAAAGTGTGCCCTTTTTTTTTTCATTTTTCTACCCCAATTTCAACAGGAATTTTGTAAATTTTGGTTAAGTTCACTTATAGCGAAACAGGAAGATGGAAAATTATAAAATGAGAAAGAATTTCATGTTTGTTTTTTAAACCAGAAGAAATTGAAAAAAAATGTATGTAATGATACAAAATAAATTCTACAGGAAGATTTGAAATGAGTATACAAAAATAAATAAAAAATGAAAAGTAAATTAATAAAAAAAAAAAAAAATTTAAAAATGTATGTTATGATACATTGTACACATAATAAATTTTATATGAAGATTTGAAATGAGTATAAAAAATAAATAAAAAATAAAAAGTAAATTAAAAAAAAAAACAAGAATAAATTCTACATGTAGATTTGAATAGATTGAATTGAATATATAAAAATAAATAAAAAATGAAAAATAAATTAAAAAAAAAATAATCTCAATTTAAATTAAATATAAAAAATTAAAAAAAAATTAAAAATAATAATATAAATTTGAATTGAATATAAAAAATAAATAAAAACTAAATTAAAGAAAAACAAAAATGAAAATAACAAATCAAAAAGATTACATCTTAGCATTACACTAAATCTTAGATCTCCACGAGAATTTCTAAATGTAGTAAAGAGAAGTATTTCAATTTATCAAGGTCAATGGACATCTAGCCATGATGGAAATAAGTGCCATAATGTTGATGGATAAGACAATTTGAAAATGATTTAGTGTCAAGATGATCAAATTATATAAAGTACATCATTTCGAGGTGTTAGAGGGTGTTTATCAAGAAGAATAGGGAAGCAAGGACCTACCAGAATCCAAATACAAGCATCTACAAAAACTTAAATAAATCAATAAAGTTGAAACAAATATGCACTAGAGAGCATAAATAAAGGGGAGCATACTTGTGAATATGCCTTTGAAGTCTCATGCTAATAATGGTGGACAACCATAAGGAATACTAATGTTAAGTGTGTATAGATATTCATGTACAACTTATGGAGGCATTCCAACTATAGGCATGCATCCACACTATTGTGGAAAATACTTGAGTGCAGGGATGAAAATGCCATGTGAAGGAAGCTTATAAAATTCCTATGGAATTATAGGTGAATAGTTGAAAGGTTAGGGTTGTTTTCCACTCATGATTGGAGATCATTTTGGGAAATGATAGAGGTGCAACAAGGAGTTTCATGCTGAGATAGTCCCAAGAGGAGGGGATGTATAAAGACCTTGTTGGAAGGTCAGATCCAAGACTTGAGGATTGTTGCAGAGGTCCTAATTTTTTTTGTTTTATGCCAAAGAATCCTAGATTACGTTTTAAAAGCATGAATGTGTGGAGGGCTACATATTCTCAAAGAAAAGTTAATGAGTTTGAACCTCATAGGAGTCATGTTCAGAATGCACATGTTTTGATTTAATTCATGAGACACCATGATATTTTAACATGTTGTTTGCATCCAACGAAGAAGGACACTTTGAATAAGAAGAAGTCTAAAAGAACTCGACTAGACTACTCAGGGAAAAGAAGCAACCAAGAGAAATAAAATGCAGAAGAGGGTCCTGGAAAGAACTAAACCATGTTAAAATTATAGACGATGCATAAGAATTGAAGGAAAGATTAGAGCTATTGAAGAGACAATTGTTAATGGTAACAATCTTGTGTAGAAGATGCAAGAAAGTTTCCTCTATTAACATTGGTGCATATATGAGCAAAATGATAGTGCATAGGGATACAAAGATCTAGAAGGACTCAAGAACAACTACATAGAGCACAAGAAGTTAAAACAGATGTGCAATAGAGTGCACAATGGAAGTGATTCATGATGCATATAATAAAGCTAGAATGCATGTGCATGAAGTAGGCATGATGAGATTGATGCATGATTCATATTGAGGTGCATTTGTGCATGTGGTTATTCATGAACATGCTTATGGAATGCTTGTAGACTAAGATTTGTATGTTGTTATCTATGCGGAATAATGATGTCATGCTAATTGAATAAGACTAATGATGGATTATGTGTCCAGGAAAAATGTTTATAGCATGGTTAAATATGTGGTTGATGTTGTTGTATATGAAGGTCATCCCTACGAAGACAAATAAGCTGGAAAAATGTTGAGCAAGAGGTTGGTGAAGGGATCCTACGAGCTTATACAAAATAATAAATGATTAGGTAACATCAAGTAATGTAATAACAACCATGTAGGTATGCATTCGATTGTTTATAATGCATAATTACTTAAGGGAATTGAGGTAAGAGTTCCCTCAGTTAAATTTCAATATTTGAATTTATGAGAAAAGGTCAAGGGCCTTGAGTATAAAAATGATGATTGATGTTGAAATGCATTTATGTAAAAATTTAATTTCATATTGTGTTGTGTTGGTTATGACACCATAACCCAGTAAAGTCAAGAGACATACTCATGTTGTAGCATTGAATGCAGACATAACTAGCCATGCATGAGACCACGTTGGGGTTAGATATGGAAGGGTTATAACATTGTATGAGTGCTTAGTGGTGTTCCTTTGTACAACCGATGTTTTGACTACAACCTCTTTGTCGAAATCGAGTAGCACTAAGGAATTATATTTTTAGTGTTGAGTATGGTTTGAAGAGGAAGGCATCCAAATGATCAAGCAGTAATTGGGTAGAGTTTGTATGATGTGTCAAGGTGTTGGCTAGACCTTCCAACTCACCATGGTGGAATACATGACATGGATGTGTGGTATTCTAAAAATCAATGCAGGGACACATCGTGTAGAGGTGTCCATGGGCATTGGCACATCATTTTATTTATTGGTAATGTTTGATTGCATTATAGCTTGGTATGTTAGACAATGCATATACAAGGAATGATGGTTGCATTCCATTTAATATTTTTAACAACAATAAATGATTGAATTGTTAGTATGCACAATTTTGGCTCTCTTTGTGAGCTATTGTAAATATGCAAATAATTGATAATGTGCATGAATATTGACAGTTGTTTGGTTGTGTGAAAGTTGAGAAAATTGTAGTAAAATGGTCTTGGATATGGAAATGATGCAATCCCATGAAGAAGAGTGATGACTGTTGCTGCAAGAGTCAAACAAATTATGAGTAGAAATCTCATGCTTGGGAAATTTTGTTTTCTTGTATAAAACATATTCAAAATTTAATAATTGAAAATTGTTATGATGATGTCTCATGTTGGATGTATGGATATGATGTAGATGAGACGACTGCCACATGTTACGGATTGTTAGTGGAAGTATAACAGTAAGTTGGTGCTCACCTTGGAAAATGATGGATCGCCTAATAAACTACATAACAATGACAGGGATCCCTGAGTCTGAAAGATGAGTATAGCAAGGACATAGAATTCTATAATAGAATAGGAGAAGAGAAGATTAAAGTCCAATGGACATGTTAGTATCCATTCAAAGTTGTTAAAGAATGAAGAAGCAAGTTGACAGTATTGTAGAAGAACAAGGTTGACAGTCTTGAAGAGTGAACTCCCATGTGAGTTTCACTATCAGAACAAGCTCACTGTTGTTTTGTTTCTTGGTAGTTTTCATAGCAGTGAGTTCCCTAGTCTCCCTAGTAGTGAGATTCTCGGTCACCTATGCTCAAGACCTTAATAAAAATGATGCAGCTCGATGGACTAAGAATAATGAAGGGGTCAAATTAGGAATGGTACAACTCGATGGACCAAGTTGTCAGGCATGAAGAGTGAACTCATGTGGGAGTTTCACTACAATGGCAAGTTAATATTGTTGTTTCCTAGTAGTTTTCCTAGTAGTGAGCTCCCTTGAGTTTCCTAGTAGTGATATTCATTGTTACATGTGCCATAGAGACCCTCAGAAATGAATGGGATGCCCAATGGAATGAGACCAATGAAGGGGTACATTCCTTGGGTTGGGCATGTCGAGGGAAAGAGAGATGGTGGAAAACCAGTATAGTTGTAGGAGAATGCTAGTGGGTTGTTGGAATTTTTAAGTTGTGAGTGGATAATGAGAGATCACCCTCTTTTGTGGATTCCTAGCCCCAGCTTGGAGGTGACTTGTTGTTGAGATTTGGAACATCAAGTCTATGGTTGGGCATAACCTTCATTCCAAGCAGCCAGTTGCACAACTATTCTAAAAAGATAAGTGTTTTATATGTTTTCTGAGTTATATTATGAGTTTAATTTTATTTTGGATTAGCTCTATGGTGAGACTGATTTATATGTTGGTGTAATGATTTAATAGTTGCATTCATGTGTTATTTCAACATTTTGTAGATGCATTTAGATAATGGTTAATCTCTATGATTAAGTAGATGGTAAGCTACACGAATCTGTGTAGTGGAAATTATGTTATTTTTATGTGTGTTCCATAATTAATGGACCTCAAGTAAGTTGGGGTATGTTACATTTTGAACAGAGGTCACCATGTTGGAATTACAAACAACAAAAACTCAAATTGCCTTTATAGGAATGTGAATCACTAAAGGTGTAAACTCTTGTGCTACATGCTAAGTGTTATCACATAAGCTTGTCAAAGCGTTAGGGCTTGGTGGTTTCTACCTAAGTCTATATTTTTTCTTGTCTATCCTCCTTTCGCAGATCCATTCTTAAGTTTTTCCCTTTCGGCTTGTAGTTCGTTCTACATCTGCCCTCGATCGTTTGAATGAACTTTTGTTCTGTGTTGTCCTATTTGAGAAGTCTTGACCCTAATCTTTCATGTTTTCTCTAAGCTGATCACTTCTCTCTTTACCTCTGTCACTAATCATTTGTTTTCCCGAGCCCTCAGTTAGTCGTCCAGGTAATTGTTCACAGAAACCATAGCCATAAGCACAAGAGCAACACTTAGAGCGGGCTGGTATGGACTTAAGTCAAGTAGAAGGAAGTTTTAACCTTTCAACGACAGGGATCCAATCAAGATTATCGATCAATGACTCGCATTCTTTCAGAAGGTCAAAGTTGTGTAAAGGTTAGCGCCAAAGAGGGCCCGAAATCAAAGGTCGAGCACAGATTAAATCTGGGTCGTGGATCTCATTGGGAGAGATCAAGCGTGGAAAATTATCACGGGAATCGGGTGTTCAAAATGTTGTTAAAGTTTTTCGTCGAGGATCCGAACTCCCGAAACCCAAAATCAACATGAGTCAATGATATTGAAGGAGATAGGTGTCAGCTGATCCAAGTATTCGGGGGAATGAGCTTCGAGAGAATTTAAGTGAGGAATGTGCGAAAGTCCCAATGTGTCGATGTGACGATGTGTTGATATGCCGAAGTCATGATACCCAAGATTCATGGGAGCACAGATTAAATATGGGTCGTGGATCTCATTGGGAGAGATCAACTGTGGAAAATTATCACGGGAATCGGGAGTTCAAAATGTTGTTAAAGTTTTTCGTCGAGGATCTGAACTCCCGAAACCCAAAATCAACATGAGTCAATGATATTGAAGGGGATAGGTGTCAGTTGATCCAAGTATTCGGGGAAATGAGCTTCGGGAGAATTTAAGTGAGGAATGCGCGAAAGTCCCAATGTGTCGATGTGACGATGTGTTGATATGCCGAAGTCATGAAACCCGAGATTCATGGGAGCTGTCTGATCCAGCGGGGACGGGTGGCAGTGAATTAAGAAATGTCGCGGAACTGGGTTTCAGGGGTTTTGATTTGAGCCACAAGCAAATGTCGCGAAGCGCGAAATCACGAAATCAGTTTGGGCCATCCAAACCAGAGGATCACGTGGCTGATCAGAGATTTTGCAGTTTCGTGGATCGAGAATTCTGAAGTCTAGCATGTAGGATTCCCCGAAAGGTGAAATCCTGAAATGCCTTTGGAGATAGGCGCTAGGTCACGGCCCGTGGTCATGCGAATTTGAAAGTAAGGTTTAGAAGAAGAATATAGCCCCTAGTCATGTTTATAGGACTATTTCAGAGTCCAAAGGAAGCATAGCAGCCGTTGGTTGAGAAGCAGATTTGACCGTCAGTCAGATAAGTGATTTCGCCGATTCTGATATCGGGAAATCTGAAGGTGAGCCATATGAAAGCCCCCAAAATGTGAAATGTTGGGATGTCATTAGCACAGGGTCATGGCCCTGGGTTACATTGAAGAGGGGCTAGAGGAAAGGAGGCTATCTTTCGAGCCTTGGAGAGCAGGCACGTGGTCGTCCCCTAAGCATTTCGTCTCAACCACTCTCCAGGGAAAAGCAGTTGATGTAAATTGAGCAGGTAGTTAAAACCTTGGCTCAATCCATTAATGGAAAGCATGGAGGTTCTGGAGCAGTCAAACCGTGGTACCCCTGTGGACAAATTTCCTTGCCAGAGCCATACCAATCTGATCTTGCGTCTAATAGAGGAGTGCAAGTGCAGCCTGACAGAAGAAGATACAGACACAAAGCTTTGATTGCTATAGCCAGGTCACACCCCCGGTGTTGGTAGGTTGTTTTGAGTATAAATACTAAGTTTTGATATTTTTTCAAGGGTTGATGGTAGAGCAAAGCTCCTGTATTGTAAAGTTTTAATGAAGCTTTTGGTTCCCTGGTTATGCGTTGTAGTCTAAGATTTCTTGTTTAATGACAATCAACTTCTTACTCCCTCTTGTTTCCCTCTGATGATGAAAGAGTTCATGATTGAATGATTTACTTGAGTTATTGTGACTGCATTATGATGAAAGTTTGATTATAGTGTTATTATAATTCCTTTCAGTTTCTTTGAGATTTAAGTTCGAGAAGTTCTTGCGTTTAAATTGTTTCTTCCTTGGGATGTTGAAAGACCTGATGTCCTCGACAGCCCTCTACATTTTCTCACCAAAGTCTTCCTTATACTCACCCTTACTACAACTTACTGATTGAAGTTAAACCAAGACCTCACCTTCTTGTGCATATCAGTTCAATTTTTTGAGTTAAGATGATATTTTCTTGAGATTGCGCCCATTTGACCCTTTTATAACCAATCTGTGACATTAAACTCTGATGGGTACTGGGATTACCTTTGCAACAATCCAGAGGTGACTTCTAGTGCTAACATTTATGGCATCATTGCTGGGGACGAATTGAAGATTTTCCCTTGGTAGAACGACAACGAACTTCTGATTCTGAAGGTGCATCAGAATTCAGAACCTTTTGAAGATTGCAACTTGCACCTGGAGACTCCACTGTCTCATCTCTGTTGTTTCAGTGTGACTATTTTTGGCTACACTTGGTAGCCCTTGGGAGAACACAATGATCATAGCTAGTCTTTGATGGTGGACAAAGACCAGACACACTCATTTTGCATATCATTCACCTGGCGACTCCATGGTTAAAGGATCGATTGGCGACTCCACTGGTTCGAAATGGAAAAAATCCTTGCTTGAAGGTTTGCTCCTTTTAATTTTTCTGTTGTTCCTGGTTTTCCTAATGTTGTCCCTGTTATCGCTCAGTTTGTAGTTTAGGTCAAGTAGCTAAAGGGTAAAGGTCAAACTGGCATAACAAGAGCTTCCCCCACCCACTGTCACCTCGATGGGGGGCTCTTTCTATTTAGGGTGGCTAAACCCAAGGGAGACGTCCCTGGCAATCTAGGGTTTTGAAAGGCAAAGGTTTAAAGGATCAAGGCAAGTTTTCCCTTTTACAGATTACTGCCAAGAAGATAGTCAAAAAGAAGATACACCACAGAGGAGGCACCTGTTTGCGAGACAAGGCAACAATAACACTGACACATGCAACAGTGGTCAATACTTCATTAATTAATGACTATCAATATTATATATGAACATATACAACAGTAATTATTGCCGAAGTCAATGATTGCAATAATGACTATGTCTTATAATATTACTTCTCAATAAATACAGAATGATATAGCATTCAATAGAGATGATTAATCCTTGAATTAACACAATGCATTGAATATCATTAAATGCTCATATATGACAGGAGTGTTGCATCACTATGCTAGAGGTGACGTCAGCCTTGTTCTAGGGTTAGTAATATAGACAAAGAGATCAACGTTTTGCAAATAGGACAATGAAATTTATCAACACATCAATGTCTATCATCAGATGACTAGGCCGCTATGTTTTCTATCAACCAAAGGCTCAAATAAGGCAYGACGTCATCATTAATCTAGGGTTAGWAGACSTTAGGGTTAGTTAGGGTTTCAAATTTAAGAGTTTTGAAAGAGTTGTTTTGGCACCACAAGCTCAACGTTGGAGAGATAGACTAGTGCCTTAGGGTATTATGGAGTCAGAAACAAGGGCAAGATCTTGGGAGAATCAAAATCTAAGGACTGGAGAGTTAGGTTCTATGGTGCTGCAATGGCAGGGCCCTAGAATCAAAACCCTAAGGGAAGGAGGCTCATTTCGATATTGCTTAAGCAAGGCCTCATGCTCCTCCCTCTTTCCTCAAATATCCTTGGCAAAATGGCTAGCTTTAAAACACAAATCTAAGGGTGAAAAGTGTTGCAAGAGCAAGGCCCTTCAAACTCTAAAAGTCAAAACCCTAGGTGTAGAATTAATTAGGCCTAGGACATCTTCTTTCTTCAATTTATGTTCAGAAGCTAACTCAGAAAAAGGATGACTAGTGTAGCAACGGCTAGGCTAAATCCTCCTTAATCAATGGCTAAAACTAGTTTCTCACTCATGGGGACATATAGCAAGGACCTACTTGTGTGCTTGCTACCTAGGGTTTCAAAATTAAGCAATATAATAGCAATGTAACAATAAATGCAAGGGATTTAACCTACAACCATTCAATTAAGAAGTTTTGCATGAGAAATACACTTACAAATCATGAAGAGAGCTTATCAAACCCTAGTTGTAAACCTTCCAATGAGAGAAAACACCATAACATGCCAAGTACAATCCTCCACAAGAGTTGTGCCTCACTTCCAAGAGCAATAATACCAAGACAAAAGACAAAAATGTATCTCTCACAAGAGAGTGAGTTGTGTTATTTTTAAAATGAGAGACAACGTCCTCTATTTATACCAATCTTATGACCTTTAATTTAAAAATAGGTCATTAAAATAGCCGACAAGGCTGACCTTTAAAATTTACACTGTTTTTACACTAAATGCGAAGAAATGTCATAATATGAGCTAAAAGGGGGAGGTCAGGCCCTTCTGAGGGAGACGTTGGCCCCTTTTTGGCAAGCTCAGCATACAAGAAGCAAAATGTTGACCCTTTTAGGGCTCCTCTAAGCTGCCACATGTGCCAAATGACCCCAACACACTGCCACACGCTCCAGACAACGTCCAGCTGCCCCAGGTGACGTCCTGTCCATCAAAAGCAAACGCTCTATCTGCAGTGGGTGATCCCCCCTAGGCTAGGCTCTGCCACAGTGTCCTGGTGGAACGTCCTTCTATCTTCTTGTGCAAAGTCTCATCACAACGTTGTCCTGTCTCTGCCATCCCAGCAACCATCTGATGGGCTCTTCAGCCCCATGGAGGTCCGAGCTAATCATATCCCCATGTGTACCGGTTCTCTGGCACCTATCCGTTGGGTATGGTCCTGCACATCAAAAACTACGCCCTCCATGGGCTCATCAGTCCTCGGGATCATAGCAATGTCAATCGTATTTCATCATTAAATTTATCAAATACAAGCATGAAATCCCTAGCATATCATCTAAGAGCTCAAAGACATTACACATATCTACTATACAAAGCTGAAGAAATCAACATAATAACCTATTGGGCTAATACCCACAAGAAAAGGAAAGTTTCCTCAGAGGATCATTCAAACCATGTTTATGAAGTGATATGGTCTAGGGATGTCCAGTCATAGTAAGACCAAGGGCATGTGTTGTCTGTGGGTGCCTTTGTAGGAGGCGAGTTGTACCCGTCATGGATGCATTTTTTCCAAGCCCCTTTATTGCCTTTATTTTTCATTTATTGCTTTTCTTTCTTTTCTTACTTCAAGGTCTGACCAGAGGACACTACCTTGGCGTGGTGACCAGAGCTGACATTGTTACCCACTGGTATTTTCACAGAAATGATAAGGCTGGCTTGTGATGAGACCCCCTTTCCCTTAGCCATGCAACCAAAGGTCACTGCCCTGGCGTGGTGACCAGATGATAGCAATGTCATACTGCTAGATACCTATGAACATAATGGGCCAGCTCGTGATGAGACCTCCCATCCTCTTGGTTAGGTCTTGTTTTATTATTTTCTCTTAGGGTCCCTCTGTTTCTTATTGAGAGGCCTTTTATTTCCTTCTCAGGGATCCCTGGGCGAAGCATCTCTAGGTTTCATTTCCTATGGATTTTATCTTTTACCAGTTGCTTTTACCCCCTGGGCCTTTAGGCCCTTCTTCCCACAAGACAAAGTGTAACCCTCAAAAGGTCATCCTAATGGTCGGACTAGGGAAATGGGATGGATGAATGGGAGATAAGATGTAAAATGATAGAATGGTGGGAGCGGACGATGGTTCTGCAAATCCCCCCTAGTGGCTAACCAAAACCCATGAATACCAGCTTGCTAAGTCACCCCGTCAATCACCCCAACAATGGTCAAGTGGATTAGTGTAAGATCCAAGCAGTTATCAGAAATACAAGGAACCTGATGCATATATAATAAGGTTATAATGATCAAACATGACACATACCATGATACCTTGGACCAATTACCTCATGGAGCAAGAGCCTTCTCCGATGCAAGTCCAAGCTGATGGTGATGGATGCCGTTGCTGCTGACAGGACAAGTCTGGCGAAGATAAAGAAGGATGGGCCCTCCAGGGCCATGCTCAGGTCAATCCTGCTCTCGGTACTCCATGTCTAGGACCTGTGGGACTCGAGACATGATCTCCTAGTTATCCCTAGATATCGGGGATAACAGTCCCTATTGTGGACAGATGGGGTGATTATTTGCCTATATTTAGAAGACACAGAGATGACAATCCTGCTGAGCATCTTCGTGAGTTTCATGAACTCATGCATCAGTGGGAGATACATCATGAGGATGTATTAATGAAGATGTTAATGTTCTCATTAGACGGGGATGCTCGCGTGTGGTTTCGATCCTTGCCCCCTTCTAGCATCCAATCCTTGAGAGAGTTTCATGCAGCTTTCAATAGACACTCTCAATAGTTTTATTCTTCCAAGTTAATTTGTCATAGTTGTTGTGAAGAATATAAAGACTGTGTTCAAGGTATGACGGTTTCAAATGAAAGTTGTGAGGATGAAAGCTATGAAGACGGAATCTGTGAGAATAAAGGATATACCTCGAAGGAGTTGATGGAGCTGGTAACATATCTTTCTGCAAGGATGGAGGGATTGGAGGAAGATTTTGCTCGCCACTCTTGCGAAAAAGATGTAGAGGATATTCCGGTCCTTGAAACAGAGGTTTTTGGTAGCCCTGCTTATGACGAGTGAATGATGTTGGATACCAAACAATAACAAACAACTTTTGAAGGATATCCCAGCGAGGACGACGAAAAGCAGAGCTCTTCCATGGTTCCTGATTATAGTGATTGTGAGACTGATCCTGGGGAAAGCCATGAAGGAGAAAAGGAGGAGCCATATCATTCAACTATCTTGGTTTAGAAGTTTTCCCTTTTCAATTTCTCATCCATATATGGTTATCCACATCCAGTGTCGGCTATAAATGAATGGGATGATTATCTTCCGAGATTCAGAGGAAGCAAGCATGACCATCCCAGTGAGCACTTATTAAAATTTCATACATACATGCTTGAACATGGCTTCTTTCACGAGGATGTCTGGATCAAGATGTTTTGTTTTTCTCTAGAAGAAGATGCTCTTGGATGGTGTCTATCTCTCTCTGTTACTAGTATCCATTCTTTGAAGGATTTTCACGATGCTTTTAATTCATATTACGAGAAGATTTACCCGACTCATCTTATTTTTGATGAATGTTGTAAGAGGTTTGCACTCCACATTCTGCAGATGATAGAGTGCTCCTCGTGTGATGAGTCTGGTAAAGATCTGATTGAGAGAGAAAGCGAGGACGAAAGTGAGTATCTTGCCAATACGGATGAAGAGTTTTCTCTCTCTATTTCCTAAGAAGAAGTCCTTCCAGATGTGATTGATGATAGCGTTGATGATGGCATAACTATGGATGCATTATTTTTCGCCCCTAGTACACCTGTTGTCTCAGATTTAAAAGAAGAAATGGTGGAAGAAAAGAATCAAGATATCACTCTTTTCTCTTTGCAAGATAGCAGATTTCTGCGCTCACCTACCCCTGAAGTATATTTAGAAGTAGAAAGCATAGGGTGCCAATCTTCTTATGAAAGCAAAAGCTCCTACCAAGAGCAGCATGATAGAGAGAAAGAGCCATCCATGGATATGCATGAAGAGACTTCTTGCTCTCAGCTAGCAGATGTTATCAGAGCAGACAAGGGAGAAATGGAGGAGCTAAAGGTGCAATTTATCTCCTATCTTGAACTTGTAAATGAGAAAGTATCACCTGGGATCAGTCGACCCGCATCAGTCCTCTACTCACCTGTACACTCTGGGAACATCAAACGACGGGTGAGCAACCAGGAAGCGTAGGAGGTAATTTCTTGCCAGTTGAGCTTTCCTGATTATAAATTGTGTGACCCCATGGGATTGTATATGGAGCTATGTTTCCCAAAAGCACTGGAGCCTACAAGGCTGTTCATATTATCATCACTTAAGGGTGTGGTTGGTGTTCCAAATCATGTTCTCGTTCTGTTGTCATACTTCCCTTACCTTTTGTGCATCATTTGCAGTGAAGAGAATAATTATATTACCGGGCAAGCTGGGTGGCTATGGTGGAAGTAGGCTTTCACCTAGCGTTTTGTAAAAATTAGTTAGCCTAGGATTGTACATAAATAAGCTCGTTTCTAGAGCCCATGTGTTTTTTTTCGTTTTTAGGTAAAGAAATGTACATATTTCCCTATTTTCTTTTGTGAAAGTTTTGAGCTAGACTCCATAGCCCAACAGCTAAGGAACTGGAACTACTAGTTCTTGGTAGCTCGCAGGGAGCATGTCATCCCCTGTGGAGCCAATGTTATCACATAAGCTTGTCAAAGCCTTAGGGATTGGTGGTTTCTACCTAAGTCTGTATTTTTTCCTGTCTATCCTCCTTTTGCAGATCCATTCTTAAGTTTTTCCCTTTCAGCTTGTAGTTCTCTCTACATTTGCCCTCGATCATTTGAACGACCTTTTGTTCTGTGTTGTCCTACTTGAGAAGTCTTGGCCCTAAGCTTTCCTGTTATCTCTAAGCTGATCAGTTCTCTCTTTACCTCTGTCACTGATCATTTGTTTTCCCGAGCCCTCAGTCAGTCGTCCAGGTAATTGTTCATAGAAACCACAACCATAAGCACAAGCGCAACACTTAGAGCGGGCTGGTATAGACTTAAATCAAGCAGAAGGCAGTTTTAACTTTTCAACAATGGAGATCCAATCAGGATTATCGATCAACGACTCTCGTTCTTTCAGAAGATCAAAGTTGTGCAAAGGTTAGCGCCAGAGCGGGCCCGAAATCAAAGGTCGAGCACAGATTAAATTTGGGTAGTGGATCTCATTGGGAGAGATCAACGGTGGAAAATTATCATGGGAATCGGTAGTTAGAAATGTTGTTAAAGTTTTTCGTCGAGGATCCGAACTCCTGAAACCCGAAATCAACATGCGTTGTTGATCTTGAAGGGGACGGGTGTCAGTTGATCCAAGTATTCAAGGAAATGAGCTTCAGGAGAATTTAAGTGAGGAATGTGAGAAAGTCTCAATGTGCCGATGTGTTGATATGCCGAAGTCACGAAACCCAAGATTCGTGGTAGCCATCCAATCCAGCGGGGACAGGTGGCAGTGGATTAAGAAATGTCGCGGAACTGGGTTTCGGGGGTTTTATTTGAGCCACAAGAAAATGTAGCGAAGCACAAAATCAATCTGGGCCATCCAAACCAGAGGAGCATGTGGCGTCTGATCAAAGATTTAGCGATTTCGTGGATCGAGAATTCTGAAGTCTAGCATGTAGGAATCCCCAAAAGGCGAAATCCTGAAACGCCTTTGGATATAGGCGCTAGGTCACGACCCGTGGTCATGTGAAAGTAAGGTTTAGAAGAAGCATCCAACCCCTAGTCACGTTTAGAGCACTATTTCAGAATCCAGAGGAAGCATCGCAGCCGTTGGTTGAGAAGTAGATTTGACCGTCGGTCAGATAAGCGATTTCGTCGATTTTGATATTAGGAAATCTGAAGGTGAGCCATATGAAAGCCCTTGAAACACGAAATGTCAGAATTTCATTAGCACAGGCTCATGGCCCTGGGTTACATTGAGGAGGACCAGAGGAAAGGAGGCTAGCTTCCGAGCCTTGGAGAGCAGGCATGTGGTCGTCCCCTGAACATTTCATCTCGACCACTCTCCGGGGAAAAGAAGTTAATGTAAATTGAGCAAGAGGTTGAAACCTCGACTCAATCCATTAATGGAAGGCATGGAGGTTCTGGAGCGGTCAGCTCGTGGTACCCCTGTGGACGAATGTCCTTTCCAGAGCCATACCGATCTGATCTTGCGTCTGACAGAGGAGTGCAAGTGCAGCTTGACAGAAGAAGATACAGATGCAAAGCTTTGATTTCTATAGCCAGGTCACACTCCTGGTGTTGGCAGGTTGTTTTGAGTATAAATACTTAGTTTTGATATTTTGTTAAGGGTCGATGGTAGAGCAAAGCTCCCGTATTGCAAAGTTTTAATGAAGCTTCTGGTTCCCTGGTTATGTGTTGTAGTCTGAGATTTCTTGTTTAATGACAATTAGCTTCTTAATCCCTCTTCTTTCCCTCTGATGCTGAAAGAGTTCATGATTGAATGATTCACTTGAATTATTGTGACTACATTACGATGAAAGGTTGATTATAATGTTGTTATAATTCCTTTCAGTTTCTTTGAGATTTAAATTCGAGAAGTTCTTGCGTTTAAATTGTTTCTTCCTTGGGCTGCTGAAAGACCTGATGTCCTCGACATACCTCTACATTTTCTCACCAAAGTCTTCCTTCTACTCACCCTTACTACAACTTAATTAAAGTTAAACCAAAAACTCACCTGCTTGTGCATATCAGTTTAGTTTTCTGAGTTAAGACGATATTTTCTTGAGACTGCGCCCATTTGACCCTTTTATAACCAACCTATGACATAAAACTTTGATGGGTACTGGGCTTACCTCTGTAGCAATCCAGAGGTGACTTCTAGTGCTAACACTAAGAATGAATCAATTTGAATTATAGGGGAAATCCACTAGCTACTAAACAATTAAAAACCAAAACAAGAGTGTGTATGGACCTGTTTATTGCCCATGGCCTGCTTAGGGAGAAATTTGGCTAAATACAAGGAGATGAAATTAGTAATTGGGTTGGAAATGGAATAATGACTATGTTACCATAGTCGTTAATCTCTTGGACATATTAGATGGAAAATTTAAAACTATTAGTTGTTGGGTTTCAATGTTGTGGGAAATTCCATTTAAGCGATTCTAATCCATAATTGATATTAATGCAATTTTAGCTTAGGAGATCATGGGGACTGTGAGGCATTGTCCCAATCAATACACAATTGTTTGGTATTCAAATAAAGAGAAAATCAATCTCAAACCACCCTTGTTGCTTACATAGTCACCAAAACCACAAATTGAATAGAGAAATCTAAAAAAAACATTTTGCTTGTTATATGCTAATTATTATAAAAAATATTAGGATGTTTATTTGTTGCAATTGAAAATTAAAAAAAGTAGTGATCATGTATTGTCTGTGATTCCGCGAATGCATCTACGATTTTAGCCATCGGCTAACTCTGCGATGTCATCAATGATCTTCCTCGTCAGTTTCGTTCGGCCCATCAAGGGTCTCCCTCGTAGCTTTCGTTCGGCCCAGCTGGGGGACTCCATCGGGGAATGGAGGTGGAAGCCAACAGAACCCAAACCCCAAGCATAGGGAAGTCCATGGTCCGGAAATCCATAGTTCTGCATCATCATCTTGAGTGGGGTGTCTGGGTCTCCTCTGGACGCTGAGGAGACTGAACTGGCCGTTTAACAAGTTCGGCACAACATAACTCCACTCTTCCCTATACGCCATTACACCACAAGCCCGGCGCTCAACACAACTCTACACCATTGCTGGGGCAAACCAGAGCACTGCAAAGAGACAGATTAATAAATAACCACTTAACAGAAAAATTTATCAAACCTAAACCTTCAATCCTCCCCAACCCTTCCATTTAACATAATATAAAATGCCTTTAAAGTGGAATAGAACTTTTTACCTTTGAATCGTTCGCGTAGTTCTCGGTTTTTCAAGGGGCCGCCGGTACCGTATCCCAGTTGTTTTGTACCGTATCCACACGTGCAGATGGAACTTTTCACCTGAAGGCTGAGCGATGTCCTTTGAATTGTTCGCGTGGTTCTCGTTTTTTCAAGGGGTTGCCGGTACCATATCCCAGTGGTTTAATCAGATACAGGTAGCGTATCCGCAGTGCATATATCTGTTCATCCCTCTAAAATGTTGGAGAATGCTATAAATAACTATAAATGCAACAGAAATCCAATCCCATCCCATCGCACCCAAGAAACATAAAGACCTGTAAACATTCTTAGCAAAAATGAACATAAATCAATGAAAAATAAACAGCAAGGAAGCACGAAAAGATCATCAGCAAATCTGTAAAAGGAAAAGCGAAATAGATATCCAAAACGCAAAACAAAAGCAAATAAAAGAAAGGGCAACCTGCAAAACGAATGTATTTGAAAAAAAAATCCCATAAATCGTTGCAATTCAATATAGATGGAGAGAAAATGAACGATTAACTCAATTGTTGCAGTTCAATGATCGATGAACAGGATCGCTAATGTTTGTTCCCAGAGCCATCTTAATGTCCTCCAGCCCAGAAATCAGAATTAAAAAACTGTAGAAAGTTGGCTCACCGAGTGTTTAAATAGAGGGCCGGGCCGGGGGAGGGAGAGGAAGAACCCCAGCATCCAACGGCTATATAGATTTTTTTAATTGGTGTGCGTTTGCTGGAGTTGCAGAGAATAGCCTTCTCACGTTATTTACTAACCCACGATTCCGTTACGATTTCCAGGATTTTTTCATGCTTGTGCGTTTAGGGTTTACTTGAGCGACGATTTAGAGGTTTTTTTAATTGTTTGTGGGTTTATTAAAGTTTTTTTAAACTGTCGATCACGTTTCTGATTCCACATTGCCATATCAATATATTTTTAGATTTTTTTATTTCTTGTGCGCGTTACTGGAGTTGGAAGAAGCGTAACAAACAAAGTTGTTGCTGCTCTGCTTTTGTTTTTATCAGGAAAGATAGGCATGCTTTGCTTTTTGCTTTTACACGACAAGATATAAAAGCCCGTCAAATTTTACTGTTTAGACCACTACACTGCCCGTTCTGTCTACTTGACGGGTGTAGGAAATTTTTTACCGTATTTTTGTCCGTCAAATTCCATCCCTCTCGCTCGTTCTTCTATTTTGTCTGTACATGCATCCATGCCGTCCGTTCACACCAAAGTAATTATTATAAAAATCGCTCGTTCTTCTAATTTCTCTGTACATGCATCCATGCCGTCCGTGAACACCAAAGTAATTATTATAAAAAGGAAACATTAGCATTAATCCTTTAAATCAAAATCATATGCAAAGATTATATATAGTTACTTCCATTGTAGCAGTTTTTAATTACAAAAATACGGAGGAGAAGATGACGATCTTTCTCTATGTCACAAAGATGGATTCATGCCATTTTTTTTACACAACTTTTAATAAAAAACATCTAGGAGGAGAAGAAGATAATGAACTTTTTCCATGCAAAAAAATTATTATGCAAAAAAATTATTGATGTTTTGTTTTTTAATATTAATTATTTTGGTAATATTATATGGTAAGTTAAATTAAATAAGATAATTTACTTTTATAGTTGTAAAAATTATTTTGTATGATATGATTTCAAACTTAATTACTCAAATCTATAAATCCAATTATTTATTACCGAATTTTTTGGCAAAATCAAACAGAAAAAATTACTAAAAAACATTTAAAAGGTAAAAAGTTTAGACTATGTATTATTGGTAGAGTCCTTGAACTTATTAATAAGATTCATATAACCCTCAAACAAACTATCATACATTATTCTAAATAAAAAATGATAACTTTATTAAAAAACATTTACAAACTACCATGGTTGGAAATAAAAATGATAACTTTATTAAAAAAACATTTTATTTTTTTTAATGTAATTTTGTATATTATAATTTGATTTTAATAATACATTCAGTTATGATAAGTTTTCTCAAAAAACATTAATCAATGAAACCAAAGATAAATAAACATATTTCATTAACTAATTATATTTAATTAATTAATTAAATAACATACTAAGTTAATTAAGGTTTTCTCATTAAAAAATATATTAATTAATCAAAACAAATATCAACACACTTATTTCATTAACTAATTATATTTAATTAATTAATTAATTAACATACTAAGTTAATTAAGGTTTTCTCATTAAAAAATACATTAATCAATCAAAACAAATATCAACACACTTATTTCATTAATCAATGGTACTTATCTAATTAGTAAAACTTGTATTCTTAAAACATAAGCTTAGATTTGTGCCTTAATTTTTTCTAATGAGAATAGATATAGTTTTCTATATCCTTAAAAGTTTAGAGATCCATGTTTCTCTATACTATACTATACTATGTATGTCTTTAAGGTGTATTATGTACAAGTATGTTACAATGTCACCATCACAAGCTAATATCAATTATATTATCACTTCAAAGTTTATAGTATATATACATGTGTACAACTCATGTATAAATCTGCTACAAATTGAAAGCACTCAAAATTATGTTTATCTTACTTGAATTTCGTTGTATCATAATGATTAATACTTATTATTTTAGACTTTATTGTGATTCCTTGATTGTTTGTTATGCATGGAATTGATTGAGAGGACTTCCATTCCTTTGTCACGGTGTATTATCACTATAGATAATAATGAAGTCATCCTTAAACCAGTATTCAAGTGGCATGTGGTGCCATATCATTGGGCACACGTCATAACAGGTGGGTGAATGAGGAGCTTCCAGATGGCAGTTGGGTATAGGTGGGACTCGCGTAAGTAGTGGAAAGTTATCTGGGCTATCTAGGGATCCACAAATTTGAGTTTCTATATAAATGGACTTATTAGAAAGTCTTGGATCTCGGATGGTGGAACTTGGATATCTAGGTAGCGTAAATCTAGAGGTTTTGCAAAAAGGAATTTTAAAATGGTGTGAATCCTGCATGCCAGATATCTAGGGTTTTGGGAGAGGTCGGATGGCAGAGTCGTGGACCTTATTCTAATC
>ML791709.1:319662-336654 GCA_009831015.1 Picea engelmannii | reverse complement strand
GATGTTATGGAATAGTTGTTACTTTTCTCTTAGGAGAATTGAGATCATTCCAAATGGATCAAGAAAACATTTTATTTCATTGTAAACATTTGTGAATATTGGTATGTATATATGTTTGTTTTTGCTGTAAATATTTCAATATATTTATATGCTGGGTATTGGGGAATTGAGAGTGAGGTGAGTGGGGGGTGTTATCACACTAAATTGCATTTTGTTTTTAGTTTGTTTTTATCCTTTTTTAAGCTTTAGATTTTAATTTTTTAAGTTTCATCCCTTTAAAGTTTATGTTTGTTAGGACCCCTTAGATAAATAAAGTTTTGAGTCTTAACTCATGTTTGATCCTCAAATTGATTTTTTTGACTTAGAACCATTTTAGTTCATGATTTGAATTTTGGTCCCCTTCATGATTTGTCACTAGGATCAATCCCTCCCATGACTAGACTGATGTGACACACCTTTCTCTTCATTCATGACCTTGTAGGCATGCCTTGCTGTCCTTTCTTACCTGTCCAATAATTTTTTAAATTGGAGCACTGCCCACTCATCAGGCAGTTCCGTAGCGCCTTTCCCGTCCATCATGTTTTCCACCATGATTTATGATTACCACGAATGATGTCATGTTCCTTGTTTTCAGTGCCAGGAGTTGGTTAAAGATACCTCCAAGATCTTGTATTTACGAGCCCTGACAACGGTTTGTGATTTGAAAATTCAAGAAGGCTATGCTGCTCAAACTCATAGTTCTGACCAGGCGACAGCGGTGTAACTAAATCTGATGCTGAGGTAGATTTGAGGGCCGAAATGTTCGTGACTTCATCCTTTCGCTGAAGATTCAAACAGGTGTTTAATCCACAAGTATCTCGTGTTGCCTCCTCTGCACATTAATTTTCACAAAGAATTAACGCTCAAGTTTTGGTTTATCGGGCTTGAACAGTTGTAAGGGACTCATCTTCACATCATAGCCTTGTCTCCTCTCTTTTCAAACCTGTGAACTCCATTGCTTGTATCTAGGTCTGATTACTTCTTCCCATCATAGCTATTGAGGTTGCAAGCACCTAAATAGCCTATCCTCTGCATACACATCGTGCTACCCAAAGGAGCTGCTTAACTCCTCTGTGTCTCCCCTGCTTCCTTTCATTTTGGAGTTAAGAGTTTTTACCTAGTTACAAAGGTCAATTACAATTTAACCCCTCATTTTTCTAAACTCTCAATGTCTGTACAAATCTAAGGGTGTGATTCCCACAGTAAAAAATTGGCTTATTAGCACCGGTCTATTTTAAAAGGTCAGCCTTGTACATTTGAAGCCCGATTTTAAGTCCTCCTGGTTATTACTACCCCATAAGCCTTAAAAATATCTCATTCTAATCCATGGAGACTCCTCATACGAAGAAGACACACAAAGGGGTCAAGGTGGTTAGAAAAAAACCTATGGATATGCATCTTTTTGATACATAGCCCATGGCAAGGGAGGTTTTTCAGAGAGTGGGATGCCTCTCTTCCTGCCAGAATATGAAAAGAGGCCATCCAGAGGTGACAAGACAATTTGCATTACATTTTGATGGTAGAAGAACCAAGGTTCATAATTTAGAATTTGAGCTGACAGAGGCCTCTATTTCAACTGCAACATGAATCCCTATTATAGGTGAAAAGTGGTTTAAAGCCATGGCTTTGAGTTCAGCCTATGCCAAAGATCTCCTTAAACCTGAGCATCAAGCCAATGATTTGTCTAAAGGCATGCCAAGGATTCAATTGATTGAGTAGTTTGACAGGATATTGAAGATCATCCAGAGATATTTTACATGTGAAGGGAGATTTAACACATTGTACCAGTACCATGTAAGGATTTTTCTACATTTTACTCGTAAGGTTGAAATGAATATCCCCTACTACTTGTTAAGGAGCATAGGTAAGATGTCAGACAAGATTCAATCCAAGTCTAAGGATGTGGATACTAGCATCTTCCACTCTAGATTGATCAGAATGCTAGTCTCTAAGGAATTGGGTAAGAAAGAGATTTCATGGGACCATTTTGTTGTTGCTTCTCACTTTAAGTTGGATGTAGAATCTTCTCCTCAATCACAGATTTAAAGTCCTTTATCACCCACCAGTGTTGTTAAAGCAGGGACTAGTAGGAAGAGAAAGGGCAGAGCCCTTGTTCAAATTTTAGAGGTCATCAAGCAAGTCACATAAATGGAGGAGGAAGCTTGTCCTTCCCCACAGAGAGATTTTTCACCACCTCCTCCACCAGGGTTAGAAGAAGTTCCTTCTTCTACTAAAAATACATACAAGAAAGGGAAGAAGCCACACTTCTCCTCTTCTCCTCCAACAACCAATACCAAGGGCATAAGACCTTTCACAAGATCATCAATTCCTAGGGAAGTTGTTGAAGAAAAGTCCCTACCAGAAATCCTTGTACAAAAGAAGAAGGGTAAAGGAATTGGAAAGCCTATGGAAAGGAAAGAAGAAACTCCTGTGTAAAATAAGAAAGGTAAAAGCAAAACCACCAAGAAGCCTGATGAGTCAGAGAAGGAAATTCCTATGCAGGTGGAAGAGGAGACCGAGAAAAAACCTATTGATACGGTGCATGTCACTACTCCACATGACAGTCAGACATTTAGACTGGAATAGTTCGCTGCTACCTTTCTACTTGTCCAGTTTTGAAGTGCGCTACTCAGACTGCTACCTAAAAAATCTACCAACAGACATGAGGGATTCAGGAGGGCCAAGCTAACAACTTTTTGGATAGATGATGATGGAGAAGATTGTAGAAACAACAACTGGCATCATGAGGACAACCACATGCTTCTAAAAGACATATGACAAACAAGGAGATGCACAACAAAAGGGAATCAAGTCAGTTTGAAGATTGGTTGGATTAATCACCAACTTTTTCCTATTTTTTAGCATAGGTTGTTAACCCAGTTGTTAGATGAAATGAATTCTTAGAGATTTTCAAGGGAAGGAGGCTAGCTCATACCTCCAGCTGTTGCCTCCCTTTTGTTATAAATAGATAGATGAAATGCTTTAGTAGGTTCGGATGGTTGAGCAAGGCTCCCTTAGACTGTAATATTTTGATGAAGTGACTGTGAATTGGCTATGTACTGGATTTAAGACATTTTGGTTAATAGAAATCAACTTCTCTTTCAGCTTATTTGCTTCTGATGCTAAATGTTCATGCTTTGAATGATTCACATGGATTATTGTGGTGATGTTATGGTGGATGTTTGATCATTATATTATCATGATGTTTATTTAGCTTCCTTAGTTTCTGAGTTCAAGAAGATCTTGTGTTAAGAAACTTTCTTCCTTAGGATTTTGTAGACCTGATGTTTACAACAACCCCTACATTCCTCCCATTCAAGTATTCCCTCTATTCATACTTACTCCCAATTACTGATTGAAGTTATCCAAGACCTTGATTTGGTGCATGATAGCCCTGTTTTCTGAGTTGGAACATTATCATTTTGAGTCTTTTTCCATTTGACCCTTTAAAACATTCTTACATTCACATATAACCTGATGGGTATTGGGCTTGCGTTCCATGCAATCTGAAGGTGATTCCTAGTGATAACAAGGGGGAGGGGCCATAAGAGATTCCGCCTTCATGTGGTTGGCCATGTTCAATAGAGAATAACTTATTGGAGTCGTTTAATCTTGGAGCAAACCTCCCTCGATCCAACAGAGAAACAACAAAGTCAATGTTGACTTCGTTGTTGCTAATTCAAATCAAGTGAGGCAGTTTGATCAAATATTGGACGTACGACTCCAATAAATTATTCTCTAAACCAAGAGGAGCTCATTCAGGTATGTTACGACACTCATAAAAATGCATCTTAGAGTAAATAATGCGCTACAAATATGACTTGTATTGATTTTGTAGATATTTATGGATGTTGAATGATTTTGGCAGGTACTTTAAGATCTTTCTTTGTCGAGTGAGGGAAGCTTAAGAAAAATATAGGGTCATACAACTGAAGAGAAACATGCGGGGAAACCATTTAAACTGTCCCGAACAATTCATCAGATCATGTGTGATTTCTCCTTTCAACATAGTTTATATAGCCATCAATTCTGGTTATGTTTAATGTTTATGAATTGTTATGTGATTATTTATTAATGCAGGGTTTGCTATGTGATAATTTATTGGGATATATCATATGTTTAGTACTTGTTATGTTCTCACCTTGCATCCAGTAATGGTAGATTGGAGTCCATTTATATTGAGTGAAAGAAGCCTTAGCTTCCTGTAGGGATTGATGAAGCGTTAGTTCATGCATCTACTATTAGGGAATACATTGGAATGGCTATTACTCTCACCACTAATCTCAAGAGCATGAAAATGCTTCATGAATATTTTAAAGAAATTGTGATAAAAAAAAATTGTACTTTGCAGCAAGATGTTGAAGAATCAACATTCAATATTGAACATATTTCCTTAAAGAATACTTCATATCATGTAAATATTTTTATGAATCGACATTGAAGGTTGATAGGATTAATGGTATATGTATGATTTTATTTAGTGTGTATATTTTGAAGGACTCTTTGAGGAAGAGAAAGAAAGACAACTTTTTATGTGAGATTCATCACAAGAGTTTAATTTGTTTTTTTGGTTTACTTTAAGTTTAAAAAATTTGGATTCACAAGCTCATTGTCATTGCTTCTCACCCACTCACACTTCTTAAATCCCTCACAGTTTGTTTTAGTTTCACTTTCAAAATAAATTTTGTTTCTTCACCTTCGTTATGCAGGAACATTTTCTAGAAATGCATGCTAAGAAAAATGGATTAGCATCGTATCTAACATTTATGGTTTGAATGAATTAAAGAGACATGGAGACCCTTTATTACTGGGAAACTTCAAAGAGACATGGAGACCCTTTGTTCCTGGGAAAATTCAAAGAGACATGGAGACCCTTTGAAAATTCATATCTAGAATCTGTCCCCATTCAGTTTCATCAAAATTTAAAACAATGTTGGCACAGGGGCAGACCCAGGGTTCAACACTCAAGAGCGCACCAACAAGCCCTAGCTACTGGCCCTTTTGGAAACACCTGCGAAGCATATGCAGTCTCACCTGAAGCAGCTATGAGGGGGTTGTAGGATAGGGATGTCTACAACCAGGGGAATATCAAGTGCATCTATTACAACAACAATACATCATACATCTATCATTCAACTAGCTAGATCCATCCTTCACAGATTTAGATTTGATATACTACAATAAAGCAGGTAACAAAATAACAATGATAGAGATCAAAGCATCAATCACACACAAAGCAACATATGTATGTGGTTCACCCTCTCTCTAGGGCTACGTCCACAGAACTGTGCTTATGATTTATTAAAGTAAATCTTACAATTCTTATCTGCACTCCTAGCTAGAAGATCTTATTTCTCTTATCTCTCTCTCCCCTTCCTGCGTACCCAGATGCAGGAATTGACCTTCGCACACAACAGAAGATCTTACAATACTAGAAGGCTCTCTCTCTCAACACTTCTCTTTCATAATACGATGATCTCTCTCTTCAATAGTAGAGCCCTTAATGCTATCATACCAAAACCTCTAATAACCTGTTGACCCAGGTGCTCTTGACTTTTATTTATACATTATAATAACTCACCGACAACCTTAGGCTGAAACCTAGGTGTCAAAACCCTAAATACCCAAACCCTAAGTGTCTAAAACCCTAGGTCAACTTGATCCACTTTTTTCGGGCTTCACCAGCCTGTCTTTCCTTCCTTCTCGCGCGGTGCTCCAAAGAATCCAACGGTCGTTTGCTTGAGTTGTCCTCGATCCCTCTTCCTTTCTGATCTATCATCCTCAATCTTCTCGTCCAATGGATTGATTTTCCATACCTCGCTCCATCTTCTTTGCTCTTTTTCTTACTTCGACCCAGTGACAGTCACTATGTCTCTCGCGAAGTTCTCTTTTTACCTTTTCTCCCTTGTTCTCTACTTCCTTCCATAACCAAGGGCCAATAGGCCCCCAACACTCACCTGTGACTCGTCCGGAGGCACTTTAGATCTGATCCTTCTGTTTTTATTTGGTTGTGGACTGCACAGTGCAGCCTTTACTTTCTGCTTTATGCTTCCTCTTCCTCCTTGTGCAGACTATCTTTTCTGTGTCTGGTACCCAGTTTCAACTGCACTTGGTACCTAGACCCTTTTCTAGTTGTGTCTACTGGGAACTGCGAGGTAGCTGGTTGTCATGGTACAACTTCAACTGACTCCCATTCACTAATCCTTCCTTCCATTCTCCCTTCAATGTTTTCAGTTGCGCAACTCCTCCTTCTGTAACATAGGCAATATCATATGGTCCTAGCCAATGCATTCTGAACTTCCCTGGGTGTCTTATAAACTTACTGTCATACACCAATACTAAGTCACCTTGCTTGAATGCCTTCTTCTTGATGTGCCTGCCATGATATGCATTCTCTCGTTCCTTTTGGACCTACTGGTGGAATCCTGCAATGAATCGATCTTCTTCTAGTTCAACCAACTGTGAAAGCCTCTCTTGAACAATGCCAATATCATCCATGTCTATAAATGCAACAATTCTTAAGCTTGTTACCAAGTTTTCCATCAGGACAATAGCTTCGATACCATAAACTAACTTGAAAGGAGTCTGCATTGTTAATTTCTTGCAAGTGGTTCGATAGGCCCATAGTACTGCAGGTACTCTTAAGTCCCAGTCATCCCTATTCACAATGCAATTTTTTTTTAATGCTGTCTCCAAGATCTTATTGAATGCTTCAACTGTTCCATTTGCTTGTGGATGGTAAGGTGTGCTCTTCTGATGGTGGACTGCAAATTCTTCAGTTAGGGCTTCAACTATCTTATTGATGAAATGTGTGCCTTGATCAGTCATAAGGATTTTGGGGCATCCAAACCTGGTTATTATGTCATCAAATATAAAGCGTGCAACTATAGTTTCACTACAGTCTTTAACTGCTCTGGCTTCGACCCATCTCGTTAAGTATTATGTCGCAGTAATGATATACCTTTCTCTTGTGCATTTTCCTGGTGGGTTTATAGGTCCCATGAAGTTAATGGCCCACTTTTCAAATGCTTGTAGGGTCATCTGAGGTGCTAATGGAATTTCATCTCATCTAGATGGTTTCCCAACTCTCTGGCATACATCATAGGCTCTAACAAATTCCTTAGCATCTATGTGTAAGGTAGGACACCAAAGGCCAGCTCTGAGGACCTTTTTCTTAGTCTCTCTAGTGTCCTCCTGCGATGCCTTCATGAGATTCTGCAAGGATCAATGGTCGGTCTGTCTCCATAGCACATCTTCTTAGTATCTCATCAGGTCCCAGTTTGTATAGTTAACCATCTATAAGTGAAAAGTCTGCAGCGCGCACCACGAGCTATTTCTTCTGGGGAATCGTATACTCACTAGGTTCCATTCCTATTGAAAGTAACTGGACTATGTCCGCGAAGTGGTCATCAATCTTCCTAATGGTGAGCAGCTGTGCATCCGACAGTGTATCCTCCAAACTGGTGGGTTCTTCACCATGTTCCAGCCTCGACAAGTGGTTAGGACCCTTGTTCATTATTCCTAGCTTAACTATGATTTCAAAATCATATTCTTGAAACAGTAGAAGCCATCTACATATCCGCCCCCCCAACACTGGCTTGTTGACTAGGTAATTTAGCACAGAGTGATCTGTGAACATTTTAAAGTGTCCTCCCAACAAGTAGTGTCATAATTTTTGCAGCACATACACCATGGCTAATCCTTCTCTTTCTGTAGTGGTATAGTTAATTTCTATTGTAGATAGCTTTCTGCTAGCAAAGGCTAACGGGTGATCAATGTCTCCTATTCTTGGCTGTGCTAACACAACTCCCAATGCAATGGACGATGCATCGACATGCACATGAAATTCTTTGCTCCAATCTGGAAAGACCAGAATAGGCGCAGTGACCATCTTCTGTTTCAGTGTGTCAAAGCTCTACTGGCATTCATCTGTCCAACCAAACTGGCAGTCCTTCAGCTTCTCCATCGATGCTGTAATTTGGGCATAGCCTTTAATGAATTTCCTATAATAGCCAGTATGTCCTAGCACAGTGTGCAGTTGTTTAACGAAATTAGGAGGTGGTAAATCATCTATAATTGCAACTTTAGATGGATCAACCAACAATCCCTACTTGCATACAATATGGCCTAATAACATTCCAAATGGTCAGAAGAAGATGCACTTCTTCAAATTCAAATAAATTTGGCACTGCCTGTATTTATCCAACATTAATATTAGACATTCAATATAGTTTTTCAACAAACTAAACACAGTCCAGTCATCAAAATAGTATTCTAAGAATTTGTGCAAAAATTCTTTGAACGCTTCGACCACCACCCTGGAAAAGATGGTTGGGGCATTCTTCAGTCCAAATGGCATCACTGTATATTGGTAGGATCCCCATTCAGTGGAAAACGTGGTCTTGTGGCGATCCTCCTCGACGATCCTGATCTAATGATATCCTGAAAATCCATCTGTAAAAGAATATACTTCTTGACCTCCCACATTGTCTAACACTTCATCGGTGAATGGTGTATGGAAGGGGTCATGAAAACATACATCATTCAACTTCCTGAGGTCCACACATATTCTGATTTCACCTGTCTTCTTGTCTTGTACCACCATAGGGCTGATCCACTCTGATTCTTCGACAGGTTCAATAATCTCTGCTTCCAACATTCTGTCGAGCTTAATCTTCACTTTTCCCTTGTATTTCAGGTTCAATCTGTAGGGTCTTTGCTTGACTCGCTTCACATATGGTTTCAAAGGTATTCTCATCTCTCCCATAGGTCCTTTGATTCCCTTCATATCAGTGAACTTGGTTGGAAACAAGTCCTGATATTCATGCAATAACTCTGTAATCTTGTCAATGGTAGCAACGTTCCAATAATATCTGATATTGGCACTCTTTAGTGTCTCCTTTGTTCCAATATTAATCTTTTTGATCTTGATTGGCTGCCCAATAAATGGTAGTTCAACTCCTGGTCCCTCCACATCTCTTTGGCCTTCTATTTCAATGATGTTTACCTTCCTCGAATCATCGTCATCATCGACATTGATGTTGTAGCAGCCCTGCAATTTCTGAAGAGGCGCAGTCCATTCATCCTCCTCTCCATAGGGAGGCTAGGTGCCTCTTTGAATACCTTCTATCTCACAATCTATAATGCTTGGTCTATTGAAGGATATTCGTTCTCAAATAAAAAGGTGGTGATAAAATTTTGAATCATACCTTCCCAATCTGTAGTGACGAGGCACAACTCTGCTTAAAGGTACCAGTTGATAGGGGTCATGTCCAATGTGTTAATGAATCTATGAACCCATTGTTCTCGAAGAATCTTTCTCCAGGCCTCTTCACAGCTTCACGCATGGTCCTTTGGGAAAATTCGACCGGTGTACCTGACTTTGCAACTTACTGCTTGTGCTGAGAACCGTGCTGTCATCAAGGTTCATAATTGTGTCCAGTCTATGATGTTTCTTTTATGTTTCCACCACCATCTTGCTGGTGTGGATTTCAGGGCCTCATCCATTGCTAACAATCTCTGTTGTATTGGTACACCTATTTCAAAATCTGATAGGAAGGCTTCTAAGGGGTTCAACCCATCAAATGTGGGTAAGTTGCTTACTGTTGTGTCGATCCAGTGAAATTCTCTGGTTAATCTAGCACATCTTCTGGTAGATACTTCATACATATGGTTCTACCAGTTTTCTAGCACTTCTTCTGAATCTGATGAACATGTGCTATCACTTCGCCAAATCATATTCATGTTAGCTATAGGGTTGATGCAATCCTATTGTCTGGCTGTTAGTTTGTAGACGTTTTCCAGTTCGTATGCATGATCTTCTTCTCTGATGGGTTCTGTGTACTGTTGACCCTCATATAGATCTAAGGGTGCAATGACCCTAAGGCCATCTTTTTCAAATTTCATAAGTCTTTTCTTCAAATCAACAACAGTGGAATTGTTAAAGGCCCAATCGATTCCTAGCAATGCAGGGTAAGGGAAACTTTCATCAACAATTTCAATTACCTCAAAATCTGCAAAGGTTCTAACTCCGTCGATGTCCACAGGGACATGATCCAATCTTCCAAATGGGCTAACAACTTGTTGATTAGCCATCCTAAGCCTTATAGGGGAATAAACTAACTTTGGTTTTCCCATCAGTGCCCAAGTTTGCTTCGTCATGACATTAACCTCCGACCCTAAGTTGAGGACCACATAGTCTATGTCATACTCTCCTATCTGAGCATTCAAGTGTAATTCTTTATTTGTCCTTCTCCTTTTCCCAATTTGGTGTACTTCCCTACTCAACAAGGGGTCTATCTTTCCTAGCTCATATTGCTTGATTAAATTCTGAAGTTCCCTTACAACGTTTTCATCTTGAATTAGCTTAATACAAGTATGTAGAAATTCCATGAGCTTGCTTACCTCTTTTTCTTGCTTCGACGAAGTTGACTGATCAAATGCCTAAGGCATTCCATATTCTCTTATTTATGGTTGTTTTTTTGATGAGGACCCTTGGTCCCTCTTGAAATCCTTTCTTGCTTCCTCAAAGATTTGTCTTTCTTTCTTTGCATCAAAAGCCCGAGTCTTCTCCGTAGTTTTCCTGATACCTAAATCTTCTGTGATCTTTCTTTGAATAATTCTATCTTCTCCTATAGCAACACCTCCTCGAGTAATAACAATGACTCTCGAGTATTCTTCGTGAGGTTCATCATATATCAACTATACTTGTGGGTTCTGCTAAGGTCCTCATCTTTCTTGAAGCTTAGCCAACAACATAGGGAAATCTTCTATGACATGCTCAAAAGAATTGCAATAACTACAAGTAGTACAAGGGTTATGAAAATCCCTTGCTAGATGTCCTGGCTGTGCGCAGTTATAAAAAATTATCTGTCCTCGACCTTGACCCATTCCTCCTCCTCGTCCTCTTCCTCTATATCCACCGTGAGGATTGAATTTTCCTCTTCTCAGGGAGTTGTATTGCGTAGTGTTTCCTTCTTGTTGTACTTTGCCTTGGATCTTGTATACATCTCTTAACCTTTCATGCATGAGGTCATAGGCCCTACATTTTCTTTCATCATGCCCTACTGACTTACAGAAGGTGTAGTATAGGTTTGCAGGTGTCTGAACATACTTCTACATGTAATAACACTCACCAGGGCGATGTCGGTTTCTGCATACTTCGCACCAGGGCAGGTTAACTTGCTTCAAGGGGCTTGGTGCTCCTGAGGCCAAATATTCGTGAAACAGGGGACAATATTCCTTATCATGACCTTCTGTTCTACATCTTACACACCATATATCTTCTCTTTTGTCCTTCCCCTTATCCTTCTTCATATCCTTGACCTGCAGAGACAAACTAGTCAGTTGGCTCAAGATCTGGCTCATACCTGAGCTAGACTCTCCCATGGGGGATGATTCAAGATTCATGGTGATCTCCAATGCTTCTGCCTACGAAGAAATCTTCTACTGCATCAGGGGAAATCTGATATGTGGTAAAAGAGCAGTGATAAAACATTCTTTGTTCTGTTCATCTGGGATGTTAAAAGTCAATCTTCCAGTTAGGGTCTTGAATCTCTGATCAAACTCCTAGACAGGTTCGACCACCTTTTGCTTGATATCATTTAGCTCTATAATAAATTGTGACTCCAACTTAGGTTTTTTAAACTTTGCAATCAATGTGTTCTTGATCTCATTCAATGGTTTAGGCTGTGCAAGTCCTTGGACAAGCTTCATGTACCATCTCAATGCGCAGTCTCTGAGTGTAGTACTAAACTGGTTTATTTTAACAACTTCGTCAGTAATATTTTTAATGTTCCATACAACCTCACACAGGAACTAGTGCTGATCAGGATCTTTAGATCCATCTCCTCTAAAGATAGGGAGCGTTGAACCCTGGGTCTGCCCCTGCCCCTGGGAGACTCTGATGATTTTGACTATTCTGATTACTTAGTACTATTGAGGCAACATGAGGGTTAATAGTACTTACTTCGGTGTTCTGTGTAGTTCCCGAGGTTTCTGGCTTGTTTCGGCGAAGTTTTTCAACTTCCCCTTCTTCTGCTCTGGTGGGTTATGAATGTTCTTCGTCTGTCAGATTTGCCTCTTCTCCACTGTAGAAACCTTCTTCTGTGTAGTTTTTCTTAAAGAGGTTCTCAAGGTGAACCCCTTGAAATACTCTTCCACTGCACGTATGTCCCGCTTCTGTGTCGCTGTCACTTTTCGAGTTCTTGAACATTAGGCTTTTCAAATCCACTCGATCTACTGTATTTTCAAGACGTTCTTTTCATGCAACAATATCTTGATTCTCAACTTTAGAAAGTGCATAAATTTTCCTCTGGGTCCTTTGAAAAAGTATCTCTCGGCTTGGCTATATGATTCTACTCTGTCAACAAAAAATTCGGTGATATACCCTCCAATGGTACTATCAAACCAATGATCTACTGCTTTGGATACAATGTTGTCGACTCTTTTAACCTTCTGGATCAACGCAAATGTCCAAACCACATGAGTTCTAGATCTGGTCTCGAACTGGGTATCAGCTAACCTAGCCAACCAATCAAACAACTCCCGATGGATCCCTCCAAAGAAGATCTCGTGAATGTCAGTGAAAATGTATCTTTATAACCAATCCTCAGTGCTCAGGTTAGGGTTCTTGTTTTGGGCTTCAGGGAAGTCACTCTCTCGATATTCTATCCACTTTTGAATCTCTGTCTTCGATGGGAACCACCTTGACATTCCCTCAAGAAGATTCCAGTCGTGACAATAGAACCATTTGTTGGCACAGGGGCAGACCCAGGGTTCAACGCTCAAGAGTGCACCAACAAGCCCTAGCTACTGGCCCTTTTGGCAACACCTGCAAAGCAGATGCAGTCTCACCCGAAGCAGCTATGAGGGGGTTGTAGGACAGGGATGTATACAACCAGGGGAATATCAAGTGGGTCTATTACAACAACAATACATCATACATCTATCATTCAACTAGCTAGATCCATCCTTCACAGATTTAGATTTGATCTACTACAATAAAGCAGGTAACAACATAACAACGATAGAGATCAAAGAATCAATCACACACACACCAACAAATGTACGTGGTTCACCCTCTCTCTAGGGATACGTCCACAAAACTGTGCTTATGATTTATTAAAGTAAAGCTTACAGTTCTTGTCTGTGCTCTTAGCTGGCATATCTTCTTTCTATTCTCTCTCTCTCCCCTTCCTGCACACCCAGCTGCAAGACTTGAACTTCGCACACAACAAAAGATCTTACAATACCAGAAGTCTCTCTCTCTCAGCACTTCTCTCTCATAATACAATGATCTCTCTCTTCAACAGTAGAGCCCTTAACGCTATCGTACCAAAACCTCTAGTAACCTCTTGACCTTTATTTATACATTACAATAACTCATCGATAGCCTTAGTTCGAAACCTAGGTGCCAAAACCCTGAATACCAAAACCCTAGGTGTCTAAAACCCTAGGTCAACTTGATCCACTTTTTCTGGCCTTCGCCAACCTGTCTTTCCTTCCTTCTCGCGCGGTGCTCCAAAGTATCCAACGATCGTTTTCTTGAGTTGTCCTCGATCCCTCTTCCTTTCTGATCTGTCATCCTTGATCCTCTCATCCAATGGCTTGCTTTTCCATACCTCACTCTGTCTTCTTTTCTCTTTTGCTTACTTCGACCCAGTGACAGTCACTGTGTCTCCCGCGAAGTTCTCTTTTTACCTTTTCTCCCTTTTTCTCTGCTTCCTTCCATAACCAAGGGCCAACAAACAACAAAAATAAATTTCCATTAACTGGTCTAGAGATACGAGGAAGAATGATGCGAATATAGTTGTGGATATTGAAGCTCAACTAGAAATTTATTAGCTAAGAGAGCTCCATGGTTTTCTCACTAAAGACAAATGTGTGGAAAGTTACTTGTGTTGTTTTATTGTAGATAGATAAAATCAATAGATTTAGTGGCTACACCTTTCTCAATGGTTGGTGCAATACAACTTATGATTGTGCTACCAAAATGAGATCATATAGATTTATTTATGGAAAAAACCCTCCTTCCATAGACTCATATTTGTTAGGCACATCCAAAGTTCAAAATGTGGATTGCACACTTGAACAAGAGCCACCATTCTTCACACATTTAAAGACAATCTAGTTTGGATTTAAAATTGAATGAAGCAACAAATCGATCAACATTTATGTAGGCATTTTTTTGAAGGCATAGATTAAGTTCTTTCTTATCTCCAATCATTTAAGAAGACCTATCTCAAAGCTAAGGGCCCCCAAAAACTAGTAGCAAAGTTCTGTCGACCCTTTATACGAGTCCATTATATTGAGTGAAAGAAACCTTAGCTTCCTATAAGGATTGATGAAGCGGTAGTTCATGCATCTATTGCCAGGTCATACATTGGAATGACTATTAATCTCACCACTAATCTCAAGATAATGCAAAGGATTCATGAAGATTGTAAAGACACTGTGATAAAAAAATTGTACTTTGCAGCAAGATGTTGAAGAATCGACATTTGATATTGAACACATTGCCTTGAAGAATACTTCATATCATGTAAATATTTTTATGAATCAACGTTGAAGGTTTATAGGATTAATGGTATAAGTATTATTTTCTTTAGTGTGTATATTTTGAAGGACTCATTGAGGAAGAGAAAAAAATACAACTTTTTATGTGAGAGTCATCGCAAGAGTTTAATTTGTTTTTTTTTTTTTACTTTAAGTTTCAAAAATTTGGATTCACAAGCTCATTGTCATTTATTCTCACCCACTCTCACTTCTTAATCCCTCACATTTTGTTGTAGTTTCAATTTCAAAATAAAGTTTGTTTCTTCACCTTCGTTATGCAGAAACATTTTCTAGAAATGCATGCTAAGAAAAATGGATTACCATTGTATCTAACATTTATGGTTTGAATGAATTAAAGAGACATGGAGACCCTTTATTCCTGGTAAAATTCAAAGAGACATGGGGACCCTTTGAAAAATCATATCTAAAATCTGTCCCCATTCAGTTTCATCAAAATTTAAAACAATAAAAACACATTTCCATTAACTAAGAGATGTTCATGGTTTTCTCACTAAAGACAAATGTATGGAAAGTTACTTGTGTTGTTTTATTGTAGATAGATAACATCAATAGATTTAGTGGCTACACCTTGCTCAATGGTTTTTGCAATACAACTTATGATTGTGCTACAAAAATGAGATCATATAAATTTATTTATGGAAAAACCCTCCTTCCATAGACTCATATTTGTCAGGCACATCCAAAGTTCAAAAAGTGTATTGCACACTTGAATAAGAGTCACCATTCTTCACACATTTAAATACAATATAGTTTGGATTTAAAATTGAATGAAGCAACAAGTCGATCAACATGTCTCTAGGCATTCTTTTGAAGGCACAAATTAGGTGTTTTCTTATATCCAATCATATAAGAAGACCTCTGTCAAAGATAAGGGTCCCCAAAAACTAGCGCCAAAGTTCTGTCAGCCTTATTTAATACTCTATCATTTTGGACAAGTTTCTTATAGATGATCTTTTCTATCTCACTCCAAGATTAACCTGGTCTTTCATGTGTCCTGGTCACTCCAATATGACCTTTTCTATCTCACTCCAATATTAACCTGGTCTTTCATGTGTCCTAGTCACTCCAATATGACCTTTTCTATCTCACTATCCATTTGCTTGGTCATAATAGTGGTGTTGCAGAAAGGAGGCTCATCAATTTTGTGATTTTTTTTTAAACACCTACAGGTCATCGGTATTCTGACGTCCCTAGAATCGATGATATAACATAAACATTGGAAGCTCGATGTTACCTTCCATCGGCCTCTGACATTCCTAACATCGTTGTCATGGCGTCAACGTCACAGGTGAGACATCGTTTATGTAGCATCCATGTCGGAAGATCGACGTCATATTCTGTCGGTTGTCCAACGTTCATTGTGTCGTTGTCATGGCATCAACATCATAGGTGAAACTTCCCTGATATAGAATAGATGTTAGAAGACAGATGTAGCTTCCATCAGGCGTTCGACGTTTCTAGCGTCGTTGTCATAGGTGAAACATCGCTGATATAGCGTAGACGTCAGAATACCGAATGTACATTCCCTCGGTCATCTGACGTACCTAGTGTCATTGTCATGGTGTCAACATCACAGGTGAAATGCCCCTGATATAGCATAGACGTTGGAAGACTGATGGTCTGTGGCATCGCAGGTGCGACTTCTTGGTGTCACTGTAGCGATGTCCATAGTGGGCTTGGACAATGAAGTCTGAGATGACATGTTTCCACATGAAATGCCACAACATAGATGATATTGGTGTTATCGGAACACCGACGTCATGTGAAACGACATTTGAGGGGGTCCGATGTTTGTCCATCTTCCGAAAATATAAAGTTGCAATTGCTACGAAAACGTCGTCGGAATTTGACCCAATTGTACTAGCAATTTTTCATTATGGACTGATGGATGTTAATGTTTATGATACAATAACATATTGATGATGAACAAATGACCATGGTTGAATAACTAAAACTAATATTAATTATGGTTTAAAGGATGAATAAGTTGTATAATTGCTCATTACTAATTCAACCCTCCTCTCAGTAGTCCAACACAATCTTTTATGTATCAACTGCAATTGTTTGAGACATATGGACATTTCTTCGCTTCACTGGAACAACAATTGAAAAAAAGGAAATTTCCCATTTTGTTATTTAAAAATCTAACCAAGAGGATATATGAAAAAGAAAAGGTGTTATGCACAACACAATTGACATTTATAATAGAACTTACAACAAAAATGGTCAAAGTTAAAAAAAATATATCTGGTTCGATAAATGTTGTGAGTATAGATATACAACTCTATCTCCAAATGTCATATATATATATATATATATATATATATATATATATATATATATATATATATATATATATATATATATATATATATA
>ML791709.1:267949-297521 GCA_009831015.1 Picea engelmannii | reverse complement strand
ATATCTAAAAGGCTTGGAAAAATAATAAAAGGAGGGGTAGAGCTTCAATTTGGAATTATGATTTGATCTCTTATTTGGAGTGCTCCCCGAGCCAAGGTTTTCGTTGGGGTTATGGAAAAACCCTTCCATTGTCGGTTTGGTTTCAGTGGTGCAACATCCACCCTAGCTAGACAAGAGGGGGATCCATCTAGGATTTCCATCAGAGTTTTATCTTGTGCTTTGTATTCAGTCCATTTGGTGTAATGATTTGTTTGGCACGTTTGTGGAGTCTCCTTGGAGGGTCGATTTTTCCTTTCAACAGGTCCGTGGGTATTTATAGAGGTCGTAGGTTCTCTTTGGAGGATTCGTGGCTGCTAGGAGGGCCAATCTCTCCCATTTTGTAGTATCGATAGGAAAGGAAAAGTCCGCAGGGGAGTTTTGAGGGGCCAAGTCACCCCATTAGCAGAGTCACGAGGTTAGGAGAGGGACACACACCCATTGGTGGAGGCCGTGTGGCTTTGAGAGGGTCGTGAGCCCATATATATTGAGCCGTAGGGTTCTTTGGGAGGGACGTCACACCATTTTATATGCCATGAGGTCTAGGAGGAAGGCCAAGGGCCCTATCTACTAATCCGAGTAGGCTACCAAGGACAATGAGAGGTTTGGAAGAGCTTGGGAGCAACCAATAACAACTATTGAAGAGATAATGGCATCATTTCTAGGTTTTATATTGTTATTGTGTGTTTGAGTGAATTTTTGCAGTTGCTACAACAACCATTAGAGATTTTATTATGTTGGTGCTTCCATCCATAATAAAAATTCCCATATTATCTCTTCTATTTCATGAGTAAATTGGATGCATGTGATATGTTTGATGAAATATCTCTTATTATAATACATGCAAACTTTTTGTAAAAAGTTGTCAACTCACATAACTATTGGTAATACAAAGTATTTGACAGAATCACTCAATCATAAATAACACAATTTTCACATAAATTATTAATATCCTATCCTAGATCTGTTGGGGATAGTACAACAAGCCTAAGTTTATGTCTTTTTTTACCGCAAATGAAATAATTGAATCATGAGAATTACCTTACGAGGAGCCCACATTCGCAGGAGTGCTTGAATAATGCAGTTTTTACAATACAAATTATAAATAGATAGATATACAATGGAGAATATAAATGGTAGACATACAGAGGAGAATATAAATGATTGAAATTGATACAGAGAACTTAACAAAGTTGAAGGTGTGTGTTTTCTTTGCGCTGCAAAATGGAACCAATCAAGCAACACTTATTCATGGTATTTGTATTCGTGGGGTTGAATGTTTGTATATAATTTGAAGTAAGAATTATCATCATATATATACGTAGGATTAACAATGATGTGGATATTCCCATGGAAAGTGATGCGTTTTATGTTTCCCCTTGTTACAATGCTCCTCAACATGTAATGCAGTCTCTTCTTCTTCTTTGTTATTTTTTTAACTGATAGAACAATCTATTTTATTAGTTGTATTAGAGAAGAACTAGCTGATGTGTATACTTCAGGGATTTGATTTTACTAGGTTCATATCACTCAAGGATATTATGAAGGCATGCATTTATAACCTTAACCATGCATTATTATTGTATTGTTAACTACTTATAATGCATTTTTCTGTGCAGCTGAATGAATGTGCAAAAAAAAACTTGTAATAGAAAAATTTATGCCCTTTTCCTTTCCTTTATTCAAGGAGAAGAGCATATACATATTGGCATATTTTTATCCCATCTAGGAAAACTAGTAGCAACCAACATTGGATAGAATAATCTGCTACACCAAAAGGTAACCCTATTTTTAACTCTGCAAGAGGGATTATTTATTCATTTTTTAATTTGAACATTACACATTATCTTTACTTTCCACTTTATTAGTTCGCTACAACCACATTTATAGTTCTTGGGTCATTAATGGATACTAACAAAAAATTGATTTCACCATTACAAATCTAGATATGTACAACAGAAACAACTACCCTTAAGTAAAGAAATTTAGCTGGTCAGAAACTAATTGTATGGGGATCAATTTTGCAATGGGAAATAGAAGAATCATCAAGTGTTTAGGTTGATCCCTACTTACTTGAAGGAGAGGTCAGATATAGTGTCCCACCAGTAGTAGGAACTAATAAAGGAAGGAGTAACTCTAAACAACTAGTCCTTGCTATAAACCACATATAAAATTGAAGGGTTGAAGAAGGATAATTGGGTTGAATGGTCGACGAAGGATAATTGGGTTGAAGTATAATTTTCCTCGCAATGTAGAGTCTCATCACTAGTAGGCACTACTAAAGGAAGGGTTAAGTCCAAACGACTAGTACTTGCTGTAAACCACATATAAAATCAGTGGGCTGAAGCATCTCTGAGTTGGAGTATTTGTTTATGAGTGGAATATCTCACTTGTTTCTTCCTATTTTGTATGGAAATAAAAAGATAAGAAACTGAATTAGAGAACAAAAACAAGAGTGCGATGCATGAGGCACTTACTAGATGTCATTTGATCTCTCTGCTACCTCTTCCACGTGGAGCGAGCATTGAAAGAATCCATTTCTTCCCACCTTTGATCTTTCCTAGCGAGAAATAGCCATCAAAACATCACCACTCTCATTAGCCCCACATGATTTTTGAACTGTCCAAAACTAGAGCTGTTGCAGCCACCTAGTTGGCCATTTTCACCACAAATAAAATTACAGGTATACCATGATATTGTTTTTTGTGAATCTATGTATCTCAAAGAAATATCCATTAAAACATCACCACTCTCATTATCCCCACATGATTCTTGAACTGTCCAAAACGAGAGATATTGCAACCACCCAATGGGCCATTTTCAACACAAATAAACTTATTGGTATACCATGATATTGTTTTTTTTTTAAAATATTTCTATCTGAGAATTTACGGTTTTATCTATGTGTGGGTAATATACTTGATTTATTTGATCACAGAGGTCATAATAGGACTAGGGAATTATAAGTTTGTTAAGGAGGGTGCTAAGGAGGCTAATAACACAATGTAGCAACACCAACAACAACAATAACAACCACAATTGCGGCGCCATGTAAGAGATGATCATGAGAACAAAGATAATTTTATAGAAGGAGGCATATGGTTTCCTCCTCCTTTCAGTTCTCCTCCCACCAATGCATTGTTTTTTGCTCATATTAAACAAACAACTACAAATTATCTTGGCCTGTTTTCCCCAGTTCTCATGTTGCCTCTCCTCTTACTATATCATGTATGGATGAAATCAGAGGAAAGAGGGGACACATTGGCATTGATATGCCATATATTACCACTGAATTGTAGGCCCTTCACTAAGCTCATTGGATAGAAGGCCGAAACCCCCCACTTCTATTGGATTTCCATCACAAATTGAAACCCTCTCTCTGTCTCTCTAAATGTCTATGCTTCTTCAACTGCAATACCTAGATTTGATTTGAGACTCTGATGCTACTAGCTGATTGTAGAGAATGTATGATTAATAGAAGGCATTTGGAAGATTGCTAGTCCACATGTACTAGCAGATTGTGAAGAATGCACGATTGAAAAAACATAACTAAAAAAATAAAATCTTTAATTTAACTCATATGCAAATATACTTATTCAATCCCCGTGTTCTTGTCTTGAATTTGGATGCCTTGGATTTTGGTAATGCAATGGACACCTCCCCATCTAACTGCAACAATAAGTTTTCAAATTGCATCATGTTTTCATGCATGTTCGACGTCGTAGGATTAGGACCAAGGCAGGTGGAAGATAACTTGGTTAGTTGTCAGATATGTTAGGTAAAGATTGCCTCTATCAATTAAAAAAAAAAAAGGTTTTTAAAAACATTACGATGGTTGAAGGAGATGGATGATATTGGGTATATTAAAAAACAATGTGAATCCAAATAAATTCTTAATATGGATTAATAATTTACAATAGAAATTGAAAATCAATGATTAATTGAAAAAAAAACCAAGATCCATATAATTTTGGATACTCAAAAACAATTTATTCTGGAAGATCTCACAAATTTTAATATACAATTTAGTCAATAATCCAACTGAGTTATGATGCTTTAATGCCCTTGGACTCAAAGTGAATTTGGAAAATATAATGCACATTGCTTTACAGAAAAAATTGATATTCATCATCATACAATTGTAGTTCTCAATGCAAGGATCCCATTGTAATTCTGATATTTTCAAATAGATAGGAATTGATGGATGGTGCACTGCACATCCATTTTTTGAAGCAGGTTTTTGTGTTGTTATTATAAATAGTTTTGGTGGTGAATGTTTCAATTGAAAACATGGACATTCTTCGAGATAATCCTATAGTTTTGCAGAACACATCTTATTACATTTTAAGCCAGGCGATGGGATCATAAAAGTTTGAGACACCTTAACCAAAAAATGGTCGGTAGTTGGATCATAAAATTTTGAGAGGGGTTTTGGTTAGCTCATTGATATATGGTTTTCATTTACATTGTGATAAGTGTAATGAATGTAAGCTATTTACTTATGGGTTAGTTGGTGTAATGGAAATACACCACTAGATTGACAGTGAAATTTTTTTAACCTATATGCATTAGTTTAATTATATTGATTGATTAAATGTAGATATAATAATTATATGGTAATATATTATTAGAATTTCCATTAACAAATAACTAAATGTATTTTGGTTAACCACTTCCCTTGGAACCGTGTGAATTAAATCTACTTAAAATAGCCACGATTTTGACCTAAACACAATTTGGTAAGCCATAAATTGATTCTCAGATGTGAAAACCTTCATATAAACAAAACAAAACTATGAACATCAACAAATTTCATTGTTTCCGACAACCACTTCCAGCAGCTTTTCTTCCTATGTAGAACATGATTACTTAAATTACATTAAACATGCAACAAATTGTATTATTTGTTTATCATTAATATTTATTGAGTTGTAATGCATGTGCAGACATATAAAAGTGTATATACTACCGTAGATTGTGATAAATGGACTATAAGAATGAATTAATAAATTGATAAATATATTGTTAACTAATTAATTTTTCTACTTAAAATTTCAATATCTTAAAATTCTCAAAACATTTATAAACAACACATTCTAGTTCAATAAAAAAAATTAAAAGAAAATTCCATTGAACAAATGGGAACTTGTTCACTTATTAACTTCATAAATTAATATATCGATTACGATCCCCAATGTGGAAAAGTGCTTAACTTCCTTACATACAATGAAACAATTAATTAATATAGCTGTTGAGATCCCCACCCTACTAAAGCACCTCACTTCTACCTATATGAAGAAATAATACAAGCACTCAAATTATTAGTCCAACTAGGATACGGTAAAACTAGGAAATACATAATTACCACGACTGAGGAAGACTCATAATATAAAGATGTGAAAAATCTCATGAACCTGCGTTTAAACTTTAGCATTAAATATGACCTCCTCTATAACTTGTTTTACCTTTCCTAATGAACCTACATACAACTGTGAATCAAATGTACTAATCTCTGTGAATCTAAAGGTCATTGTACTGATATCTTTGAATCCTATGTGATAATTGATATACTGTGGACCTCTCTGACTCTAGTGAAAAAAACATTAAGGAGATCATCAGGAGACCAAGAAAAAGAAACATAGAGAAGATTCCAAGAACAATTGGGTATATTAAGCGTTTGTATGTCATTCTAGAGTGAAACATTGGAATTTGTTTGATGCCAATGAGCCCTGTCAAACTTTGAACTTTGGACACATTACGAGGTGTGGGCCATTCAATCCAATAACATCTTCCTGCTACTACTAAGAATCATCGTGAACACTAACAAAAGGATATACCTCAAAATTCTCAATTTCATCCACTACAAATGGAATCAATGCACATCGATACCTCAAGTCAGATTGTACATCACATTTAATATATATTGTACTATGTTAATATACATACACTTTAGTACCCTACAATAGTTGGGGGATTTTGTCTCGAGTGAGAGAAATCTGGTGGACACCTATAAACAGATTCGGTTAGAGTGTGGGGTTTACTTATGGGATAGGATAGGGTTCATTCAAATATATGGTCGAGTGTCATTGATGAACAATCCAAAAACAAGAGTGAATCTAGTGGAATTTTGCTGATGATATTTAGTCGAATTTTGATATAGTATGTTAGAAATGATCGCATTTTGAATGCCACTAATCAAGTTCACTTACTTATCTTTAAGAAACAAAAAGATATTATTTTTTTCAATCTAATGGCAAGGTTCAAATCTCTCCAAATAAGGACACAACTTTAGGGTTTGGTCTATTTCAAGATCTATATCCACTTCACCACTTCAGTTTTTGAGGGCCTGTCCCCGATCCATGTTAGTGATGGATTGAATTTCACTCTATGTGATGATGCTTCACACATATCCTATTCAACTGACTGGTAATCAACACTACTTTGATGTACAAGGGTATTGTTGTTTGTCACTGATACTATTAAACTTCTACAATAGGAAATAACTGGCCAAACATGGATTTGAAATAAAAACAACAGAATACAATGACATACATTATTACTTCTGAATACTCAAGGATCCAATTACCATATTTTCAATCAACTAGGACTAGATTCAAACTATGCAAGCAAGGGCTAGATGCCCTACAACTATTTCCCTTGTTTTAAAGTTACCACACGACAAAACTTATATACTTTTAATGTAATTGTGATTGAGAGGTAGAGATGTTTGATAGTTTATTATCACATAAATGTATCATGTGTTTTATAATTCAAAATGATATAAATGTCGTAAATTAATATAAATAATATATTATTTAAAAAAATTAAATATAATATAATTAATTTTATATTAAAAGTTTGTTATATATTAAAAATAAAATTAGATTATATTTTAAATAATTAAAATTAATATAATATATATTAATTAAATAAATTATTTTAAATATTATATATATACTCTATATTAATAAAATAAAATAAATATTGATTAAATAAATTATTTCAGATATTTACTATTAAACAATTATTGAGAAGTACTTAATTTATTTAAATAAATTGAAAGTAGTAAATTTAATTATAATTAGTAGATAGAGAACACAAATATGATCATGTTAATCAATAGTAAATTGTTGGATGTATTATATTATGCATTGAGATTTAAATTGTTGGATGTATTATATTATGTATTGAGATTTAAATTGAAAAAAATAAATACTAAAAATGACAAGCACCTTTCCTCCACGCTACTAGGAGGAAATTTACAAATTTATCCATGCTTCCCTAATTTACTCCTCTATTAGGAGGACATTTACAAATTTATCCATACTTCCCTAATAATATAGAGTGTATGTTATGGGCTTTTACTTATACATCAAAATTAATATGGATGTCCCCAGACTCAATGCACTTGGAGTTGTGTGCAATTTCCTAAATTATTCCCAAATAATTGCATTTGGAGTAATGCATGATCTCGTAAATCACATTCGACCCACTATCATTGTGGTTGGAAAATAATGGTGATGCGTTGTTGTAATGACTCCTATTTCCACCATTTTTTTTAAATTTCCTCGACAAACATGTACTTGTACTGTTATACTTAGAAATTTTCTTGTATACAGTTGATTAAATGTTTATCACATATGATTGTTTGATACTCTTATCTAATTGTCATGGTGTTTCCATGACATGATAAATACTCATTGGCGCTCAATACCATATGTCAATTCTGCCATCATACTGATTGCGAACTTTACATCAGTGTTCTCTTCTTAAGAGGTATTGCAACTTACCTTACTAGTTTTTCTGTTATACTTTCATTCATACAATATCATTATATTATTCATCCTTACCCTTATAAATGGTTGTGGTTTTTGTAAGTACAAGTTATGGTTCCAAGGTTTGGAGAGGACTTGTATTACTTACATGTAAACTTTCATTTTACCTTTATTTAAACTCTTAATATACCATGGTTAATAAGCACTATAAATCTTGTATCATAATCTGAAAATTATGTACTGTCTATCAAAAAATTAAAACAAGCAAAATAAAAAGTTTATATCTATGATGAATATGGTTCTGAACTCACTCCTCTAAATCACAATACATAAATTATGAACCAAGAATATTATTAATATAACAATGCTATGGTGGTATTTGTGGAACAAATCCACGATTCTCCTTTTAATATATTTTAACTCACCCTATCCCTTGGCTTTAGGGTTTCTAAAACTATCAACACAACGATTCTATACCACCACTGTTTCTTGGAAAGGGACATACACCCATCACCTCGTATTAAGGACTTGAGTTAACACACACTTTTTTAATATAAAACCTTGAGTAGACTCTGGTTTATATCATAACCATGTTAATGGTTATCCATGAGGCTAGGTCCTCATAGGAAATGTCCTGTCACAATTTATGATCTCTGTTAGTATCACACCTAACCAATACTATACTCTTTGTTGCAACATGGTATACGAGTTCATCTCTAAAACATTTTTCCAAAGCTATCGAGCGGTGAGTGTTCTAGAGCCATTTTTTTTGCTCTACTAGTCATAGGGTCTCGACATATATCTTTATATATTATTATTGTCTCTGCAACATATTTTGTATTGATTAGTTCCTTGGTTTTGAACTTTGAATTCATTATCATAGTTTTGATCTAGTTAAAGGTTAAAAGCATCAATATTTTTACTTTCCATAATGTATGCTACTCAGGAGGTACTCTTATATATTTTTGAGCATCTGTTTTTTGAAAAAAAAAACAATACACATAAATGTTTAACATATATAACTAAGCTAACAATAGGTTTACTGTGTATATATGGTTCCTTATATTTCTAATCAAGAAAACTTTAATTCCAAACTTCATCCGTTGATTAATTAAATCTATTTGGAAATAGAAGAGAAACTAAGTATTTTTTTTTCTCACTACGATATAAATAAATTTCCCACTGTTCTGGTAAATGGTTAAACATCTAAAAGTTTTCATTTTATAGGTATGCTTGTAATTTCTTGTTACCAACATTTAAATAAATAGAAAACAGATACACACATGCACCTTATTTTCTTGTTGCCAAGATTTAACTAAATAAAACACAAAAATATGTTTGTTTTTTACCATTACTGTAACTATTACAAAAATTTTCTATTGTAATACTTTTCATTCATTAGAAAAGAAAGTAAAAAAAGAGAAAATAATAAATGAAGAAAACATATCTTAGTCTGCATTAATATCTAGAAATCAATTGAGTAGAGAACAAGTTCCTCCCAACCATATACTTGAACAACCAATGTTACTTGTTCTTGTCACCCCTGAGCCTAAATCATTATTCCATGGGGATTGAAATTGTATAACCTTCTCCAAATTTCTTAGAGTTTAGTTATTTCTAGAACCATCAAACTAATTTCATAAGTACTCAACAATGACCTGTCTCATAACATACTTGTCTTTAATATCTTTTCCTAGGTCTTTTCAAGTTGGCCTCATCCCTAACCCTAGGGAATCTTCTTGGCCTACTTTTTTTCTAGCTTGTTCCCTCACATCCCACACCTTTGGTAGTAGGGTTCCACTTCTCCCATGGAAAATAATTTACTCTGGTGGTTTTAATCCTTTTCACTCACCCATGGAATAATTATTTACTCTCTATAACCAGTTTCTTCAATCAATCTGTTTCATGTTAATTAAATAAATTAAAAAAACACAAGTTACAAAAATATTCGTTATGTCAATGTTTATGATGGTATGGTTCCACATAAGTATTTTCCAATAATTTCACAACATGAAATAATAATAAATTAAATGTTTAAATGTTTGTAAACTGAGGAACATTACATCCTCTCCCCCTTGAATTGAACACCGTCCTTAGTGTTCCAATTTGAACATATCATCTCCAGAACAGAGATGGGTATGCATTTCTCATGGATTCTCCATTTCCCAAGTAGCCTCCTTGGGACTAAAGTGACTCAACTGCACTTTAACTTGAACGATGGCTCCGTTCTACAACATAATTTCGTTCCTGTCGAGAATACGTAGTGGTTCCACTTAAAACTCACCTTCAGGTTCCAATTGAATCACATTCCAATTCACAACATGAGTTACATCATGTACATACTTCTTTAATAATGAAACAAGAAATACATTATGAACTTTTAGGTTGGATGGAAGTGCAAGCTGGTAAGCCACTAGCCCTACCCTAGCGAGCACTTGAAATGGCCCACAAAACCTTGGTGTAAACTTGGTACTTTTTCCCAATTTTAGTGCATTGTCCCTGTGTATAACTTTAAGATAAACGTGATCTCCAATGTTGAATTTTGCATGTGTCTTTTTAAATTTGCAAATCTCTTTTGTCAGTCCTGTGCAATTTTCAAGTTTTGTTTTGCTTTTTGTACAATTGTTTCTATCTCTTTTAGCATATCTGGGCCAAATATAATCCTGTCAATTGGGCTATCCTAGATAATGGGTGTTCGATGGTGACAACCCCATTCCCTCCTTTGGGCTGGCATGACCTCCTAGTCTAGGATCGATCAAGTTGCTGATTCAAATGACTTGTGGAGTTCCAGGTGGAACCGATTTGACTTGACACATGCCTTTTTTCTTTTCCTCGGTACCTGAGATGTGGCACCTGCAGACCTTCTCCTCGACGTCTTTAGCTCTTACGCTGATGACCTTAGATTTTGATGATAAGTTCCTTCTTTGATGTGACCACCGACTGCAACAGTGATTCAATTCCCTTCGTGACCCCGCACTTCGAGACTTTTGCTATCTGCTTTCTCCATTTCCATGATTTACAAATCGACGAATACCTCGGGACCAGATCTACGATCCTCGTTATTCCCGTGATCAATGGTTGTGATCGAATCATGAGTTTGGACTTCGTGAGTCCTGCCTCCCCTTGACTCTGCTTCTTCCGATTGTGAACCAGCGATGCGCTGATCCTTTGCCAAGTGCCCTTCCAGAACCAATGACCTTCATTGAAATCTCCTTTCGTGAATTCACAAAGATCCTTTGTTTTCTCCCGACAAACCTTATGAAGCTCCCTCTCCCGAACTCAATTTACAATGGTGGAGTCTAAGCTACAACTGAGTCTCGGATCTCATCAACCTTCTATCATCTAACCTTCTGTAAGGCTCAACCGACTTCCATATAACCTCTACTTTGCTTACAATACAAAGATTTATACAAGAGGGGCTTTACAAGATTCCCATGCAAGCTAACTAATGGTGTCAAATCACCACCCCTAATGCTTATCGAAAGGCCAAATTACAATAATGGAAATTCTACTCCAAATCAGATGCAGATCTAATTTGACGTCAGCCTACTAATGGCGATCTTATCTCTAGCTTGTGCAAAATCACTATTTGGCTCTTCCAATTTGTCTTCAATTAATCCATGGATCACACCTTGGATTCACAAGGAAAAAATGAGAGAATGATGCCTTTCCTTCCTTGAATGTGCATCACACGTGTTAATTAGCTGACACGTGTTGAGATGGAGCGATGCTCCTGCATCATACTCCACAATGAAAAAAATCATGAGCTCCTGCTCATGAGCTCTCTGACGCGGTTGAAATCTGCCTGGATCCCAAAATTTCTCCTGGAGCTGTCTCTCGGCTCCTCTGCTCCGCTGCTTCTACTCCTGCATCATCCCCACTTCTCGTGCAAGTTTTATTTCACCCATCTTCCTCATGCTAACCGATTCTTCTGTTGAATCCAACATCAACTTTCTTATTCCCTCGATCACCTCGTCCAACTGCTCCATCGATTGGTTCTTCTGTTGTAGATTGTATCGCTGCACTTGGTTCTTGTCGATGGGTGAATCAAACTGACTTCCCAAGACACATTCATCCTTTGTGGTCTTATCTTGCCACTCTATTGCATCCTCCACTTCTGTAGTCTCTATACTGAACTGTCGTTCAACTGCTTCCCCTGATAGATTGATCCCTGTCAGTTCTTTGGATGGTTCTATTCCAAATTCCCCTAGCTCCTCCTCATGCTGGTGTAATATTTCATTCGCTTCCAACTTATCCTGTTGGATGTGCATGCCTTGAACTACCACTCTTCTTTCAAGGGCTTCCAATTCTTCATATAGACCAACAAAGTCTATGATGTCTGCTTCTTCTTCTGCTACATACCCTAGTGTTGCAGTCATCTCTTGTTCAGCTTCCTAGATGAAAACATTGAGCGATTATGTTGAATTCTCTTCTCCTTCCATCGGTACAGACCTTAATATTTGTTCCTTTTCCTCCTTGACAGTCTCTACCTATTGTCTTCCTGTCTTTTCTGCAACATCTGTTCTAGCCTCTCCCCAACCGCTTGGTAGGAATATCTCAACTCCTCCAATGATCAAAACATCTCTCTGATCCTCCTCCATTGTGATGAAAGTTTCCAAATTTTCATCATCTTTATTCACACGGTTCACATTTCTGCGCGAATCTCCATCTGAGTGAGGTTTCTCTTTCGCCTCCTCATCTGTCAATGAACTCTTAGTTGACTTCACCTCTTCTCCCTTGTCCACCTGGCAATATGGGATGTCTCTCCTGCCCACCTAGCATTTTACGATATCCACTGATCCCTTCTCGTTGCCCACATGGAAATCTACGAGATTCTTGCCATATCTCTTTCACTCATGACCAAGGTTTTCAACATGCCTCATCCACCTTCGTAGCATCTGTTGTTGCCTTCTAGCTAACAAATTCTGAACAGGCCATCTGGTTGTCCTCTTCAAAGGCCATTCATACCTCTAGTGTGCCTTTGACTCCTGCTGCATCTTGAATTCTATCTCCTCCATCTTTGCTCAAATTTCACTGAGCTCCCTGTCCAGCTCCACCTTTCTTTTCTGTGAGTGGACTTCTCCTTGACCATGATTATGAATGTCAATGACCATATTGTTCTGTCTACAACCCACTCTGCTACTTACCATCTACTGTACACCTTGCAATAACTCCAACAGAACATCACACCCTATTTCCCTTGCTTACAAAAGTCAATTTTGCACCAGCTCCTTTACTTCTTTCCCTCTGCCTGTGAGAAATCAAGCTCAGATACCACTCTGGTATCATAATATCTCTTTTGTCTCCCTTCACCTACACTTTGCAGATGAAATAAATCTCTGATACCACTCTTGGTGACAACCCCCTTCCCTCCTTTGGAATGGCATGACCTCCTGATCTAGGATTGATCAAGTCACCGAGCCGAATGACTCATGGGGTTCCGAATGGAGCTGATTTAAATTGACACATGCCCTTTTGCTTTTCCTCGACACCTGAGATGTGGCACCTGCGGACCCTCTCCTTAGTGTCTTTAACTATTACACCGATGACCTTAGCTTCCAATGCTAAGCTCCTTCTTTGATGTGACCATAGACTGCAACCGTGGGTCAATTCCCTTCACAACTCCACTCTTAAGGAATTTTACGATCTGCTTTCTTCGTTTCCCCAATTTATGAATCGATGAATACTTCGGGACCAGATCTATGATCCTCATTATTTTCGCGATCAACAACTGTGATCAAATTGCAAGTTCAGACTTTGCGAGTCCTGCCTCCCCTTGACTCTGCTTCTTTCGATTGTGAACCGGTGATGCACTGATCCTTTGCCAAATTCCCTTCCAAAACCAATGGCTTGGATTGATATCACCCTTCGTGACTTCGTGAAGATCCTTTGTTTTCTCCTGGAAAACCTTACGAAGCTCCCTCTCCCGAACTTCTCGATCTTCTGCCACCTGTCTTCTCCTTGACAATGGGTGACTTATCCATCTTCGGGACTTCGGAAAATCCTTGATTTCCTTGCACACTTAGCGTAACTTTTCCTTTAGATACCTCTCTTCCTTCGGGCTGGCACGACCTCTTGGTCTAGGATCATTCAAGTCGTCGATTCAAATGACTCGTCAGGCTCATGATGGAACCAATTTCAAATTGACACAGACCCCCTTTCTATTCCTCGACAACTACGATACGGTACATGTGGACCCTTTCCTTAGCGCTTTCCAACTCTTGCACTAACTTCCTTAGCTCTCGCTTCTAAGCTCCCCCCTTGATGTGATCATGGACTGCAACTGTGGGTCAAATCCCTTCGCGATCTCGTACTTCAAGACTTTCATGAGCTACTTTCTCCTTTTCCCGATTCCCAAATTGGTGAATACTTCGGGACTCGATCTACGGTCCACGTTCCTCTCGCGATCAATGAATGTGATCGAATCGTGAGTTCAAACTTCACGAGTCCTGCCTCCCCTCGATTCTGCTTCTTGCGATTGCGAATTAGCAATGCATCGATCCTTCACCATATGCCCTTCCAGAACCAATGTTCTGGATTGAAATTTCCCTTCGCGACTTTGCGAAGATCCTTTGTTTACTCCCTAAAAACCTTACGAATCTCCCTCTCCCAAACTTCTCGATCTTCTGCCACCTTTCTTCTCCTTGAAAATGGGTGAATTCTCTGTCTTCAGGACTTCGACAAATCCTCAACTTCCTTGCACACTTAGCACGAGTTCTCCTTTCGAGACTTAAGCTGTTCTCAAAGGCTTCCTGCACTCCTTACAGAAATCTGTGCAACCCTCCTATGACTTTGGTCATCTTGAAAACCTCCAAGGTTCCAAGTTCCTCTGCGAGCTTCTCGTGCCCTCCTGGTAGTTTATCGCTCTACTTCCTGAGCTTATAAGGTGAACTCTCAACACCTTCAGTGCATTCCTTGCACTTGGCTCAGTTCTTCGATGACTTCTCTCTCGGCCTCCTATAAAGGTTTACGACATTTCCTTTCATTTGCCAATGTACTTCTTGCAAAGCCTTCCTTCACCAAAATGTTCAGTAATTCTAGGATTATTCTACATCTTCAACCATGTAGTTCCTGGGTATGCTCACACAATCTTGATGCCCTCCTGGAAGAGTATTCCAAAATATTCAGTGTCTCTGGACAGTGCTTCTCTCCACCCAGTCTTTATTTCCAAGGGACTTAACCGCCTTAAAATTTCTCCCTGAGTCTATAAATTAATCTGGTGTGCCCTCATGGAAACTTCTCTTCTGACTCCACCGAGTTCAGATACACACTCCTTGCGTTGGCTTACATATTTTTCTAGCTTTGTCGTGCACTCCTTGCACTTAGCCTAGAGTTCAAGACTTAAATTAACACACTCTTGGATAGGAAACTGTATCTCTATCCCTGTAGACAATTTTTAGCATCCATCTACAACTCATATGCATGTAAAAGACATTCATAGCACAACATCCATTGATAAAAAATGTAAAACAAGAAAAATTGTCATTTTTTTCTATTAATGGTGGAACATCAATTTACAATGGTGGAGTCTGAGCTGCAACTGAGTCTTGGCTCTCATCAACCTCCTATCGTCTAAACTTATATAAGGCTTGACTGATTTCCATCTAACCTCTACTTTTCTTACAATACAAAGATTTATACAAGAGGGGCTCTACGAGCTTCCCCCGCAAGCTAACTAATGGTGTCAAATCACCACCTCGAATTCTTATCAAAAGGTGAAATTACAATGATGGCAATTCTTCTCCAAATCAGACGCATATCTAATTTGGCTTCAACCTATTAATGGTGACCTTATCTCCAGCTTGTGCGAAAGCATGATTTGGATCTTCCATATTGTCTTCAATTAATGCTTGGATCAAGCCTTGGATTCTCGAGGCAAAAATGAGAGAATGACGCCTCTCCTTCCTTGAATGCGCACCACACGTGTTAATTAGCTGGCGCATGCTGAGATGGAGCGATGCTCCTGCATCATTTGACATTTTCTATCGTACATTACCTCAAAGGGACTCATATTTAAGGAGGCCTGATAACCATTATTGTATGCAAACTCAACCAAGTTAAGGTACTCTTACCACTTTGTGGGACAACCCATCACATACATTTGCAACATATTCTCTAAAATTTGATTTATACTCTTAGTCTGAGCATTAGTTTGAGGATGGTATGCAATACTAAAGTTCAAATGAGTATCCAAACCACTAAACAAAGCCTTCCAAAAATTTGAGGTGAATTTTGTGTCCCTATCTGAAATTATAGTCTTTGATATACCATGCATTCTAAAAATTTATTTCATGAATATTTCAACACTATTTATAACTTTATAAGTTGATTTCACTGGAATGAAGTGTGCAAGTTTAGTAAGTTTGTTCAATACTACCATAATGCAATAACTTTGTTTCTTAGCTTTAGGCAACCCTATAATAAAATCCATCATGATTACTTCCCATTTACACTCAGGAATGGATATTGGCTACAATAATCTAGTTTGGTGATGGTGTTCAACTTTAACTTTCCAGCACTCAAGACACCTAGCAAGATATTCAAACACTTTCTTTTTCATTCTGGTCCATAAATATTCCTTTTTAAGGTTTTATCCAACATTAAAGTTTTCAAGTATGTACTTCATCCAATATTAAAGTTTTCAGATCTGCATTGTTTGGAACACAAATTTTGTCCTTATATAGTACTATTCCATCCAAATTACATATGAATTTCGATTCCTCTTCCACCGAATCATTATTCAATAGTTTTTCTCGTAAATTTTTATAAACTTCATCATTTTCTGCTGCTGATTTTATTTTTTGTTTTAGATCAATTTGCATATTACTGCTGTAAACTGCATCATTTTTTATTGTCTTTTCCCTTAATGTGTTTTATCTTGAAATCATACTCACTTAGGAAAGCTAAACATATTGCATGTCTTGCATTCAAATTTTGCTGATCGAAAAACTATTTCAGACTTATATGATTTGTTTTCAATATGAATTTTCTACCCAATAAGTAGTGCTGCCACATCTTTAAAGCATGCACAATGACAATTAGTTCTAGATCATGTGTTGCGTAATTATTTTCATGATCTTTCAATTTTCATGACTCATAACAAATAATATGATCATATTGTAACAACACTCCTCCCAATCCTTCTTTTGAGGTAGAAACACAAACCACCAAATCTTTATGTGGATCTAATATCTTCAAGATAGGTTCCCTTGTTAACAATTGTTTCAGTTTTTCAAATCTCTCTTGACATTTTTCTATCCATTTAAATCTGAGTCCTTTCTTTTGTAACGAATTTATTGGATAGGAAAGTTTGGAGAACCCTTCTATGAACCTACAGTAATAACCCATGATGTCCATGAAATATCAAACATCCAACACATTCTTTGGCACTGACCAATCTAGGATGGCCTTTACCTTTTCTGGATCAACGAGGATTCCTTATCCAAAAATTATATGTTCCAAATATTGTACCTTGTCTTGGTAGAATTCACATTTACTAAACTTTGCATAAAGTAGATGCTCTCTAAGGGTATGCAAGACTATTCTCAAGTGTTCTTCAAGTTCCTCTTTGGTTTTTGAATAGATTAGTATATCATCTATAAACAAAGTCACAAATTTGTCTAGATACTTATTAAACACATTGTTCATCAAGCACATAAATGTAGCAGGGGTGTTTTTCAAACCAAAAGGTACCACTACGAATTCATAATTCCCATATCTAGTTTGGAACGTAGTTTTGTGAATGTATTCCTCTTTGATTCTAATATGGTGGTATCTTGACTGCAAATCTATCTTAGAGAAAATCTTAGTTTCATTGAATTGATCAAACCAATCAGCAATGTGGTGCAAAGGATACTTGTTTTTAATAGTCATCTTGTTAAGTTGTCTGTAGTCAATACGCAATCAAAAGGTTCCATCTTTATTTTTGACAAACAAAACCGGTGCTCCCAATGGAGACACATTGTGTATGATATAGTGTTTATCTAATAGTTCTTGAAGTTGCATCTTAAGTTCTATTAATTATCAAGTGCTCATTCGGTAAGGAGTCTTAATAGACATCGATGTAGATCCGGGTACTAATTCAATAGTGAAATTTATGTCTCAACTTGGAGGTAACATAAGAATTTCCTCTGGAAACACATCTTGAAACTCTTTCAGTAGTGGATCATTAGATAACCAATCTTCATTTATTTCTCCAATTTCATCGGATATGTGAAAAACATAAATATCACAACCTTTCCTTGCATTCCTTTTTAATTGTAAAGCGAATATCTATCTTACCGATACTCCACGTCGTATTCCTTTTGTTGATGTTATGGTAGCTGCAGGAGGTATTAACCTCTACATGTAACCTTTGATGAGACTATAATATTTAGGGAAGCAAGAGAAACTCTAAATAGTTGGTTAATAACCCTAGAAGACAAGTCGTCTTAAGAGAATAACTTATTTTAAGTTATTAGCCTCCAGAAGAATAATTTGGCCCAGTTAGGTCACTTGGAGGACTATAAATAAAGGGCACTTGAGCTCATTTGCACTCACTCATTCTCACAATTGCATAAGGACTACTGGTGCATGTTGGGCCCTTCATTTTGAGAAGGAATCGTGCAAGTTTTGACAAAGCATGAGTTGCGCAAACTCCATTAGAGGCCGAGAGAAAGAGCAACATAAAGCAGTTGTGGAAGTCAGCGTAACACCAACGAAGCAACAAATGGTTGCAATAGAACAAGAAAGTGTGCAAGCTGAGAAGGAAGACATAACCCAACTATATATAGGGATGAACATAATTGTAAAAGGGTTTGTTCGATAGTTCATAAGTTGGTTGGCTGGGTTGAGTTGAGTCAGGTTGGTCAGAGTCGCCCAGGTTTTGGGATTAGTTGTTGATAATTGTTGTAAGTCGAAGGAAGACAATTCTGAGTCTGTAATGAATTGGACCTATCAGTTGGATAATTAGAGCTCTGTGGCATGAGTCCAGAGCCAAGAGTCTGTACTGAGCCTTGCTATGTAATTATGAGTCTGTAATGAGAGAAAGATCCTAAAGATAATAAGAAGCAGGACCAAATTTCAAAATATGTTGCGTCTTTGTATGTTTACTTCTGAATTACAATATTTCCTCATAGATTATGAGTTCTATTTTATGGTTCAACATTTAAATGCTTGGGCACAACGTAAGTAGGTTTGATTCATGCATTTATATGTTTCAGATTTGTTAATGTCTCCTACACAAGAACAAGAATGAGTTCTGACTGCTCTATGGATCCTCTTTAGTCTTTTCCCTACCCTTCCCTATCTATCTGTCTCCGCAGTGCTTCGAGTGAGACTTATTCTCTTCAGAAGAGATGAAAATGCCAGCTCTCTAGACTACATGGTACCTTTTGTTGGTAACCTGAGAAGGACCCTAGTCTGATCAAATTCACGCCAACAAAATGGTTCCGTTGCTGGGACCCGTGTTAAAAGGGAACCTGTAGGGAGAATGCTGACGTCGATCCATAGATATGGCATTGATCAATGGTGGGAAAGGAACTGTGATGCCTTCATATGGAAATAATAAGAACTAAGGAGAGAATCAATGGAAAACACTCGTGAAGCAATCTTTTACTTAGAAAGATCAAGCGACTAGTATGAGATTTTTTGGGTTAAATTATCGGAAGAATTTTTTCACTGGATAAAGAGGCTTCAACAAGATCCATAGTTCCAGGGATGGGCCAAGAAGATTTGTGCGTGGGATACCAAAAATTTAGTAGCACTCTAGAGGTTGGATTGCCCAGTTACACAAGCTGTGGATTTTTGGGTTAGCACCATGCTAGAGGGATACATAATCGAATTTGCAGTTGAGCACCACTAGTATTTTTTCATGGGCAAAGGAAATTTTCAAGAAAGGAGCAAGGGGAAGACTATTGAGAGAAATCCCCCTGTGGATTAAGGTTTTCTTGATGGAGGAATGGATGTTGATTATGTCCCTGACCGAGATGGCAGCGTAAACACCCTCGCTTGGGGTAGGGCGATACGGGGTGAGAGTCATGGCATGAAATATGGGAAGGGTTCTTTGAAAAATGGGGGGAAAACAACAAGAAATGGACTCAAGATATGAGAGATCTTTGAAGATAGCCTCCATAGTTGAGAAGTGGTGGTGCGTCAAGATCAAGAAAGCCACAAGACATTATGAAAAGTTGAGGAAATAAGGTGGATCAGAGAAGTAGAGGAAAGACAGATGGAAGAACTGCAAAAGATGAGAAGACAGGAATGACTGGCCAGTCAAAGATTAAACAAGAGAGAAGCGAGGAGAGAAAGAAGTCCCCAGGAAGTGGGACGAGAAGGAGAAAGTACAGATGTAAGGGAGGAGGAAGCTGATATGAAACTTGGAGGAGAAATATAAGATTCATCCCCAATAACAGGAGAGATCAGGAATTCAGCCGAAGATATCGTCCCAGTGGAAGCTAACGAGACCCCCTAGATCAAAGAAAACTGCCCCGAAGCTAGTGGCACCAACCCCGAATCAACCATACCCAAAGTGCCATCTATACAAGCAGTAAGTTCGATACTACCTTCTCATGCTAGTTCTGTTCCAATATAATTAGTTAGTTAATCACAACCAGGAAGTGTGGGTAGAGGGAGGACATTGGGATCCATCGGTAGATCACAAGTAGGACCATTAGGGTTCACATTGATATGAACAACAGGATCAACAATGGCCAACCATGCGGGAGGTTCGATTTCTCGATACCCAGAATTTTTGGGTAAGGGAGATGAAGACGTTGAGAAACACTGGTTCCTGTGCGAAGAAATCTGGAGATCCAGAGGGACTCCAGATGCGAATAATATGGCCGAGTTCTAGACTACCTTGAGAGTTCACACTCTCAAGTGGAAGATCATTGAACCAGGAGTGCCAGGGACGCAAGGTTAAGTGTTCACATTTGGCCAAGTATGGATGAGGTTTATAAAAAAATTCAAACTACCTCAGTCAGAACAACAGGCTCTATCTAAGTTGCGGGAGATCCAACAGAGGGAAGGCAAATCAGCCTGGGAGTACAACCAGAAGTTTAAAGATTCCATAGGGAGGTTGGCACATCCAATACATGAAGAACATCAAAGGGAGTGGCACATTCAGGGGTTATTTCCCCTAACTGGGATTCTGCTAACGTAACAATGAATAGCCACGTTAAAAGATTCCTTGGAACAATCGATGAAGATTGAATCCATGGCGGGATACCTCAGGAGCTTGAGAGTAACCTGACCCCCAGTAGATGCGAATCTGGCACAACTACAAGGGCATATATCGACACTGACGATACCTAGACCAGGACGACCATAGGTTTGGTGCACTGGATGTTATATGGAAGGTCATCTAGCGAATGAATGTATGAGAATGAGGGGACTAGGACCTCCTCAGAATTTGACGGTAACCCTGCCAGGACCCAAGGGAGGAATTGCGCAAGTGTCGATGAATTCATCATTCGATAACCCTACCCCATATCATGCTTTCCTAGGAGGCCAAAGCAACATCGACAACGAAAGATTGTCAGATCTTCCGAATCCATGACCATGGGCCAAGACAGTTCCCCATCATGCAAAAATACTCGACAATACCAAACATAGTACACTGCGAGTTATGCGCATCTACCACACATACTTCCAATCAATGTAGAGCGTTGGACTCACTCGTAGATAGGTTGGACCAAACAACATTCAGGGTGAATGAAAACCCTCAGGGACCAGGAAGAGGTCGAGGAGGTGGAGCTGGAGGATATTTCAGAGGAGGAATAACTAGAGGATGAAGACCAAGCAGATGTTATAACTGCGATGAACAAGGTCACTTGGCCATATATTTTCCTCATCCAAGGCAGCCATGGTGCTCTCACTGCAGAACCAACAGACACACAACTGAAGACTGCCCAGAGTTAATTACAAAGTGGGAAGACAAAGCATGGAATAGAGGAACTAACCTTACCAGTTTAGAGATTAAGAGGATTTCTAAGGGACAATTTCCCAACCTTAATATTGTCACTCGAGGAGGAGTGAAGATAGGAGCTGATGCTGATACTCTACCTCAGATCCAGAAAGCAACACCTAAGGGAGACATGTAAGATCCCCTAAAGAAAAAGTTGTTCTTTAAATATGCCATAGAAGTATTCCAAAATATTCCTAGTCATGAAATGCAAGAGAAACCCCCCCAACCGACTGTTTACCCTAAGATGGCACAAGTCCTTGCTTCACTCCCTGCACCCAGAAACCCTGTAATCATACCAAGACAGCCTGAGAAACCTCAGAATGCAGTTGATATTTGGTTTCAATTATTCTCTGACATTCTAGGGAATGACCAACTAACAGAAAAGTTGTGCAATGCACTGTACCTAGTCTTAGGGAATGAGGAACCCTCAAAAGCAATGATAAGGGCTAATATTCCTGAGAAGAGTACTTAGCGAGTGCAACGAAGAAAAGTGCGAACTAGAAAAGAATTTCGACTAGTAGCCCAATTAGACTACTTTGAAATTAAGGACGTCATGTTGGACCTAGGGTTAGATGTGAACATTCTGCCTAAGAAGACTTGGGAAGCCTTAGGAAAACCAAGACTGACATATTCCCCAATTCAGTTAAGAATGGAAAACCAATACTATATCTTTCCCATAGGAAGACTGGAGAATGTGGAAATCGATGTAGAAGGAGTAAAAACAGTAGCTGACTTTGAAGTCATTGAGATCACGGGAGACAAAGACCCCTACCCTACACTACTTGGCATCGATTGGGCCTATGACAATTATGTAGTAATCGACTTAAAGAAAGACACCATGAATTTTGAAGCTGAGGGAATCAAGGTAGTTCAACCTTTGGACCCATATGTAGGACCCAGGTACACAGAACCAATAGACAATAATATGGAGGGAGAGGACCTATACCAGTTGTACACAGTAATAGCAGGGACAAGAAACAATTATATAAACCCTACTACTGATGGATCAATAAGCTGGAGAAGTATATAGTCAGAAGACGAAGATTCATAATTGGATTTTGATAGTTGGCAACAAGGTTCACATGAAATATTCTCAAGAAGATGCATAACTATCATAATGACTAGATGGGTTGGGACATACGTTAGAGAACACCCAGTATACGATGGTACCTCAGATCTAGATTTTTTTTTGCAGAATATGGAAGAGAATGGGAGAGAATATCAAAGAATCTCGGTACTAGATGTAGCCTTTCAGAACACCCCTGCTAGATGGTGGACCACTCATAAAGCCATACTCAGAACTTGGAACGAGGTGAAGCAAGCTATCAAGTACAGGTTCATGAATAAAGAGCCGATGGAATCAAAGATGAAGGCAGATCTCCAATTTGCACAGTTATTCAACAGAGAATCAGACCCTAGAATACACATTGAACAGTGTGTGACACAATGGCAGGCTGTAGAGATACCCTCTCGCTTCTGGGTTTAGGTATTTCCCCACTCTCTAGGCCCAATCTCGAAATCTTGGTTCATACATGAGGAAACCAGAAGACATACCAACGATTGGTAGACACTGGCAGCTCAATTTTGCAAGGACTTCTCACTCTCAAGTAAGTACCCTGAGCTTGAACTATCCCTACAAAATATTAAAGAACTTCTTTTTACAACCAATAGTAATAAGAGATCAAACTTTGTAGTGTGTCCCAAGAATACCCAAGAACTTCAAACTAAACTCCACTTACCATCGAATGAGAAGCCTATAGAATTCTATCAGATTAGCAAAGATTTAGAAATCCTAGACAAATTATAAGAACTGAGAAACCTATCCATCAAAGAGACAGAGGGGAACAGAGAAATCCAAAACACCATACCTAGCCAGGCCGATAGTTCCTACAATCACCCATTAAAATTGTGTAGACTCAACATAGGGACTACAAAGCAACCCAAGATAGCTATGGTGGGAGATTACTGGGATGAGAAAACCAGTCAGGAAATACAGATTTTACTGAGGGAATATGAGGATTTGTTCTCAAATAATTTTTCAGAATTAAAGGGAATCAAAGGAGTCATGGGAGAAATGAAGATTGAGTTAAAACCAGGATCTAAGCCTGTCAGACATAGACCATACCGTCTTAACCCAAGAGTAAAAGAGAAAGTTAAGAAGGAGATTGATAAGATGTTAGAAGCAGGTCTCATTTTTGCGATAGAAGAAGCATAGTGGGTCAACCCGATAGTCATTCAAAGCAATAAAGACACTGAGGATATTAGAATCTGTGTGCATGACCCTTTCCCAACACCCTTTACCGATGAGGTGCTAGAATAGGTTGCGGGGAAGGAAGCATACTCATTCATAGATGGATTTTCAGGATACCATCAAGTCAGGATTGCTGAAGAAGACAAAAGAAATACCACTTTCATTATAGAATGGGGATCTTTTGCATACAATGTGATGCCATTTGGCTTAAAGAATGCCCCTATAGTTTTTTCCAGGATTGTGATAGTATCCTTTAGAGAATTCATTCAAAAATTTATAGAAGTCTATATGAATGATTGGACAATATATAGCCTGCTTAAGGAACATGTAGCACTACTAAGGCTAATTTTTGACAGATGCATAGAGTTGCGAATCTCATTAAATCTCAGAAAGTGTATCTTCTGTGTGCCACATGGAAATCTGTTGGGCCACATAGTCTGCCGAGAAGGAGTATTGGTAGACCTAGCCAAAATTGTTGTCATTGTGAATATGACACCACCTACGAGTGCTAAACAGTTGCACTCCACACTAGGACACACAGGTTACTACCGCAGGTTCATTCGAAGATATGCCAACATTACTGCACCTTTGGAAAACCCCCTGAAAAAGGATGAAATGTTCCAATGGACTCCCGAATGTGATAAAGCATTTGAGACACTTAAGGAGAAACTCATTACAACACCAATTTTGATATTCCCAAACTGAGAGAAGGAATTTCACGTCCATGTAGATGCTTCCGAAATTGCCTTAGGAGCTATCTTAATGCAACCTGGAGATGGAGCTATGGATCACCCTATATATTTTGCAAGTCGAAAGCTGTCGCAAGTAGAAAACAACTACACAACAACAGAAAGGGAAGGCTTAGAAATGATTTATGATTTACAGAAATTTAGATATTATCTATTAGGATCTCACTTCAAATTCTTTATTGACCATTCCATATTGAAATACCTAGTTAACAAACCTATGTTGGAAGGGAGAATTTGTAGATGGCTGTTGTTATTTCAAGAATTTTCCTTTGAATTCATCATCAAGACGACAATGAAATGTCAGACCCGACCATTTATCTAGGCTAGAGTCAGGAGAAAGTGGCGGAGCAATGGATGACCAACTCCCAGATGCGGACTTGTTCAGGATTGAGGCCATACCAGAATATATGGAGGACATAACAATCTTTCTCAGTATAGGGGCCTGTCCTGAAACATATTCTGCAACCCAGAAATGCCATATGGTCGTCAAAGCAGCATATTACCAGCTGATCGCCAGACAATTGTATAAACTAGGACTAGACAACATCCTCAGACAATGCGTCCTGGATCATGAAAGGTAAGATATACTCTGGTAATTCCATAGTGGAATCATAGGAGGCCACATAGGAGGAAAGGCCACGACACAAAAATTTCTACAGGCAAGAATTTGGTGGGAAATATTCTTCAAAGATGCAAAATCATATGCTAGATCGTGTGATTTTTGTCAATGGGTGGTCAATCCGTCAGGCCGAGATGAACTACCACTGCAACCAGTTAGATCTCTATAGGAATTTGAGAAATGGGAAGTTGACTTCATTGGACCAATCAACCCCACAACCAAACATTCAAAGGTCAGGTACATCATTACCAGGACTGAATACCTTACCCATTGGGAAGAAGCAACAACTGTACAAGACTATTCGACATACACTGCTGCCAAGTTCATTTTCGAGAATATCATTACTTGTATCGGATGTCCCAAGAGCCTAACCATCGATTAGGGAGATCATTTCATTAGAAACACTATATCAACACTTACAACAAAATTTCTAATTCAACATCACAAGAGCAGTCCATACCACCCACAGGAAAACGGAACAGTTGAAGCCTACATTAAAGATTATGGAAAAAGGACTAACAAAGGTCTGTTGCGCAAACTGAGAGTACTGGGATGATAGAGTTCCAGCTGTACTATGGGCCTACAGGACAACCACAAAGAAACTCCACAGATACACACTATTCCAATTAGTCTATGGGAGAGAGGCAGTGGTTCCTGCAGAGTTCATCACTCCAAGCCTGTATATTGCACAAGTCACATGTATGACAGAAGAGGAATCAGTGGCGCAAAGACTTGCAGAGCTACAAGAACTTGAGGAAACCAGATTTAAAGCAGACTTCCATCAGTCGGTTGAAAAGGAAAGACAAAAATCTTGGCATGACCAATACATTAAGACCAAGGTATTCACATAGGGGGACAAGGTGTTACTCTATGATAGTCGATACCAGAATCATCCTTGCAAGCTATGTATGCACTTGTTGGGACCCTTCATAGTTGCGGAGATTCGACCCTCAGGAGCAGTCAGACTCACGCAACTGGATGGTGTGCTATGACTGGGATGGGTGAATGGCGCTCACCTGAAGCCCTACCTGTATCAAACCTGAGAGAGAAGGATAGTCGCTCCAATTCGAAGGAGCTTGTACAATAAATATATTTGAGTTTTGTTTTCTTTCTGAAATTTTGTAAATTCAGTTAATAAAGTCCATATGCACAGTATTGTGCCATAATACATAGTTCATTTGTTTTATCTAAGTGTTGGTTGATACAGAACTGGTGACTCAACAGTATAGGACCTGAACCATAAGAGATTCTATTCATGACAGTCATTAAAGATGACGGGGACAACCTTTGTGGTTGGAGGGGCCATGAATCCAAATCCAATCTGAGTTACAGGCCATGCAAACCTGGTCTAGTCACAACCTTTATTTCCATTCCAATACCTTGTCTGACGCTCGTTAAGCCATAAAGCTGCATTATGCCAAGATTCCATCGATGTTCATGATGAGACACCCACCCGTCAAATAGAAAGGTCTCAAATCGGCCACATCCCTATTTCCACTCAAATAAGTAAATACCAAGATCGTCAATAGGATTTACCTTGATTAAATTGTCTCGTTGGACAACTCACACCCGGTTGCATCCATACGGTCATGATGAGTAGTATTTACTTCTAAAAACTTACCCATTAAGCCAAGTATAAGGCTCTTAGAACTCAATCGAGAATGTACCATTTCTAAAAATAGCATAGCCATTTCCGAACTCATCAGTGCAAACCAGTTGGGACCATTGTAAAAGCTGCAAACATAACCCTAGTTCTTACCTGCCACAAAAGTGCAAATGCCGAGATCCACAGCAAGCCGAAGCACCATGACTAAAGAATCAGTACCAAATGAGCCCTGAGACCCCCGGGTTGAGATCGTGGGCGATCTCAAAGGGAAGGTAGAGAATGTTAAGCTCCTCAACCTTGACCTCATGGATTTAGCCTTGTTCCCATAGATGCACACATATGTCTTTTGGGATATAGTTTCATATGGAATCGGAGGAATGAAAGTTGTACCAAAAGAAGAGTTCATAAACTTATTTAACTCGACCATCATGAACTTGAGAGACTTACCAGTATTTGGTACCACAAGTGAGATTGGACGCTGCACGAAATTTCTGATAAGAAGGGTGCATGACATAAGTCTATGGTTGGATAAGCAGTATCCAATCCATGTTGAAGACATCCAGCGGCTTACTGGACTATCCTCCAAAGGAGAGGATGTGTCGAAGGGATTCTAGGGTCCCAGTAAGCACGGGAAAAAGAAAGGTGAGCCTAGCTTATATGATAAATTTAACACAAAGAGAGGAGGATGCACAACAATAATTGAACCAATACTGCTCGAGATAGTCTGGAGTAGCTGCTACATCATAGCCAAGAAGGTTATGAGGTATTACTATAAGGGAGAATGCACTCTAGATGGGTTATCAGTAGCCAACTTTTGCGCAAATGGAGCGGTGTTCAACTGGTGTCTTTTCCTATTGGAGGAACTACTATTAGCTTGCGAGGAAGTGCAGGAGAAGGGAGGAACTTTCACCTATGGATAGCTACTTGTGGCATTTGCAATGCTCAAATGGAGGCCACCTGTGGGAAGACAATCGACAATACTAGATAAGGGGTGTATGGCAAAGATGTTCGAGCCATGGCAGTCCAGACCAGACTCGGAGAACACAACACTCAACAATACAACATTTTCCAAATGGTATAATGGTATGGTAGACGCAACGCAGAGGCTGCGCATCCCGCAGGACTTCCTCAACTGTAACACGAGGAATATCGCTGATCCAGGGGATCAAATTTTGCTCAAAATTCAAAGTTCTCAGAATCACTTCAAATCGAATAGGTGCATAGGTCTTGTCGTCAAAAACCCAATGCAACTCAAATGGGTTCAAACGGACATCGGATGAGTGAGATATCGCGTTCTGTTCAAATTGTCAAACAGGTAAAAAATTTGCTGACTGTACAGTTTGTACAGTCCGTACAGTTGCTGACGTGGCAGGGCCATACGCTGACGTGGCAAGGCCGTACACTAATGTGGCAGGTTCTGAGTTGGCAGACAGTTGGCAGTTGTGAGGTCAAATCATTTCTCGACATGTGTCACATTTTTGACAAGTGGGATGGTGCCACGTGGCTCAGACATGCGCTGCCACGTGGCATCGTATTATTTTGGTTTTTAAAATTATATGGAGTCCATGGGGATCGAACCCCAGATCTCCCTCCATGGTGGAGCGCCTTCACACGGTGTGGGTTACCAATAGCCCACACATTGTTTCTTATTATATATATGGTTTTATTTATATTTAAGTTTGAATTATGGTATGGTTTGGGCATGGTTCGGGCTGGGGCTAAGCCCCAACCCCCATTCACATGTAGATAACCATGCGACCACATGTGCATGCATTTCAAATAGATTCAAAGCCCCGCACACCTGGACACTTGTCATTTTCCCATAAGTTTAAAGCTTATCCCTTTTGTGTGCGGGGGGCGCGGTCACATGGCCATGCGCTCAATGACTTTGCGGTTAGGGGGCTAGGTTCCCTAACCGTTCTACAGTTGTGCATGTTTTGCGGTTATGTGCATGGTTCTAGGTTTAAGCACGAAAAAATGCACAGAGGCTAGGTTGGACACACAGAGGTGCATTTTGGCGATCCAGAGACAACAAGTTTGAAGGGGAACTTCCAGGAAGCCTATCTTCTTCAATTTTTGGCCAAATCAGGTGCCGAAAAAGCCCAGCTAGGGGTTTTTGGACGTTCTGAAGCCATTGGTTCCATCTATTTGGCATTTTGAGCATTGTAAAACACATATTTTATCACTCTGAGAAAATAATATAAAAGATCCATTGGAAGCTGGACCAGGAGATGTATCCCAAGAGAGGGGTGAACTCCTTTATCATTTGCTGTGTTATGTGTTTACTGTTCACTGCATTTGCTGGTTATTATTTTCATCTTGAATGTGTAATTTTCTCTGAAATTTGTGTTTGCAAATTGATTCTTTTTCATAAGCACACTTAAATAAAACTTTGCCAATATTTTCAAGAATACAAGCCTTTATCATTTTCAGATCAAGTTGGTATCGGAGCATAGGTTTTTGAAGGCTTGATTATTTGCAAGTGTTTGTTTTCTGATGCTCACAAGGTTGAAACTCACAAGAGGAGAAGGCCAACTTGTAGAGCCAAGTTCTCATCCTTCAAGAAGAAAGATTATACTATCACCTCAAGC
>ML791709.1:210251-264462 GCA_009831015.1 Picea engelmannii | reverse complement strand
CTGAGCAAACGACACAAATTTTCTTTCAACATGTTTGGGTACATTTTGGATTGCCTAAATCCATTATTTCTGATCGATATTCTCGATTTATTGGGAACTTTTGGTCAAGTTTATGGGAACTCATGGACACAAAACTGAAAAAGAGCACAACTTTTCATCTGCAAACCGATGGTCAAACATAAGTGGTCAATAGAACAGTGGTGCATCTTCTTCATGGTTATTGCAACAAGCATCCTAAACTTTGGGATGAGCATTTACACTACATTCAACATGCTTACAACTGAGCTAAGCACATTTCAACTCAAACATCACCATTTGAAGCATGTTTTGGCTATTTGCCCAAATTTCCTTTAGATTTTATCTTTGGGAAGGATATTGCTATTTATGGTCAATATGACATTGATAGGGCAGAAAAGTTCATTGAACAAATTCATTCGATACATCAAATGGTACAAGAACAGTTGGAAAAGAGTCAATCCAAGTACAAGACATGACATGACAACCATCATGTTGATCACAATTTCCAAGTTGGAGATGAAGTTTGGCTTTACATTAGTAAGGAGAGGCTTAAAGGAGAAGGTAAAAAACTGAAACCAATTAGATATGGTCCTTTCAAGATTCTTGAGAAGATTGGTAATAATGCCTTCCGTTTGGATTTGCCTCCTTATATGAAAATGTATGCAGTTGTTAATGTTGAGAATTTGAAATTGTGTGAGCCTCCTTTGATTGATGATCAAGGAGAACATGTTCAAATTCCTTCTATAGATGATTTCTCCCCAGAATATCTTATAGAACTACATGAAGACACAATCCTTGACAGGAGGATGAGAACTTCAAAATGGGGAAATGTGGAATATCTTTGAATTGGTCTTAAAGGCACAAATCCAAGCAAAGCCAAGTGGATTGAGGTTGGGAAGGTGAGGGAACTATACCCTCATCTTCAGATAGACTGAAAGTAGAATTTTAGAGGTCCAAAAGCTTTCCAATGGGGAGGTGTGATCCAGGGGATCAAATTTTGCTCAAAATTCAAAGTGTTTAGAATCGCTTCAAATCAAATAGGTGCGTAGGCCTCATCATCACGAACCCAATGCAAATCGAACAGGTTCAAACAGACATTGGATGAGTGAGATATCACGTTCTGTTCAAATTGTCAAATAGGCAAAAAATTTGCTAACTGTACAGTCCGTACAGTTCGTACAGTTGCTGATGTGGCAAGGTTGTACACTGACATGGCAAGGCTGTACGCTGACATGGAAGGTGCTGAGTTGGCAGACAGTTGGCAGTTGTGAGTTCAAATCATTTCTCGACACGTGGCATATTTTTGACAAGTGGGATGGTGCCACATGGCCCAGACATGGGCTGCCACGTGGCACCGTATTTAATTTGGTTGTTAAAATTATATGGAGACCATGGGGATCGAACCCCGAACCTCCCTCCATGGTGGAGTGCCTTCACACAGTGTGGGTTACCAATAGCACACGCCTTGTTTCTTATTATATATATGGTTTTATTTATATTTAAGTTTCAATTATGGTATGGTTTGGGCACGGTCCAGGCTGGGGCTAAGCCCCAGCCCCCATTCACATGCAGATAACCATGTGACCACACACACACACATTTCAAACAGATTCAAAGCTCCGTATGCCTGGACACTTGTCATTTTCCCATAAGTTTAAAACTTAGCCCTTTTGTGTGCGGGGGATGCGGTCAAATGGCCATGCGCTCAATGACTTTGCGGTTAGGGGGCTAGGTTCCCTAACCATTCTACAGTTGCACATGTTTTGTGGTTATGTGCATGGTGCTATGTTTAAGCACGAAAAAATGCGCAGAGGCTAGGTTGGACACACAGAGGTGCATTTTGGCGATCTAGAGACAACAAGTTTGAAGGGGAACTTCCAGGAAGCCTATCTTCTTCAATTTTTGGCCAAATCAGGTGCCGAAAAAGCTCAGCTAGGGGTTTTTGGATGTTCTGAAGCCATTGGTGCCATCTATTTGGAATTTTGAGCATTGTAAAACACATATTTTAGCACTTTGAGCAAATAATATAAAAGATCCATTGGAAGCTGGACCAGGAGATGTAGCCCAAGAGAGGGGTGAACTCCTTTATCATTTGTTGTGTTATGTGTTTACTGTTCACTGTATTTGCTGGTTATTATTTGCATCTTGAATGTGTAATTTTATCTGAAATTTTTGTTTGTAAATTGATCCTTTTGCATAATCAAACTTAAATAAAAATTTGCAAATATTTTCAAGAATACAAGCCTTTATCATTTTTAGATCAATTGCCTTCAGCATGAACTGACACAACACATTCGTTTGGCCCAGACATGTCAGCAGGGAACATTTCCACACAGGGATGCTACCATTCTATTTGGATGAGGAAGCCTTTGATAAGGAAGTCATGTCATGGTCAGGATTTAAACACGGCCCACGTAAATCAGGAATGCATTACATTTTGCCTGCGAAGCTGCTAAAGAAAAAATACAACGAAGCAGAAGAAGGACCGAGTTTAGGCCTCGAGTAGAAGAATCTAGATGCTCCAGTAGAAACAGACTCCGAGGAGGAAGAAGAGATACAACAGTTAGAGTGGAGAAAAAGATCGACCCACTGACAACTACCAGACAATGCCATGCTGTCAGGTGCGCAGGTTAACTAGATCTTGGGCATTGTGCTTGGTACCAAACCATTGGTGAAGAGGCCTAGAACTGGTGGAGAGCTGTAGTTGATGCAGTGGTGACTTGGTATTTGGTTATGGTTTGGAATTTTTACTTGGAACGCTAGCTTTGGAGAGAGGTATGCTACCTTGGTTGGCTATTGGTTCTAGTGATTTCTTCTGGAATTATTATATATGTCAAGGTTAAGGTGCTTGGGGGTGGCCTTTGTGCCTATGGTTGGGTGACAATGTTGAGATATTGTCTATGGTGAAATGAGAACACCTATTATTTTAATAGGTTATGGGCCCACACTATCTTCGGATAGTCTGGCCACTGGAAGGTAGATTGGGAGAATTTGTTGAGCTGTAGTTGCAGTCAGAGTTTTGTTACAACAAAGAAACCCTAACCCTCTTGTTGAGGCACCTTAAGTGAAACACTTGACCTAATTCCGGGATAGCCTAGTGTGCCCTAATCAAGAACACCTCCTAGTACTCTCAGCAAGCCAAGGTTTCAAGTTTGAGTTTTTGGTCAAAGTCAAAGGTTGATCAATTCAAAGTCAAAGGTTTACCAAGTCAAAGTCAAAGTCAATGCAGCCATGAATTACTCTATGAAGTTAGAAAAAAAGTTAGAAGGGGCTTTAAACTTCATAGAATGGAAGACAAGGATTGACCTCATCCTTTCCAAGAATAAAGTCGTAGATATCATGAAAGGCAATATCTTGGAACCATAATTTGAAGCAGGAAAAGAGAAGGAACTTCAAAACTTTGCAGCACTGGAGAAGTTCAAGGATAATGACATTAATGTTATGAGTATCATAATAGACTCTATAAAGGATCACTTGATACCCTACATATCTCATTTTGACTTATCCACGAAGATGTACGGTGCCTTGACAAACCTTTTCTTAGTTGGAAATATTGGACAAGTGATGAGTCTTATTAGTGAACTCTGTGACACAAATATGACAAAGGATGACACCATAGCTTCATACTTTGTGAGGATTTCTTAGTTGAGAGATCAACTACAAGATATTGAAGAAGCCATCCCAGAAAAGGAAGTTGTGAACATAGCACTCAATGGTCTCTCTAGATTATGGGATGCATTTCCTGCAAGCATGAATACAAGGAAGGAGTTTCCAACGTTAGAATAACTTTGGAAATGTTGTGCAAAAGAAGAGACATGGTTAAAATCCAAGGGAAAACCTTAGAAGGAAGAATATGCTCAAGCCTTTGCAATTTTTTTAAAAATATATGGAGGTAAGAAAATATATGATTCAATAAAGAAGTTCAAGAGAGATATGTCAAAGGTAAAATGCTTTGAATTCCATGACTATGGCCACTACAAGAGGAATTGTCCTAAGCTAAAAAATAAGAGAAAATAGTGACATCATGCATCAACTCCAATGATGAAGAACCCTCAAAGAAGAAAAAACATGATGAAGCAAATTTATTCTATTATTCAGCTCTTACTGGAACCATTGAAGATGACATGTGGCTGATCGATAGTGGAGCTTCAAGGCATATGAGAGGTGACCATAAGAATTTCTCAAACATGAAGGAAAAGGAGACACCTCATAAAGTAGAGCTTGGAGACAAGAACTCTTATGGATTTAAGGGAATTGAACAAGCTACTATCAAAATGGAATCGAGTAACTCTATCCATCTTAGTAATGTTTTATATGTTCCTGGTTTGAAAAATAAACTAGTGTCTATTTCCTATTTGGAAGAGAAAGGAGATAGATTAGATTTTGTGGATGGAAAAGTTCTTGTATGGTCTAAAGACTCCAAGATAGAAAATGATAGATTTATTGGAACCTGTGAAGGAATGTTATACAAACTCCTAGGTCAGAATACTCAAGCCTTAGTACACGATGAAATCAACCCTAGTGAGTTATAGCATAGAAGGTATGCTCACCTTCACTATCAATCCTTTCCATCCCTGAAAAAGATGGTTGTAGGAATACTAGAATTGCATTCAGTACATGAAGGTGTGTGCAAAGGATGTGCGCTTGGTAAGAACATTAATAAATCCCCAAGTAGTGAGAATAGATCCAAAGGGATCTTATACCTAATACATTCAAATGTATGTGGACCTATGACAGTGAAGTCTCTAGGAGGATCTATTTACTATGTAACGTTCGTAGATGAATTCTCAAGAAATACATGGTTATATCTATTAAATACTAAGGATGAAGTATTTAGAAAATTCAAGAATTCAAGGTTGAAGTAGAGAAACTAACATATAAGAAGATCAATACAATAATATCTGATAATGGAGGAGAATACACCTCCAATGAGCTCATTTCCTTTTGTAAATAAGTTGGGATTAGGAGGGAGCTCATTGTCCCTCACAATCCTCAAAAAAATGGTGTGGCTAAAAGAAATAAAATAACCATTGAAGAATCAGTCAAGGAAATGATGAATGATAAGAAATTATCTATGTTCCTATGGGGAGAAGAAACTATGACATCTGTTTATGTTCATAATAGAAGTCCACATAGAATATTGAAGAACATGACTCCTGAAGAAGCCTTCTCAGGAAAGAAGCCAAGCGTTGCACACGTGAGAATATTTGGATGTATTGAATACATTCATGTTCCCAAGGATAAGAGAAAGAAGTTGGAACCCTCAGGAAAGAGAGAAATATTCGTTGGTTATAGTAAATCATCAAAAGTGTATATAATCTATGTTCCAGGTCAACAGAATATTGAAATAAGTAGAGACATAACTTTTGATTAAAGGATTTCATTTAAGAAGTCTATAGAAGAATCTATAGAATCTAATGAAGAATAGGAACATGAAGATACCAAAGAAGAAATTACATGTTCTCTAGAACAACTTAATGAAGAACAAGAACCACCACATGAATCTATGGAACCAACTATTATACCTAAGACAAGAAAAATACCAACATGACTTGAAACTACTTTGCAGGAAGCAGAAAAGCATAAGGCTCCCACTGGTACTTTAAGACAAAGTAAGAAACCCAAAAGTTTCTCCAGTTATGCAATGCTCATGACAAGTATTGTCAATGCAAAACCTCCCACCTTTGAGGAATCAGTCAAACAGAAAGAATGGAAGGAAGCCATGATGGAGGAATACCAATCTATTATGAAAAATGATGTATGGTAAGTTGTGCCTAGAAATAAAGAGAAGTATGTAGTTACTTCAAAGTGGGTTTACAAGATAAATCATGTTGTAGATGGAAGTATTGATAAATATAAGTCGAGATTTTTGGCTAGATGATTCTCTCAATAGGAGGGATAAGATTATGATGAGACATTTGCTATGGTTTCCAGATATACATCTATCAAAGTCATAATATCTCTAGAATATTGCACGGGTTGGTGCTTACATTAGATGGATTTAAATACCACCTTTCTCAATGGAGTGATTGAGGAAGAAGTATATATAGATAAACCTCAAGGTTTTGAGGTACACCCAAAAGAAACCCATGTATGCAGATTGAAGAAGGCCTTGTATGGAGTCAAACAAGATCCAAGAGCTTGGTATGTAGGTATTGATAGCTACTTGATAAGACATGTATTTTACAAGAGTCATATCGATCCAAACCTCTATTAAAAAGTTGTGAATAATGCACTTGTTATTATACTGTTATATGTTGATGAATTGTTCCTGATAGGTGCAGAGCCTCTCATTATTAAGTGTAATAAGGAGCTATACATTGAATTTGATATGAAGGATATTGGTCTCATGCACTACTACTTGGGACTAGAAGTGTGGCAGAAGTGTGGTGAAGTCTTCCTAGGATAAGGGAAGTATGTTATAAATATCCTTCAGAAGTTTGGGATGTTGGATTGAAAATCCATGACAATTCCCATGGTAACAGATTTGAGGAAGTTGAGAGATTATGATTTCGATCCAATACAATCGTCTCTGTACCAAAAGTTAATTGGATCCTTGATGTATTTGGAAAATACTAGGTCAAGCATATGCTTTTCTATGAACATGTTGAGCCAGTTCTAGGTGAAACCTAGACAAGAGCATTGGGTGCCTACAAAGCATATCTTGAGATACCTTCATGGGATGATAATGTATGGTTTGAGATATGCCTCAAACATTGAAGTAAAGCTACATGGATTTAGAGATTCAGATTGGGTAGGGAGTTCAGAAGATATAAAGAGTACTTATGGATTGTGTTTCAATTTGGGTTCTTCTATTATTTCACAGGCTAGCAGAAAATAGAAGTTCGTTTCACTCAACACTGCGGAAGAAGAGTATATTGCAGCTTGTGATGCTTGTATGGAAGCAACATGGCTTCGTAAGCTGGTTTTTGGACTATTTGATTAGGTGTTGAATTCAGCCGTGATATATTGTGGTAACCATAGATGTGTGGAGCTTTGAGAGAACCCAAGGTTCCATCACAGGTTGAAGCACATTGAGATCAAGTATTATTTTCTTTGTGATAAAGTCCATAGGGTAGAAGTGGTTCTCCAGTATATCTCCACTGATGAGCATACTGTAGATATTTTGATGAAGCCTTTGTCCAAGATAAAGTTTTCATACTTGGGGGACAAGCTGGGGCTCGTGGATATTTCTCCCTTGGTTGAAAGGGAGGAGATGACTTCCTCGGTTGGGAGGGAGCACTGATATGTGGCATCATGGATTTTCAGTGAGATGCAAAACTGTATCATGCTAGTACAACTTAGAGATGGTCATACAACTTATAGATGATGGTTTCGTCATTCTAGATATGATCATGCTAGTACAACTCAAATATGATACATATGGTTGGATTTGTTGATACAATGGCCTGACGAGCATCGTGCTAGTGCAACTTAGAGGTGAACATACAACTTAGAGATGATGCTTGCATAATGCTAGTTATGTTCACGCTAGTACAACTTAGAGATGATGCTGGTGAGTCACATCATGTTAGATATGACCATGCGAGTACAACTTAGATATGACATACAACTTAGATATGCTGTATTAACATTATGCTAGATATGTCATGCTAGTACGACTTAGAGATGACCATACAAATTAGAGACAGGGGGGATCGTTTCATGCTAGATATGATCACGTGAGTGTAACTTAAAGGTGTCATACAACTTATAGATGATCAGACAACTTAGAGATTACACAGTAAGGAACTGATCTGCATCATGCGAGTACAACTTAGATGTGGCATACAACTTAGATATGATGCATTGGCATCATGCTAGTACAACTTAGAGATGATGTAGATGATACTCCATATCATGCCAACACAACTTAGATATGATGTGTGCACATCATGCTAGTACGTCTTAGAGGTGATGCATCTGATGCCATTGTTGATGCATGATGATATCAAACGATGTGATTTGATTGTTGTGTAGACTTTATGTCTCTAGACAATAGTTGTATGCTACCGTGGTGGATGTGATGCACTGGTAGTGATTGTATGTCACTGGTTAGTAGTTGTGTGCTACTAGGAGTGGTTGTGTACCAATGGATAGTAGTTGTATACTACCATGGATAGAAACAATTGTGTTCTATTGGATGGCATTGTTTTGATTTCCATGGAGACTATATATATGGATAGTGATGATGGTGCTCGTGATTTGATCATGAGATAGCTTGTGTGGCTATGGTGATGCTATCGGTTGAATGGTTTGTTTGTGCTCAAAACTATTTCCTTTAATACCTCCCTAGCTAGGAGGGAGTGTTGATGTTATGGTAACTGTGGGAGGTATTAACCTCTACATGTAACCTTTGATGAGACTAGAATATTCTGGGAAGCAAGAGAAACCCTAAATAGTTGGTTAATAACCCTAGAAGACAAGTCGGCTCAAGAGAATAACTTATATTAAGTTATTAGTATCCAGAAGAAGAAGTTGGCCCAGATAGGTCACTTGGAGGACTATAACTAGAGGGCGATTGAACTCATTTTCACTCACTCATTCTCATAACCACATAAGAACTAGTGGTTTGGTTGACCAGTGGAGAGTTGCAGCTGCTGCAATGGTGAATTTGTGTTTGGTTATGGTTTGGACTTTCTTCTTGGTATGCTAGCTTTGGCTCAGGTACACTACCTTGGTTGTCTATTGGTTCTAGTGATTGCTTCCAGAATTATTTTGTCTGTCAAGGTTAAGGTGCTCGGGGGTGGCCTTTGTGTCTATGTTTGGGTGACAATATTGAGATATTTTCTATGGTGAAACAAGCACACCTATTATTTTAACACCTTTCACTGTTCATTTTTTTATAAAATCATCTATAGAGTTAAAAGTTTTGTCATGACAGTTTACAAGAGTTGAATGTTTTCCAACCAATTTGTGCCTATGAGCAAATCATAAGATCCTAATGGAAAAATATTTATATATAACTTAGTATCCATTCCATCCATGTTCAATGTATAGTTTTTTACCATTTCAACAACTTTTCTTTTTGTTCTTGTAGCTAACTTAACTAGCTAATATTTCTTATGTTTGGATTTTTCCATTTTATAGTTTTCTATCACTGTAGGTGAAATATAAATCATAATTGCACCAAGGTCTATTAATATTGATACAAGTTTATGATTTAACATACATTCTATCTCCACCATGGAAGATTGGTGATCAACTTGTTGATTTTCTAGGAAAACATTGATTTTGTGTATACTTCAAGCAATATCATTTACTTTTGTCGCTTCATGAATGTTGTGTACTGTCTGATTTGTGTTTTTGTTTAAAGGGAAATTTTGGTACAGGTGGGTTCCTTTACAACCCCAACATTGAAGATGCTTCCTAAATGTTTCACTAATTGTCTTATTCACAAAATCTATAGGTTTATTGTTGTTATGAACTGATACACTTTAATGTCCAACAAATCCATTTTTCTTAACTGCTACACTGTGCAATGGTTGTCGAGGATGTTTAAAATTTTTCTTTTTGGGATAAAAATTGTCCTTATATTTGTGCTGCCATGACTTTGCACTTTTAGTTATTTTTTTAAATTGAGTAAAACATAGTTTAGCATGTATTATCACTTCATCCATGGTATTTGGATTAAGAAATTAAAATTTGTCTTTATATGCTTGAGGAAAAATGTTGGACATTTGGCTTGGACAATTTGTTTTCATTGATTTCAACTCTTGGAGAGTGATCTTGGATATTGATGTCAACCCTTAGAGAGTGATGTCAACCCTTGAAGAAGTTTGGTAGCATATTCTGGTAGCCCCAACGATGTGTTTTTGGTACCCGAAGTTTAATTAGGATTATGAATAGAAAGGAAAATGTAAATGTAGGAATGACCATCATAGATGGATAATACTCTTTGTGTCATTTCCGGTGATATGTGGAATGCCACGTAGTTCCTCATGGTTATGGAGATATGACCTTGTAAAGTTGGAAGCCCCGAAGAGTGGTTAAGAAGCCCCCAGTTGGTTACAATTATTTAATGAAAGGGTAAATCGGTTGTAACAAGAAATTTCAAGAAGCCCTAATGTTAAGGAAAGAGGTCCTAAAGTTAAGGAAAGTGGTCCCAAAGTTAAGGAAAGATGTTACTTAGAAAATGTATAAATACACCTCAAGAAGTCTCTCATAAGAATATTACAAATACACATAAGTTCATTGAATATCTATCTAATTGATCAAGTGATTCTTATCTGAGGTAACCAAGGATATATAAGGCTTTTTTCAGAGGGAAGATGAAGTAAATAAGGGCTAAATTCTAAGGGAGGATGAAATCTTGTGAGGTTGTGTTCTAAGGTATGTTATTTACAGGTCATCTTACCATTTTCACTATAACTTTTTTTCTAGAACAATTCAAATAGTGAAATATGGAGGATATTTATAAGACATATAAAGGTACATGTGATATAAATTTTAGCTTATGGGTCGTTGTATTTTGTGAGATACACTTTGTGGAAGATAGGGTTTTTTGTTAGTTCTTGAACTAGTCTCAAACAAGTGTTCTGGATAAAACCATCATAAATTCTTCATAGAAGATCCAAATTCAGTGAGACCAAATGCATTGGATAGAGTACATGCCTTAGTAGGGTGTGTGAAATTTTTAGATCCATATATCAAATATTCCACGTGGAGCATTATCTTCAAGTTATCTTTCTAGAATAAGTTAGAATTCAACAAGGTCTTCCATTTTTGATATAACTCCTTTTTTGGGATGTTCTAAGCAGTGAAAATTTGGGGAATTGTAGAGAAGATACTGAAGAATATTGGGTAAAATTTTTAGACATTTATTCATTACAGGTACATAGTTATTCTTGTTAAAATTTAGGGTTTGTGACTAATCCAAAACTAGTCCGGTGAGACTAAGGTAATGTTTGATGAATATGCTATTCTCTTGTTGTTGAAGTTGAGGAAGGTCTGTAGGTCTGTGATCACATACACCAGGTCCATTACAGAGTTACAAGTATGTTTATATGTAGGTTTTGAGGGTTACATGTTGATGATGTTATGGTGTATGGCATGATTGAGACATATCATGAGTGATATGGTATATGGTTGAGGCATATGGTTTGAGGAGCATGTTGGATGTTGAGAACATTGTTTGAGATACATTTTTGGTGTATGTATGAGACACTTTTTGGTGATCTATATGCACGCTTGGTACACATTTGGCACATATTCTTGGCATATGGTTGATGCACATTTTACGGTACATGGTATATGGTGATAGTTGATGTACATGGTATGGTGTTGATGTACATAGGTGGTACATGGTCTAGTGTTGATATACATAGTTGATGTACATGGTTGATGGTACATGTTGTGGTACAGGTTGATGCATGGTTGATGCATGGTACATGTTTGGTACATAGTATGGTAAATGCACTTATCTTGTGATGGTATGTTGGTGATCTTGGTGCATGCTTAGTAGAGGCATGTGTTGTTGATGTTGAAAATATGGTTTGAGATATGATATTGGTGATCTTGGAATGAGTTGCATGTGGATGAGAGTGGGTCTGGGTTCTTGTATGAGGTAGTGATAGGTTGGAAAAGTTGATGTGACAATGACAGTAACAAAGTTTGTGGCAATGACAGTGTTAGAGTCTATGACAATTGGTTTACATTTATATTTTAGGGAGGCAGGACGGTGCAAGGAAACGGGGTTGTAGCCTCCTTTTGGTTGGATCCATAGAATTAGAGAGTTGGAGCTTCCTTCAGGTTGGATCCTGAGAACTAGGTGGTTGGAGTCGGAGAACTCATGAGGTTGTGGCCTCCTTCTGTTGGAGCCAGATAATTCAAGGAGTTGTAGCTTCCTTTAGGTTTGAGCCTAAGAATAGGGGGTTGGATCCTTCTTCTAGTTGCAGTCGAAGAATTTGGAAGTTGGTGCTTCCTATGAATTAATTCTTGATATATATAGGAAATAATTTCATGGTTTTCTCCCATTTGGGTTTCCATGTAAAAACTTGTGTAATGTGTTCTTGATGGGATGTTGATGTGATGTTGCTTATGTGTACATGATTATGATATATATATTGGATGAATTCATATATTATACATTGATGATAAAATGATAAACACTATTGGTAAAAGTTAAATAATACATATTTTGGTTAAAAGTGGTATAATTGCTCATTACTGATTCACCCCCCCTAGTAATCTAACAATTGGTATCATAGAGGGTTCCTTCAAGATACAATTTAACCACTGGAAGGAGATCATGGAATATATTGAGAATGGAGTACCATTGTTTAATGGTCAGAATGGTCTAGAGTATGAGATGTGGAGCATAAGGATGGGAACATTTTTAAAGGCACATGGATATGATATTTGGTATTCATTTGTCACATAATATAATGCTACCAAGAAAACAAAGACTGCAACCAAGAAGGAATTGAATAAGAATAACAAAATAACAATGGATTTCATCTGGGAAGGATTACCTGATCTCGTAAGAGAAAAGGTTGGAAAGTGTTCATCAACTAAAGAAATTTGGGATAAGCTACATGATATCTATTTTTCTCCCATCACAAAGTTAGAGTTTTCTAAAGAAGATACAGGTACAAAACATGAAGAAATATGCTCATCATGTCAGACATATTAAGAAGAAGAAGAGTGCAAAGTGACATAAGCCAACATCATTGAGTTCTTTTAATTTAATTGTGAAGAGTGCGTACATATTGAAATTGAATGCCTTTACTTGAAGATTGAAAATGATGAAATAAAAGACAATACTGATATTGAAAAGGAAAACATGATTAGTGCTTTAAATGAACTAAAGAAAGAAAGAGAAGAAAATAAGTCACTCAAGATATAATTGATGAAGAAAAAGGAAAGTGTTCGAAGTTTCAAAGAAGCCCAACAAGTTATCGAGAACTTAAGAGCTCATCTCGAAGAATCCATAAAGATTGAAGAAAATATCGAAGGTCAAAAGCAGTGTTTGGAATCCAACTTAGCAACACAGAAGGAAGAAGACGAAAAGAGAGAAAATATATTGACATATCATCTCAAGGAAAGAACTAACAATTTAAATCAGCTTAAGGAAAATTTTGGTCAAGAAGAGAGACAACTTGAAGAAGAAATAATTATATTGAAGATCCAACTTGAAGAAGAAAAGAGAATAGAAGAAGTCATGAAGTCTTAGATGATGAAGAAAGAAGAAGAGGTGGAGAAGCTTGGAGAAGAATTTTTCATGTTAAGAGCAAAAGTTGTCAAGCTCAACACAAATGTTGAAGAGAAAGAAACATCCACATCATCAGTTGAAGAGAATCCCTCCAGTTTGCCAGAAAGGAAGAATGAAGGTAAGCCAAAGATTTATGTAGAAGTCATTAAAGGTTCAATAAAGAAGGAACAATGAAAACCCTTGAAGAACATTCTATAAGTGCAAAAGAATCATGAAGAAGACTACATAAGAAGATCTTCCACATTCAAGCCACAAAGAAGCCTCAATCATGATCAATCGAGGCAGGAATTCAGAAGGACTGTACCACAAAGAAGATCATTCACTCCCAGGTATGAAAAATTCTTTTATGGTCATTGTTTTTATTGTACCAACTTTGGACATAAGGTTGCAGATTGCAAGGATTATGGAAGAAATGTTCAAGCAAGAAATGCTTATGTGGCCCCACATAAAATTGAGTGTTACAAATTCCACAACTATGGTCATATAGCTTGAAATTTTAGAAGCATGATAATGCCATCCATGAAGAAAGAAACAAATATCAGATACACTAAGATTTGGAAAAGAAAAGAACAAGAAAAATAGTAAGTGAAAGAAGAATAGGTGAATAAAGACCAGGTCCCAGAGATCGTAGGATTTGCAGTAGTACCAGAAAGAAAAAAAGAACATGTTCAAGAGATTGTACTTTCAAGAATTGTAGCACGAGATCAATTCATAGACAGAAAGGAAGAAGTCAGAGTTCAAAGAGATGATGAGTCCACAAACGAAGAGAAAGATGACTCTGCATCATAGAATATATTCTTCTTAGCTATCATGCTTGGAGAATCTAAACAAATATGACTGTTGAATAGGGGGAGTCTATGCAACAACTGATATATATTAGGGATCCATCCTTCATGCAACTTACAGGGTTTGAGGATATAGATTCAAAGAATTCAGAGAGAAGAAGTACAAAATTACAGATTGATTGAAGGAGAAATCAATATTCCCACACAAGTGCCAGTTGGAAGTTACACAGGAAACAGTTTATGATCATATTTAGGGAGAGATATCTTTAGTATAGGTTGTTCCAAACATTCATATTTTGATGAGCGGATACATTAGATCAATAGACATATTTGATTCAAAGTAGTGACTCTTTTTACAGTGACAAATGGTGTTGGGTATGTGTTATATTCTTTGCACGACTAGATGTAGTGTCTGCTATGTTGCACCGAGCACACAGAGGGGGTTTGATGGTGGCGATAGCCCCTCTGTGTGGGGTTCGAAGACAAATCCCCCAATTTTTTTTTCCTTGGGAAACATGTCACATTTTTTCCTTGTTTTTCTTGTCGCCTTGATTTTTGTGTCCATTGTTGGGCAGTTTTTCGGCACATGGTTTTTGCCGATAGTTTTCTATTTCTGGTTAAGAAATTAGGGTTTTTGACTAATACAGTTCATTGGATTAGGGTTTTGGATGTCGTTGGATCATATATGTATATTGTATTGTAAACAATGTATCACTATGAATGAATATAAAATATGTTGGTTTTCTCGGTATGGGTTTCCAGGGGAAAAATCTCTATGTAATATGTGTATTTTCCATTATATCTTTTCTGTTCTTTTATTGAAAATCTATTTGTAGTAAAATATTGTACAAGGTTAAAATCTACATTTGGTATCAGAGATTTGTTGGCTTCAGGGGGATGCCTTTGTGGTCAAGGGTTTGGATCAAGACTGTGGTAATCCTTGTTACAGTGGGAGATCCATCGTATTGATTTTTCATGTGAAAATAAATGGCGAGAAGTTTGAAAATGGAGATCGAAAATTTTAATGGGAAAAGTTTTGAGCTGTGGAAGCTCAAGATGGAAGATCTGTTGGTGGACAAATATAAGTGGATTGCGGTGGATCCAGGTACTACATTTACATGAACTTCAAAATATGATTGGAAAAAGTTGGATCAAAAGGAGAAGAGCACAATCCAACTGTGTCTCTCAGATTTAGTATTACTGAATGTGTCAAATGAATCTACAACTAAATATTTATGGATAAGTTAGGGAAGTTGTATCAGTCTAAGTCCCTATTGGTTTTCTATCCTTATTTTCTTTACTATTTGAGTTTGTATTGACCCAGGGTTCATGTCATTTGGGTTTCCAACAAAGCCTCTAAAACTATCAGCCCTCCTGGTAAACCAGAAGGCAACACAACAAACAGAGTGTGATGCACAGTCTCACCTGAGATAACTTTAATGGGTGGCTGTAAGACTCAGGTTTTTACAACCTAGGATTGAGTGGGAGACAAGTGAGATAGATATTGAACCATTATCATAACTTGTAAATGCAACCTACTGATATTCACGATTATGCAGTAAGTCCAATATCTTATTCCTTCAATGTCATAATAGTATTTAAACAACAATATAATAACTCACTCATTCAACATCATAGTAACTAATGAAGATGATAAAATATGTACAAGCATTCATCACATAAAACATATGTACCGTGGTTCACCCCCCTGGGCTACGTCCACAAAGATTTGGCTCTCATCTCTTTTATTATAGTGTTCCTCATCTACAACGTCGCATTCTTACAACTCTTCTCAGTCAGGTAAGATCTATATGAGGCAGACTAGATCACACCGAGCTCCACAGCTTGCAGTTTAACCCTCAATATATACCTTCTCTCATTTCCTCTAGCTCAACAGTTTATACAAAACAGGTCTTGCAGCAAAAACATTACATATCAACTCATGCATAACTGTAATATATGCCAAACCTTTTCTATTCTGAACCCCCTATGATACCTACATATCTATATTTATACATTTCAAGATCTTCATCCATTTACAATACCTTACCAAAACCCTAACCCTACTATCGTTAGGTCTTCCTCCTATGCATGCTTGTTGTTCTCCCTTCTAGTTGTTACTTTCCTTGCATACGTGTGTACTGTGTTCTCTTCCAGCTGTCGCTTTGCTCGTGCATGCTTTCTTTCCCAAAAATTCCTTGATTTTCTTCTTTGGCCTTTGGCCTACCTCCAACAGGCCCCCAACACTAACATGTGGCTCGTCTCGAGCCACTTAAACTTTGTGTGATTATGCGACCTCCTTGGTGATCGCCTAGAACTTTTCCCTGAGCTCTATTGCCTATGTCTGCACCTGCGCGATCTTCTCCTTGAGTGTATCCACTACTTGAACTGTGACTTCGTCACTAACCAATTCCACGTACTCTTCCTGGGTTTGTGCTATCTGTGTCTTGGCTTCCTCTGCTTGTGCTAGGACTTCTGCTACCTGCTCTTGCAATGGTTCCATTTGAGCCTGATGCTCATGTTTTTGTGTTTGCTTGGTAGTTAGCTCTGCCTACAATTTCTTCGTTTCCTGCATTCCCTTGACACGTTCTGTGACTGGCAATGTCTTCAGCCTCTGTTTTAGTTCTTGGATCACTGCGTTGATCCTTTATTCTTCCTTATCCCACTTATGGATCTGCTGATCCTCCTTTAACTTATTCCATAGTTGCGTTTCTTTATCGAACAAGTCTGCTGCTATGTTGAACAACTGCTCTATCTCCTACAGCTGCATTGTTTCTTCCTGCTTCCTTTTCTCCTTGACTGCTAATGGAGTGGTTGGTATGATCTGCTCTCGAAGATTCTCAATCTCCTTTTGATATTGATTGATTGCCTGTGCAATCCAATCAATCTTTTCTGCTGCTGTGATTTTGTCACTCTACGTGACCTATGGAATATTCTCATAAGTTCCTACCACTTTCTGCTCCAATCCTCTTATGCGCTCCCTTTCCTCCTCGGTCTCAAATTTAGCCTGCTCATAGACTATTTCCAGCTCGTCTTGTTTCTTTGTTGCTTGCTGCAATTTGACTAAGTCTTTGTGTGCGTGAGAATGTACCTCATGGTTTAAGCTCACCTACAACTTGTGTAGAGCTCTGGTGGGAATCCTCGTCAAAACCAATTGGATTTGGCTTAAGTCCTTCAGGGGTCTTTGCCCCACAATCTCATCCATTCGCAACATACTAGGTGTGATATGGAATGTTGCATTTGGATGTGGTAATGAGTGGACTGAATATCACTCTTCTTCTTCCACTCTTCCCTTCATATGTGGTGCTGATGGTTCTATTCCCCTGCTGCTTGATGTCTGCCCTTCCCTGATTTGCTTGAGGAGCTGCCGCAAGTCTACCAGTTTCTCTTCAATCCTATCTCTGTGGTGTGTGACATGGTCAAAGTCCTCGGATAGACAATCCTGGACAATTTGTGCTATCATTTCCCCATTATCCTCCATGATCGTATACTATTGTGGTGTTCTTTGTGCCTTTTATTTCTTGCGTGTGCCTCCTATCTGCGTGGCTAGCCTCTTGCTTTCCCATGTTGCTTGTGGGTTGGGATTTGTTGTGGTCTCTTGCATGGGCTCGACCTGTTGCTACTGCTCCTTGGCCAGTTGCGTCTTATCCTTCGTTCCATTTTGGGTCCCTCCATATGTTGGCCCTTCTTCTGTTTGTGTTTCTTTTCCCTGACCCATTCTTCGTTTCTTGGGCACTTGTATTTCCGGAGGCTGCGTTTCTCCTTGCACTGCCTCTTATCCTGCTGTTCTTTCTGGTACTTCCTGGGTGATGGCTAGGATCCTCCATTCCTTAGCCCATTCGTTGATGAGCATGTTGATTTCACCCTCTGTGATGCAGTAGCACATCTATAGCCATTGTTTATTTGGATCCTTCCTTTCCTGTATCCACATTGCGTGTCGTGTGGCTTGGAAATTGGCGATGTCGCCATATCACCCGGCAACTTCTGGTGTGATTCTCCACAGCTGGGAGATGGATTCTTGTAGGTCATGTAGGTATCCTTTGAAGATGGACCCATTCACATTTTTTCTCCTTGACTCCGACTTGGCTCTAAGCAACAGATACCTCTCTCCCTGATTCGGTTTTGGTCTAGTAACGAAAACTACATACCTTGGCTCTTTCCATCCCATGAAGGCTATCAATTTGATCAGCCATGGATAGTGAAACTCTGTGCCTAGGTCCTGCACATCCTTGCAGTCCTCCAAGAATAAGTTCAATAGGTATAGTGCCCATCTCATTGAGGTTCCTTCTGCGCACTGGGATGCAACTGCAACAACTCCGGCTGGGACTTCCTCCTTGCGGCATTTTCTTAGCAACTTGCAGGCTAAGATTTTCGTGCCCAATTGTGTGGATGCATTAAAGATCCTCTTGATAATGATTCCTCTTGTTCCTCTATCGGTGCCATACTTCTTCTTCATCTCTTCTTCTAGGGCTTTCTCCTTGGCTTTATCATCCAAAAAAAGTACGAGATTCTTACCCCGAATTGGTAACCCTGTTATATTTGCGATAAGCTCAACGTCTATTGAGACGAGATTATCTAACCATATGTCCCCGCCATGCGTAACTGCTAGCAACTGTTTGACGCATGCAGTTGTGTGTTGGCCTTTGACAAAATGTGGTAGGTCTAACAGGCCTAAAATTCCTATTTTCTCCAACCCAGTTGCCCATTGGAGTGACTGATTGATCGATTCTCCAACCCGATTTGTGCCCATAGTCTGTAAAAATACCCTCTTTTCAAGTTCCAAAAACTTGTCTGCTACATCATGGTATGAGTATTTGAACTTCCTAATGTGACCCAATAGCTTTGGTCCTATCTGTACCCCAAGTTGTATGCACGTTAGAACAATTTCTGCTGTCGGTTTCTTGCAAGGTGACCTTGGTATCTGTATCTTGTCTTTCTTCACTTGTGGTGGCTGGCTTGAAGTTCCAACAACTTTCGGGTGTTCCTCCGTATCCCATTCTGGCCAAGCCGAGACATATTCAACCATCCCTTCTGTTGGGTGGTCTGATAGGGTCGTTTGAGACTCATCTGGCCCAACTTCATTTTTTGGATTTGGCATCGTTCCAGTGACTTCTGGAGCTGGTTTAGTGCTCTCTGGTTGTACCTCCTTCAGGTTTCTACTTCCTGGTTCTGCAGCTTCTGTACTTCTGTCGGTATGTCTGTATTCTTTCCCTCCAGTGCTGGCTATTGGATTTCTTCCAGTATGGGTGTCAAGTGCACCGATGATGTTTATGGGGATGGGATTTCGTCGACATTGACGATCTCTGACGACTGTTGTTCACCTTCTTCCGCCTGTCTTTATGACCTGGTATGAACCCTGGTTTTCCTGGTGGGCTGGCTCATGTCTGCTTGCTTGGGCGGTGCCATGGATGTGAATGTCAAATGTCTGTTGGATTTGAACAGATGCTGTGATCTCGATGAACTCTCACTGTTCTCTTTAGCTTCTATCGTTCTCTGTCTTTTCTCTTTTCATGAATAGACTATTGGCTCTCGCGTCCGTGTGTTGTATGGATTTCCCATGAAGATTGTCGATGACACTTCCTTGATTATGGGTTTAATGCAACTTAATTACAGGTTTAATGGATCTCCTATGATTTTGTACTTGCCATTAATCTGTCATGCCATCTTCTATTGGCGCGATTAATGTGGTGTCCCATCAGTCCTTTTTGTCCTTTAATTTCTCCTAGTGTTGTCATGTCATCCTGCTTTCGTCGACTTTCCTTTTCCCGCTCGTTTCACTTTGTATGTGATCGTTGTCCTTCTCATCCACGAGTTTGTGTTTCTAATTTTGCGTGGCCTTTCTACCTTTGGCTTACTGTGCCCTCTTTGGTTATTTATTTTTGGTTCTTTTCCGTATACTATTTTTTTTTTAACTGCGCGGTGGATGGTCGATTGTCCTTGTACAGCTTCAGTCGACTCCCATTCATCATCCCTCTGAGTTATGCACCTGATAAGTCTCTTAACTATACATATCCTCCATCTGTGATAGATTTTACTTCATATGGTCCTAACCAATGCATTCTAAGCTTTCCTGGATGCTAAAACGATTTGTTTTCATACATCAACACTAAATCTCCTTCCTTGAACGTTTTTTTCTTGATGTGTCTATCGTGCCAAGATTTATCTCTTGCTTTCTGAACTTGTTGGTGGAATATTTTGAAGATCTGATCTTCCTCCATGGTCAATATCTGATTTAGTCTCTCCTGTACTATGCCTCGTTTTGTCATTTGTGTGATTGCTGCTACGCACAAGATTGGTACTAAAAATTCTAATGGCACCATTGCTTCTTGGCCATAAACCAATTTAAATGGTGTGTGCCCTGTCAACTTTTTGCATGTAGTCCTGTATGCCCATAATATTGTTGGTACTTTGAGATCCCAATCATCCCTATTGACATTACAGATCTTTGTCAGTGCGTTCTCCAAAATTTTGTTGAATGCTTCCACTGTGCCATTTGCCTGTGGGTGATATGGTATGCTCTTCTGGTGATGGAATTTGAACTCTTCAGTCATAACGCTAATGGTGTTGTTTATGAAGTGTGTCATGTGTGCCTTGGTCGCTCATCAAAACTCTTGGGCACCCAAATCTAGTGATTACATGTTCAAATAGAAAGTGTGTTGTTTTTTTTGCGTTGCAATCCTTCATTGGTGTGGCTTCCACCCATCTTGTTAAGTATTCCGTCGCGGTGATAATGTACCTTTCTCCTATTATTTTTGCTGCTGGGTTGATTGGTCCCACAAAGTCTATTGACCACTTGTCGAATGCCTGTAATGTTACTTGTGGTCATAATGGCATCTCGTCCCTTCTGTTGGGTTTGCCTACCCTTTAACATACATCACATATTTGACAATATTCCTTTGAGTCTCTGTGAATTGTTGGCCACCATAATCCTGCGTGCAATACCTTCTGCATGGTAGCTTTACTTGCATAATTCCCTCCTACTATTCCCTCATGGGATTCTGCTAAAATTCTTGGTCTTTCATGCTCTAACACGTACCCTCGGAAGATGCTATCTGCGCCCATTTTATATAAGTGTCCTATAATTAGTTAATAGTTGACAACATGGTCTACTAGGTTTTTATTATACACGGTGTTATATCCTTGCGACACAGTACGTGTACTCAAGTATTGAATGATATCTATGAAGTATTCATCAGGGATCTGGACTGAGAATAACTATGCATCCAAAAAGTTGTCTTCTAAGTTTGTAGGTTCTTCTCCATTTGTGACCCTTTATAGGTGGTCAGGTCCTGCATTCAATTTTCCTGGCTTGACTATTACTTCAAATTCAAACTCTTGGAATAGTAGTAACCATCGACAGATTCTCCCCCCCAACATTGGCTTGTTGACTAGGTATTTCAGGGCTAAGTTATCTGTGAACATATTAAAGTGTTTTCTCAATAAATAATTCCTAAACTTTTGAAGTGCATAGACCATGGCTAGGCCTTCTCTCTCTGTCGTGTTATAGTTCTATTCTGAGTCTGATAAATTTCTGCTTGCAAATGCTATCGGGTGGTCCAAGTCTCCCACTCCTGGATGTGCCAAGATAGATCCAGGTGCTATCACTGATGCTTCTACATGGACGTGGGATGTCTTCTCCCAGTCTGTAAATACTAATATCGACGTAGTGGCCATCTTTTCCTTCAAGGTATCCAGACTGTGTTGACACTTGTCATTCCACTAAAAATTTGTATCCTTCCTTAGCAGCTTTTCCATCGGTGGAGTGATCTATGCATATCCTTTGATAAATTTCTTGTAGTAGACTATGTGTCCCAACGTCGCTCTTAGCTGACAGATTGTTTTTGGTGGTGGTAAGTTAACAATTATTGCAATCTTTGCGGGATCTACGAGTAACCCTTGTTTTCATACTATATGGCCCAATAGTATCCCGAACGGTGTTCCGAATATGCATTTCTTTATATTCAGGGATATCTAACACTGTCTACATCTTTCTAACATCAGGCGTAAGACTTCTACATGGTTTTTCAACAAGATGTAGACTGTCAAATCATCCAGGTATACTTTGAGAAACTGGTGGATGAATTATTTAAACGCAACAATGACTAATCTAGAAAATATTGTTGGTGCATTCTTCAATCCAAACAACATGAATGTGTATTGATAAGATCCCCATTCCATCGCAAATGTGGTCCTGTATTTGTCTTCTTGTGCTATTTTGATCTGATGGTAGCCTGAGAATCCATCAGTGGATGAGTAAGCTTCGTGTCCTCCTATGTTCTCTATCACTTCGTCTGTGAAAGGTGTAGGGAACGGGTCATGTAGGCATACATCGTTAAATTTTCTCAAGTCGACACATATCTTTATCCCTCCTTGTTTCTTGTCCTGTACTACCATCTAGCTTATCCATTTTGACTCTTCGACTAGTTCTATGATTCCGGCTTCGAGCATCCTGTCGATCTCCACTTTGAATTTCTGCTTATATATTGGGTCCAGTCTATATGGTCACTGTCTGATTGATCTCGGTTCTGGTCTAAGTGGTATCTTCATCTCTCCTAGTTCTCCTACTATACCCTTCATTTCTGTAAATTTTGTGGGAAACAGGTTGTTGTATTCGCGCAACAACTCTGTGATGCTTTCAACTATTTTCTCATCCCAGTAATCTCCAATGTTGGCCATTTTGGGATGCTCCACTGTCCCAATGTTTACTTTATTTACTCTGATCGGCGCGGAAATGAATTCTGATTCTATCGGTGGTCCTTCCACGTCTCTTTCACCTTCTTCTTCTTCAATATGAATATCACACAGATCATCTTCATCTGGTCCTTCCTCTTGCACATGGTAACACAATAACAGTTCCTTTAATGTCTGTTTATTCCACTATTACTCTTCTATGATAATTTCTACTTCTGGTTCTTTGATGGATATCACTCCTCTTATCTATTTAAGGGCTGCATCTATGTTGGGGTTCTCATGATCGAATGTGAAAGTTACTATAAATGTTTTTTGCAATGTCATCCAGGTCGTAGTTCCTTTATGCAATTCCTGGTCTGTATACCAGTTCGTTGGTATGCCCTCCAGGGTGTGTATGAAATAATGAGGCCATTCCTTTGGGGGTGTCAATTTCCACAGTGTTATACACTCCTCCAAATGTTCCGCTGGTGCTCTCTGTCCATCATACTTCTGTTGTTTTTTGTTTTTCTGTTCCGCACCAAACCTTATGCACAGTAACTGCTTACATTGGTACCAATCTGTGATTGTTTCTTTGTGTGCACCCCACCATCTTGCGGGTGTCCCCTTGAGTGCTATATCAAGTGCTAATAGTCTCTAGTTCTCTAAGAATTCTTCTTCGTATTGTGCCAAGAATGTTTCCAAATCGTTTACTCCGTGAAAACTGAGTGGTTCTATGATTTCTGTGCCTACCCATCTTACTACACGGTCTACTCTTGCACATCTTCTCGTGGATACTTCATGTAGCATTTGTTGCCAGTTTTCTAAACTAGTATTTGAATCTGTTGCACCGGAAGTAATGCTCTGCCAACTGAGTATCCCATCTGTAGTTGGGTTCACGTAATCCTTATCACGCGCAGTTTTTCTGTACAACTAGCCAATTTTCTCTAAGTATAGGCAAGTAGGTTCTACAAATCTCTCCCCTTATGATGGGTCTAATGGCGTGATGACCCTATATTCTCTAGACTCAAATGTCATTTTCCTAGTTTTTAGGTTGATTATGGCCTGGTTTTCAAATGCCCAGTCCAGACCAAGTAATGTCGGGTAAGGTGTTGTTCCGTACACTATTTCAATGAATTCAAAATTGGCTTTAGTGCGTACTCCATCTAGGTCGACTGTCACTCCTTTCAGTCTACCTATTGGTAGGACTGTATGTTGGTTTGCTAGTTTCAATTGAACATGTGAATATTCTAATGTTGGCTCTCCCATGCATTGCCATATCTTCTTTGGTAATACATTAACTTCAGATCCTAGATCCAGTATGATGTCTCCCATATTGAAATCCCCAATGTTAGCATTCAATCTAAACTCCCTACTTGTTCTTCTTCTTGTGTGTAGGTGATTAACTATTTTTGGTTCTAGCTTTCCTTCCGTCTCAATGCTACATTTTTCTAGTATGTTTTGAAATATTTTCATAGATGATGGCTCACTTAATACTTTTACGCATGATCGCAAAAAGCCTTTGATTGTACTTACTTGTCCCATGTGTTGCATTTCATTGGTATGCTCCAATGATGGAGGCATTTCATACTCTGATGCTTCCTTATTTTGTTGCACAGTTGAGGCCGACGGTATGTCCTCCTTCTGAAATTCTCATTTGGCTTCCTTAAAGATCCACTTTTCCTTTTGTGCGTCGAACGACTTCCTTGGTTCAGTGCTCTTCTTCACCCATTGATTATGTGTTGGTTCTTGTTGAACTGCGTCAGTCCCTGTTTTATCTCCTTCTTGGGTAACTATGTTGATGTTCCATCCTTCATCCATTGCTTCGGTTGAAATCCATTGAACATTTTGGTTATTTCGGTTCCTCTTTTCTTGGATCTTTACTAGTAGTGTCAGACATTCTTCTGTATCGTGGTCCAATGCATGACAATACATACAAGTTGCTGGTGGAAGTGGAAATTCTCTTGCATAATGTCCCGATTGCTAACAATTGTGACATACTAATGGTCCTCCACCTCGTCCGAAACCTCCTCTTGCTCGTCCTCCACCTCTGTAGCCTTCTCGATCTCCTCTCGGTGCATTATACTGAGGCGTTTGATTGTACTACACGGTATTGTACTGAGGTTGTGTCGTGTTATCCTGTGGCTGCGTGTTATTGTATGGTTGATGTGCAGTATTATATTGCTGTTGCACACTGTTGTATGGAGCTGGAACTTGATTGAACTATGGCGTTCCTTGCCCAATCATCATTTCAGTTTGCACCCTATATGCATTTGATGTCCTTTCTCACATCAGCTCCATAGTTATACAATCTTTATCATCGTGGCCCACTGACTTGCAGAAGGTGCAATATGAGCTCTTTGGGACTGTCTGGTATTTCTGCATCATCGTGCAGTGATAAGGGTCATGACTCAGTTTTTTGCAAATTTCGCACCATGCTCCTCCTGTTGGTAACAAGTTTGGCATTCCTATTTCCATATACTGTGGGAATGTTGGACATTCGTTCTTGTGGTGGCCTTCCTTCATGCACGTGGTACACCAAATGACTTCTCATTTGTCCTTGTTCTTATTCTAGTTCAGCTGAAACATTAGATTCTTCTAATCCTCCTTCAGTTCTTTGATAGTTGGGTCTGTCTGCTAGTACTGATTTTCTTCTAGTTGCAGGGTTTCTCGCAGAGCCTCTGCCTATGTTTGGAAATTGTGTTGTTGTAAAGGGTATTTTAAGTGTGGGAGCAATGAGTTGACAAATAGGTGCCGATGCTGCATATCGGTCATGAGATATTTTAACTTTCTCTTTAGTCGCTTGAATCTATGATCAATCTCCCATATAGATTCTCCCAGTTTCTATATTATTTCAATCATCTTGTTCATGTATTGATCCTTTGAGATCGAATTCTGGAACTCATTTATCAATAACTTCTTAATGTCTGCTAGTGTCCTTGTCTTCCTAGGGGAACTGTTTGTGTTTAGACTCATGTACTAGTCTAGTGCGTGGTCTCTTAGCGTAATCACTAACTGCGCCAGTTTGGTATCTTCATCAGTGATATATTTTGCTTCCTATATCTTTGCAAAAATGAACAAGTGCTTCTCAGGGTCTTTTGCTGCTTCTCCTCGAAATTCTGGTAACCTGATGGTGGGATCGTTTCCTGCCATTCTGAATGCTGAGCTACTACCTCCTCACGGTGTAGATACTTGACTAGTTCTACCTGAAATAACTCCTCCAGTTGTTGTTCCTTATGTAGATGTACTTCCTGCTGTCTGACTGCTTCTGAACTTTGATTGTCTAAACGGTGGTGTTCTCTTTGGTGTATTAGTCGCACATGGGTTTATGGGTTCCACATTGACATTAATATGGATAGGATGGCTTCCTTCTCTTCCCACTCTTAGACCTCTCGTCTTCCTCTCATATGTTGTGTGCAGGATTTCCTCAATCTTCTCCACAGCCTGAAGACCTTTTACCACTTCCTCATCACTCATCGCACCTTCCCTCATGGCTATAACTCTCTTCTTAGTAATCACCTTATATTGGTAGGGTACTCCACTATGTGTCTCTCCAGTTGTCTCCATGATCTACTTGATCTGGTCATCGTCCATCATGATTGGGTCCAAGGGTTCCTCCTTCTTTCCCTTATCCTTTCCTCCTTCCATTTCTCCTCTTTCTGTCAGTGCTTTCCCCCTTCCCCCATGCATGCAGGAAATTTTAGCTGTCTGATTCCATCATCATTACACCTTTGTTATATAGCAGTATCTTAATAGAAATATATAGCGACCGGATGTACCTTCCTCTAGGTCCGCATAGAAACTCTTACTCCACTGCACTGTACGACTTCACTGTGTCGACTGCAAACTTTGTTATAAACCCTGCCACAATAATTTCCAGCCAAAAATCTACTATGTGGGTGAATTTATTGTTCACCTTCTACAACTGCTCAATTTGTATTGGGGTCCAATCTAACTTTCGAATCCATTTCATTGCATGGTTATCCTTCAACCTTAGTATCCACTCCTGCAAGAGATATGGAAAATCTCAGAAAAAAACTTCATGCAAATCAGTAAACATGTATTTCTCAAGATATTTGCGAGGTGTTAGTCTAGGGTTTTTATTGTCTTTCTGTGCAAAATCTATCTCCTTGGTTCTCAACCAAGTTTCGATATCTTCTTTTGTGGGATTCCATGGTCTCAACATTCCCTTCTACTAGCTCATTGGTCTTTGCTCTAATATCTTCTCGATTTGCCTCTGATAGGTTTTTGACTTGTCTTCTCTACTCAATCCTCTCATGTTCCTACCAACGACAACCTAACCATTTGTTGGTTTGTTATCCTTCTTTTCTTTACTGTCTGAGTTTGTATTGACCCAAGGTTCATGTCATTCGGGTTTCCAACAAAGCCTCTAAAACTATTGGCCCTCCTAGTAAACCAGAAGGCAACACAACACATAGAGTGCGCTGCGCAGTTTCACCCGAGATAACTTTAATGGGTGGGTGTAAGACTTAGGTGTTTACAACCTAGGATTGAGTGGGAGATAAGTGAGCTATATATTGAACCATTATCATAACTTGTAAATGCAACCTACTGTTATTCACGACTATGCAGTAAGTCCAATAGCTTATTCCTTCAATGTCGTAATAGTATTTAAGCAAAAATATAATAACTCACTCATTCAACATCATAGTAACTACTGAAGATGATAAAAAATATACAATCCTTCATCACATAACACAGATGTACCGTGGTTCACCCCCCCGGGGCTACGTCCACAAAGATTTGGCTCTCAACTCTTTTATTATAGTGCTTCGCATTTACAACACTGCGCACTTACAACTCTTCTCAGTCAGGTAAGATCTATATGAGGCAGAATAGATCGCACCATGCTCCATAGTCTGTGGTCTAACCCTCAAGATCTACCTTCTTTCATTTCCTCTAACTTAACAGTTTATGCAAAATAGGCCTTACAGCAAAAACATTACATGTCAACTCATGCGTAACTACAATATATGTCGAACCTTTTCTATTCTGAACCCCCTATGATACCTACATATCTATATTTATACATTTTGGGCTCTTCATCCATTTACAATACCTTACCAAAAACCTAACCCTATTGTCATTATGTCTTCCTCCCATGCATGCGTGTTGTTCTCCCTTCCAGCTGTTGCTTTCCTTTCATGCGCACATGTTGTTTTCCCTTCCAACTGTCACTTTTCCTGTGCATGCTTTCTTTCCCAAAAACACATTGATTTTTGGCTTTGGCCTTTGGCCATCCTCCAATAGTCCCTAGTAAATAAAATTTTCCTGAGAAAGAAGTTGTATAACCTGAGGATGAGATATGGAGACTCAGTGATAGAGCATTTGAACGCCTTCAATACTGTGGTAAGTCAGTTAGTATCTGTTGATATTAAAATTTCAGATGAAGATAAGAGTATCAGTTTACTTTTCTCTTTACCAGATTCGTGGGATAGTCTGGTTGTTTCCATAGGTAGTAATACAACTGCCTTGAATTTTGATGTAGTGGTCTCATCCTTGTTTTCGGAGGAGATGATACAAAATAACATGGAAAGACAGAGCACAAATTCATTATTTGCAAGAGGAAACTCCCAATAAAAAAATAGATCTAAGTCCTTAAGTGAGAGATATAAGTATAAGGGTATATCTAAATATCCTGGAATGTTTGTAAAGGTATGTTGGAGACGTGGAAAAGAAGGGCACTATAAGAAGCACTGTAAATCCAAAATTGAGAAAAATAAAGTATCTGAAGAAGCTCCTTCTACAGAAGAAAATACCTCTAAGGAAGAAGGAGGGGATGTGTACTTGGCTTCTTCAAGCACACATGCAGATCATGAGGCATGGTTGGTTGATTTAGGTGCATCCTTTCATATGACTCTCCACATGGAATGGTTCTATGAATATGAAAGGTATGATGGAGGTAATGTTTTCCTAGGTGATGAATCGACAACCAAAATCATAGGATGAGGAAAATTGAAGTTGAGGGTCATAGATGGAAGGATTATAACACTACCTGGTGTTTTGCACATCCCAAGTTTGGCCAGAAATTTGATTTCTTTAAGAAAAATGGACAATGCAGGGGTAAAAACAATATTTGAAAAGGAAACCTCCAGGATGGTTCGAGGATCAATGGTGTTGCTGAAGGGAGTTAGGTTTGGAACTTTGTATAAGCTACAAGGAAGCACTATTAGTGATGGGTTTAATAGTTCCGTGGTTCATGATATTGGATTTGAAGAAGAAAGAACTCCTAAAATCTCTGGAGAAAAGGTTACGATGTGGCATCAAAGACTAGGGCATATCAGAGAGAAGGGTCTTTGACTACTACACGGTAAAGGTATGGTTTAAGGTATGTCTAACTGCTCTCTTAATTCTGATTTTTGTGAACATTTTGTTTATGGGAAGAAATATCGAGTAAGATTTATCTCTGGTGCAATGAGGGCATAAGTAATTTTACAGCTAGTTCACAGTGATGTGTTTGGACCTGTGTCGGTTCCATCATTGGGAAAATATGTGTACTATGTCTCATTTATAGATGAATTCTCGAGGAATACTTGGATATATTTCCTTAGGAAGAAATCTAAAGTCTTTGACAGATTTAAAGAGTTCAAGGCTCTTGTTGAGAATCAAACAGATAAAGAATTAAGGTGTTGATGATAGATAATGGCAGTGAGTTATGTGGGAACGAACTTGAAGATTTATGTAAGAAGTTCAGTATATCAAGGAAGAAGACTACTACATATACACCTCAACAAAATGGAGTTGCAGAAAGGATGAACAAGACGTTTATGGAAAAAGAAAGGTGCATGCTCAGTGGTGTCAGGTTAGGGAAAGAATTTTGGGCAAAGGAAGTGGGTACTGCATGTTACTTGATCAACAGATCACCCTCATCAACGCTGGATGACAAGAATATAGAAGAGGTATGGAATGGTAAGAAACCTTGTCTCACACATCTCAAGGTATTTGGCTGTGAGGCCTATGTTCATGTTCCAAAGGAAAACATGGGTAAGCTAGATAAGAAGGATGAAAAGTCTATCTTTATTGGGTATAAATATGGTCTCAAAGGTTATAAGCTTTGGAACCTAGAAACTAATAGGGTTGTGTATATATGAGATGTGGTATTTAAAGAAATGAAGGATGTTCTTAAATAGGAAATCCTACCAAGTAAGGAAGAACCAGAGAAAATAGAGTTTGATTTAAAGGATGATGAATCAGACTCTACATAAGAACATGAATTAAAAGAAAAGATCCTCGTACTTCAGTATTGAGGAGATCGGTTTGTGAAAGAAGGCTACCAGAAAGGTATAATCCATATGATTTCTATTCAAATTTTTCTTTGTCTGTTACTGATGATGATCCTAGAACTGTCAGGGAGGCAGTGGATTCAGAGGATGGAAAGATCTGGAAAAAGACCATGGATGAAGAAATGGCAGACTTGGATAAGAAATCTCATTGGAAACAAATGGGTATTTAAAAATAAGTTGAATGTAGAAGGAAAAGTGGAGAAATACAAAGATTGGTTAGTAGTAAAGGGTTGTTACCAGGTTGAGGGAATTGATTTTGGTGAGATTTTTTCTTTCGTTTCCAAGTTAACTTCTATACTATTTATGTTATTTGTTGTTGCTACATTTGATTTTGAAGTAGAACAGATGGATGTGAAGACAACATTCCTACATGGGGATTTGGAAGAAGAAATATATACGAAGCAACCATAAGGCTTTGTTGTGAAGGGAAAGAAGGAGCTGGTGTGCAAGCTGAAAAAGTCCCTATATGGTTTAAAACAATCACCAAGGATGTGGTATCAAAAATTTTATACTTATATGCTTGGATTTGGATTCACAAGAAGCAAAGAGGATCACTGTGTGTATTTTAAATTAATTGGTGATCATTTGATTTATTTGGTCTTGTATGTGGATGACATGTTGCTAATAGGAAACAACAAGGAGATTATCCAGGATGTGAAAACTCAATTGTCCTCTAAATTTGACATGAAGGATCTCGGTGTTTCAAATTTCATTTTGGGCATAGAAATTAAAAGAGATCAGAAAAGAGGAAACTCTGGTTAAATCAGAGAAAATATGTCGAGACAATGTTGTAGAGGTTTAATATGCGAGAATGTAGACTAGTCAAGGTCCCTATTCATGTTGGCGTAAAGTTATTCGTGGATAAATGTCCCAAGACACAAGAAGAGGAGGATGAAATGTCTCATGTTCCATATGCGAGTGAAGTTGGAAGTTTTATGTATGAAATGGTATGTACTAGACCAGACATTTCACTTGCAATGGGATTTTTGAGTAGGTATATGTCAAAACTATGGAAGGATCATTGGAAAACAGTAAAAAGGGTTTTCAGGTATTTGCATGGCACTGCTAGCTATGGATTGTGCTACCAAGGAAGACCAATATTGGACAAAGTGTTGGACATAAATGGATTTGTGGATGCAGACTAGGCTGGATATCTGGATTGTAGGAGATCTACAAACATGTATGTTTAACCTTTTTGGAGGAGCAATCAGTTGGATGAGCAAAAGACAGGATGTAGTGGCACTTTCAACTACAAAATCTGAATACATGGCAACCACTCATGCAAATAAGGAAGTAATATGGTTACAAAGATTGTGTTCAGGTATTGGGTTGGTGCAACAAGCTGTAATGATAGATTTTGACAGTCATAGTCCATTTTTTCTAGAGAAGAACCCGACTTATCATTCAAATACAAAGCATATTGATATTCAATATCACTTTGTGAGAGACATGGTTGAAGAAAAGAAAGTGTTGCTTATGAAGGTGGACACTTTGAAGAATGTTTCATATTCATTAACAAAATCTGTTAGCATTGAGAAGTTCTCTTGGTATAGAGGATCCATGGGAATTGTTGCCCTGGATTGTTGACTATGTAACCCTCTGTATGCAAAGAAAACAACAAGTGGGATAATGTTGGGTATGTGTTATATTATTTTCACAACTAGTTGTACTGTCTGCTACGCTACGTTAGGCGCACAGGGGTTCAAGGGAAACGCCCCTGAGAATTTTTTTTGCCTCGAGAAATGTGTTGCATTTTTTCCTTGTTTTTCGTGTTGCCTTGATTTTCATGTCCATTGTTGGGCGGTTTTTCAGCACATGGTTTTCTATTTCCGGTTAAGGAATTAGGATTGTTGACTAATCTAGGTCATTGGGTTAGGGTTTTGGATGTCGCTGGCTCATATATGTATATTGTATTGTAAACAATGTATTACTATGAATGAATATAGAATATGTTGGTTTTCCCGGTTTGGGTTTCCAGGGGAAAAATCTCTATGTAATGTGTGTATTTTACATTGTATCTTTTCTATTCTTTTATTGAAAATCTATTTGCAGTAAAATATTGTACAAGGTTAAAATCTACAAATGGGTCAATATTGTGGACAATTGAGTAGCAGAGTTATGGACGATTTATGACATATGGTTAGATATTGATTCAAAGATTCATATATAAGTTCAGAGATTGGTTTATAGATTGATTTATAGATTCACATATTGGTTCTGAGAATGATTCAGAGATCAAACCAGAGACAATTGGATGATTATGATAAAGGAATATTTGAATGCTTTAACTTCAAATGTTTTTTATATATGTCAGTGAGTTACATGAGGAAACACCAATGGACAATGAACAGCAATGGAAAATAAGGAAACAATTCATAGGTAGCCCTACATTGATCTACACAACATCTTGCAAAAAAATCAATTCATCAGAGGAAGAGATCTAAAAAGGAATATCATTAGCATGCAGATAGGGGGAGACATATAATATACCCATAAGGGGATTTATTCTTTTTCCCATGATTGGTTAGAGTAGGTACAATGTCAAAAGGATACATATCGATAGGGGGAGTTAACCTTTAGTCAAAGAGGGAGATAAAGAACAAAGACATAGAGATATTTTTGAAGAGAAAGAACAAAGGCATGTAGACAGGGGGAGAATACCCAAGGATAGATACCCCTTTCCATTGATGTCAAAGGGGGAGAGTGAGAAACATTGATGAGGAAAGATTGTCACCTGGGGATTTTGAGCATGAGTGTTGTCATGTCTAAGTGTATCCATCAATGCCAAATGGGGAGATTGTTGGAAAGTTGGCTTGGACAGTTGGTTGTCATTGATGTCAACCATTGGAGAGTGATATTGGAGATTTATGTCAACCCTTATAGAGTGATATAAACCCTCGAAGAAGTCCGGTAGCATATTCTGGTAGCTTCGACGATGTGGTTTTGGTACCCAAAGTTGAATGAGGATTATGGATAGACATGACAATGTAAATGCAGACATGAACCTCATAGATGGATAGTAATTGTCATTCCATTTCCGATGATATGTGGAATTCCACATGGTTCCTCACGTTTAGGGAGATATGGCATTGTAAAGTTGGAAGCCCCAAAGAGCGGTCAAGAATCCCCTAGTTGGTTACAAGTCAAAGGGAAATTGGTTGTAACAAGAAAGTTCAAGAATGCCTAAAGTTAAGGAAAGAGGTCCTAAAGTTAAGGAAAGTGGTCCCAAAGTTAAGGAAAGAGGTTACTTAGAAAAAGTATAAATACACCTCAATAAGTCTCTCATAAGAATATTACAAATACACACAAGTTCATTGAATATATATCTAATTGATCAAGTGATTATTATATGAGCTAACTAGTGATATCTAAGGCATTTTTCAGAGGGACGATGAAGTAAATAAGGGAAAAATTCAAAGGGAGGATGAAATATTGTGAGGATGTGTTCTAAGGTATGTTATTTACATGTCATCTTACCATTTTCACTATAATTTTTTTTCTATAACGATTAAGATAGTGAAATGTGCATGCTTGGTAGAGGCATGTGTTGTTGATATTGAGCATATGGTTTGAGATATGCTCTTGGTGATCTTGGCATGAGTTTCATGCGGATGAGAGTGGATCTGGTTTCGTGGATGAGATAGTGATAGGTTGGATATGTTGATGTGACAATGACAGTGATAGTGACAATGACAATGATAGTGACGGTGCCAATGGCAGTGACAGAGTTTGTGGCAGTGATAGTGGAAGAGTCCATGACAATTGGTCTACATTTATATTTTAGGGCGACAGGATGGGGCAAAGAAAGGGGGTTGTAGCCTCCTTCCTATTAGAGATGAAGAATCATGGAGTTGGAGCTTCCTTCATGTTGGAGCCTGAGAACTAGGTGGTTGTAGCCACCTTCTGTTTGGAGCAAGAGAACTCAAGGGGTTGTAGCCTCCTTCTAGCTGGAGCTAGATAATTCAGGGATTTGTAGCTTCCTTTAGGTTGGAGCTTGAGAATAGGGGGTTGGAGCATCCTTTTAGTTGCATTTGGATAATTTGGAATTTTGTTCTTCCTATGAATGAATTCTTGAGATATATAAGAAAGCATTTTGTGGTTTTCTCCCATTTGGGTTTCAAGATAAAAACTAGTGTACTGTGTTCTTGATGTGATGTTGATGTAATGATGCTTATGTTTACATGCTTATATATATATATATATATATATATATATATATATATATATATATATATATTGGATGCATTCATAGATGATACATTGATGATAAACTGCTGAACACTATTGGTAAAAGTTAAAGAATACATATTGTGGTTAAAAGTGCTATAATTGTTGATTACTGATTCACCCCCCCCCTCTCAGTAATCCAACACAAAAAATTGATGAACCTATGAAATTTTTCCTTCTCCTCACGGAGATAAGGTACATACCTCATAAGATTAACAAATTTAGTCACAAAATATTCAATGGACATTTGTCCCAACTTTAGGTCATGGAACTCTTTGGCTTTCTCATCATAATATCGTTATGTTGAGTATTTCTATTTAAAATATTTCTTGAATATTTTTCATTTCAACTCACTTCTCCTAATATTATTAGTTGTTTTTGTTTCCTACCACCAAATAACAAATTTTCCATTTTGTTGATACACAACTAATATAGCCCTCAAGTTTCCAGGGTAATTGTAAATTTGAAAGTATTTACTCATGTTCAGAAGCCAAGATTTTTCTCCTTCCTTAGATTCACCATCAAAATTGTGGTATGATTTTCTTTAAATCTCCAAGCAATTCTTCCTCATGCCATTTCAATTTCTTTGTTTTTGGTATAATTCTCTACAATATGCTACTGTTTGAATTATCCCTACTATTCTCTTCGTCTAACAATTTTGTTTTATCATTGTTTTCTTGATAATGCTTACTTTTATGTGATTCTTCATTAGAAAGTTAGTTTTTGGAATTACTAGAGGTCTATCATATCTTTCTTTGTTGCTTCATTTTAATCATGTTCTTAAGAAGAATCTCATTTAACTCTTCTTGTTATTTACTAGCCTTAAGTAGTCTTTCATTATCTGCATTTATGCTTTCCAGATATGCTTTTAGACTACACATAGTTTCCAATATTCCTATATAAACATCTTGTGGTTGATCACTATTCAGTTCTACATACATCTCGAGTTCTCTTTGAGTTGATTTTTCAGGTTTCTCAACCATGATAACTTCTTGTTGATTATGATATTGGCAAAACACAATGACATCAATTATTTTGTTTATAAGAGAAGTTATTTTTCAATATAAACAAAAATTCTAGTTTATTTGAACCCAAAAGATTGTAGTGTTTTAACCATGCTCTAATACCATTTGTAATGACTCTTATTACCATCATTTTTTTTTAAATTTCCTTCATAAAAATGTACTTGTACTGTTATACTTAACATTTTTCTTGTATATAGTTGATTAAATGTTTATTGAATATGATTGTTTGATACTCTTATCTAATTCTCATGGTGTTTCCATGATAGGATAACGACTCATTGGTGCTCAATACCATATGTCAATTCTACCATCATACTGATTGTCAACTTTACATGAGTCTTCTTTTCTTCATAGGTGATGCAGGAGCATCGCCAACACGTCAAGCGAGCTAGCGCGGAAGCGGAGAACAGCTGGACAAGCCAGCACCAAAATTTTGAAAATACTTTCGGATTGTTGCACAAATCTTAAATGAGCCATTAAGAAGGAGTGCCTTTGTATATTGTAATGGACCTTGAGCAGATAGCTCTCATCCTTAGTAGGTAGAGGCATTTATGATAGTTAATGTAGAGTAGCTAGGAATTTAATTCTAGATTTGATAGCTTTAGAGTGCAAGAGGGAAACGGTATATAGACACCCTCATTGTGTATTGTAACATTATCAACACAGGAAGAGAAAGAGCATGCAGAGAGCTGTGTATGAAGAACACTCATGTATAGACATTTGAATTAATAGAAGAAAGCTTTGATTCAAATTCCTGGTTTGTGTTGTTCTCTGTGTATTTGATGTTGACATGCTCATGAGTGTTTGCTTCCATTTATACATTTGCTTTTATATGTTGTGTATATGATTTCATGTTTGAATTGAAGTCTGAGAGGAAGAGAGAATGAGTTTCAATTGTTTCTCTGTTTGAGCAAGGATTCCTGCAAGGAGTGCAGTTGAAGTCATTCGCAAGGAGTGCGTTGACAGAAAGCTCAAATAGTTAACTTTTGTTCCCATTCGCCCAAGAGTGAAAGTGAGTCATGGGAGCCGTGCAAGGAGTGTGCAGGCTAAGCTAAGTCCAAGAGTTGCGATTCTGAGCGAGAGTATTGAAGGACTATTGCTGCAGGTGTGCGCAGAGTCAAGTGACTTCAACACTTAGACGTGGTTGAAGGGTTGCCGCAAGGAGTGCGTGCCAGGAGTTTCTTAAAGGACTTAAAGTCGTGAGAAAGCTCAGGAGGGATATGCCTTCAAATTAATTGAAGGAAAATGTAGGGAAGCTACACGTGAAGGTTGGTAAGGAGCGTCAGAAGTTTGTATGTAGAAGGGACGAGTTCCATGGAGGAACACTCAGCCATATCATAGATTTCAGTAGAAAGGATAGACGGTCGGTATTATCCGTGGAGAATCCGTGAGTTTCCGTGAGCCGTCAGATCTCCCAGAGGTGTGAGGAAGTTACAGCGCAAGTGTGGAAAGGTTAAAAGCTCAGGACAGACAGAGCGTTAATTCAATCCAGCCAGAGCTGTTGGGTTATTTCACGAGATCACCTATCGGGATCTCGTGAGAAAAGTGTCCAAGACTTGGTAACGGGAATCGTGATATTGCGATACGTGATATCCTGATGGTTACGTAAATAGTGTGGGCTATAGGAGTTGGTGACGTGGACTGGTGACGCGAGTTATCGGGGTTTCGAAGCGAAAGTTCCGAGCATTGGACATCAGGATTCGCGATCCCACGAAGTTCGAAGTCTCGACGGGGAGACGTGACTGTGGAAGAGTCAACTCATGAGCGTATCGGAGTTTCGACACATCAGGACTCGGGAGTCGGAGAACCGAGTGCTTGGTCTCTAGAGTAGAAAAATCGTGATAGGAGAAAGGTGAGGTCAGCGTTGACTATATCGGCGTTCGGGGATTCGTAGGACAAACACGTGACTCCTAACCTTTGAACTCGCAAAGTCGCGAGTTTCGATTTCCCAATAAGTAAAGAGAGGGGGAGAATCACGGAAAGAGATCTGTGGGTGCAGATTTCCCAATAGGGAAATAGAAGAACCTTGGCGTTCTTCGGGCCGAGGAAAGAGAAGATCCTATGGGGCGCGTGGACTTTCCGACCTGCGGGTGGTGAAAGGGCTGCGTTGCCGTCATTTTGTGGTATCAGAGCGAGTTTATCTCTTTGCTTTCTGTAGCAGAGAAGAAGTAGAAGTCACCATGCCACCAAGGAGAGAAAGGTAATCACCTGATCTAGAAGATAGGGAGGTGAGGAGAAGAGGCAGGCAAGTAGAAAATCCAGAAATGGAGAGACAGATGCTTGATCTCCGAGCAAGACTCAAAGACATGGAGACAACGAAAAGACGCACAGCCAGTGCAGGGGATCTTAGTGATTCTGAAAGCGAGATAGAGGCTGAACGTGAAGAGGAAGTTGGAGTCGAGGATGCATCAAATGAATGTTTGATCAAAGCTATTGCCAGGATGGGTGCAAGAACGAAAATGGACATTCCAGTTTACGAGGGAAATCTAGATGCAGAGGAGCTTCTAGATTGGATTAGAGCTCTGGATACTTACTTCGACTACGAAGACGTCGAAGAAGACAAGAAAGTCAAGCATGATGTTACGCGCTTGAAAGGACATGCAACATTGTGGTGGGATGAGCTACAAGCTGACAAACGCTGCAAAGGAAAGCAAAAAATTAAAAGCTGGGACAGGATGATCGCAAATATGAAGGCGAAATTCATCCCCAGGGATTATCAAATTACTCTGTTCAAGAGAATACAAAACCTAAGACAGAAGCTGATGACAGTGAAAGAATACATGAAGGAATTCTATCGACTGAACATCAGGGCAGGTCATCGGGATAGCAATGATGAGAATGTTTCCAGATATCTGAATGGTCTGAGATATGACATTCAGGATGAATTAAGCATGCTAACCATATGAACGGTGGAAGATGCTGATCAATTGGCTCTGAAAGCTGAAGAGAAGCTGAGCCGTAAGCAAAGTCAGAGGGGCCGAGGAAGAAGTCAGCCCAGAGGCAAAGCAGTCACCCAGGACAAATATCAGAAGCCCAAGGAGGAATGGAAGAAACCTCAGACTCGTACAGAGAGAGGTGGAAGTTCACAGCGTGGACAATATGCTGAACAAAAAGGACAGCATAATGAGCAGAGAGGAGATTATGCTGATGGAAACACTTTTCCTCGTACTAGAGGCAGAGGAAGAGGAAGAGGTGGAGTAATTACATGCTTCACATGTGGAAAGAACGGGCACAAGTCTTACGAATGCCCAGAGAAAAAGAAGGACATTGGAGAAGCTCACATCACTGAGGCACAGAGGTGGGATGTTGAGGCTGAAGACGCAGAAGGCGGAAGATCGCTCATGATGCGAAAAGTCCTTTTGACACCCGAGAAGGAGGTGGAAAGTTCAGTCCAAAGGACCAGACTCTTTAGGACTGCTTGCAAGACCAAGGACAGGGTATGCAAGGTTATTGTAGACAGTGGTAGCAAGGATAATCTCATATCTACAGAGATGGTAGAGAAGCTGGAGCTACAGACGACTGATCATCTAAGCCCATACAAAGTTTCGTGGCTACAGAAAGGACACCAGGTAACTGTTACTAAACAATGCTTGGTTGAATTCAAAATAGGTGGATATAATGATAAGATTTTATGTGATGTCATTCCTATGGATGTTTGTCATCTATTGCTGGGTAGACCATGGCAATATGACAGAAATGTGATTCATGACGGGAGAATGAACACATACACCCTAGAGAAAAATGGGAGAACCCATATGTTGCTTCCGATTAAGGATAAGGAGGTGAAGCCGGAGGTAAGCAACACAATACTTCTCATGAGTGGAAAGGAACTTCTTATAGAGGTTAAGAAGAAAGAAGATCCACAATTCTTTGTGGTCAGGAAAACGAGGATTGTTCTGACCAGCACAAGAGTGGATGATTTACCAAATGAGATTCAGGAACTGCTGGAAGAGTTCGCTGACATTATAGTGGACGAACTACCTCGTTCATTGCCACCGATCAGGAGTGTGAGTCATCATATAGACCTCATACCAGGAGCCAGTTTGCTGAATAAAGCCGCATATAGATTGACGCCACAGGAGAATGAGGAGGTTAAAAGGCAAGTCTAAGAGTTATTGGACAAAGGTTTGGTCAGGGAAAGCTTGAGTCCATGTGTTGTTCCAACAGTACTCAGTCCGAAGAAAGACGGAGGCTGGAGGATGTGTACCGACTCAGGGGCGATAAACAAGATAACCATCAGGTATAGGTTTCCATTACTGAGGATGGATGATCTGATGCATTGCTTGAGCGGAGCAAGGTACTTTTCAAAGATTGATTTGAAAAGCGGATATCATCAGATTCGCATGAGAGAAGGTGATGAGTGGAAAATAGCTTTCAAGACAAATGAGGGGTTGTATGAACGAATGCACCAAGTACCTTTATGAGGTTAATGAACGAAGTCCTGAGGGAATTCATCGGGAAATTTGTCATTGTTTATTTGGATGACATACTGATTTACAGTAAATCAGAGGCTGAGCACCTGAAGCATTTGGCCATTGTGATGAAGAAGCTACAGCAGGAGAAGCTGTTGATCAATATGAAGAAGTCCTCATTTATGAAGACAAAGCTCATTTACTTGGGTTTTTTTTATTTCGGCTAATGAGTTGAGGACGGATCCAGATAAGGTGGAAGTGATTAAGAATTGGCCATCACCGAGGAATGTATTCGAGGTGAGGAGTTTTCATGGTTTGGCTAGTTTCTACCAAAAATTCATCAGGAATTCAGGAATTTCATTGGGATTAGCGCAACAATGTTGGATATAGTGAAGAAGCAGCATAAATCTTTTCATTGGACAGCGGAGGCCGAAAAGAGTTTCAACTTGTTGAAGCGAAAGATCACGGAACAACCAGTGTTGGTGTTGCCAGATTCCCTGAAGACATTTCAGGTGAAATGCGATGCAAGTGGGTTTGCAATTGGGGCAGTCTTAAGTCAAGAAGACAGGCCAATCACGTACTTCAGCGAGAAGCTGAATGAGGCAAAAGTGAAATACTCTACATACGACAAGGAATTTTATGCTATCATTCAAGCACTGAAGAAGTGGAGGCATTACTTGATCCCGAAAGAATTTGTTTTATATAGTGATAATCGGGCATTACAGTTTGTGACTCAATAGGAGAAGTTGAATCAGAGACATGTAAAATGGGTAGAGTATATGCAGAATTTCACATTTGTGATTAAGCACATTTCAGGTACTGCTAACAAAGTCACTGATGCTTTGAGCAGGAAATGTTTACTGTTGCAAGAGTTCTGAGTCAAAACATTGGGTTTTGAGGATCTCAGGAACATGTATGCAGATGATCAAGATTTTAGAGAAGCGTATGAAGCAGCTGAGAATCCAGTTCTCAGAGATAGGAGCTAGTGGGCTGAGTATATGATCCAGGAAGGGTTGTTGTTCAGAGGCAATCAACTGTGTATTCCAAATTGCTCCATGAGGGAGAACTTGTTAAAAGAGAAACACAGTGGTGGATTGGCAGGGCATTTTGGTCATGAAAAAACATTCGCGAAGCTGAGCGAATCGTACTTTTGGCCAGGAATGCGAGCATAGGTCAAGATATTTGTAGACAGATGTAGAATTTGCCAGTATTCCAAGGGGAGAAGACAGAATGCATGTTTATATCAACCGTTACCCATACCAGAGAAGCCATGGGATGAAATCAGCATGGATTTCATACTGGGATTGCCAAAGACGCAAAGAGGATTTGACTCTATCTTTGTGATAGTGGATAGATTTTCCAAAATGGCACATTTTATCCCATGTTAGAAAACCAGTGATGTGACGCACATCGCAAATCTGTTTTTCAAAGAAGTCATTCGACTTCATGGCCTACCGAAAAGTATAGTTTCGGACAGGGACACTAAATTCATAGGGCATTTTTGGAGGACCTTATGGAAGAAGTTGGGAACTAACTTGGCATTTAGTTCAGCATATCATCCTTAGATGGATGGACAGATGGAAGTAGTCAACAGAAGTCTGGAAGAATTACTAAGAAGCTTGGTGACAGAACACCATAGCCAATGGGACAACATATTGCCGCAAGCAGAGTTTGCATATAACGACTCAGTGAATAGGAGCACAGGCAAAATTCCATTTCAGATTGTATATGGTATACAACCGAGAGGAGTTTCTAAACTACAGGATTCATAACAGACTGCTACTAGCAGCGCTAGTGCAGAAGAATTCACAGAGGCGATGAAGGAACTTCACAGCAAGGTGAAGGAGCGGTTGCAGAATTCAAGCCAGGAATATAAACGCAGAGCAGATCAACAGAAGAGACAACTTCAGTTTGAGGTTGGTGATCTAGTTCTGGCACACTTGAGAAAGGAAAGGTTCTCGAGAGGAACATACAATAAGCTGAAAATGAAGAAAATCGGGCCATGCAAGGTCTTGAAGAAATTTGGGACAAACGCTTACGAGATTGAACTACTGGATGGGATCGGAATATCTCCGATATTCAATGTCTTGGATTTGTACCCATATAGATCTGGAGAAGTAGAGACTGGAGATGAGCAACCAGTGATCCAGTGGATGAAACAAATGCCAGTTGTAGAGAAGCCACAAATGGAATGGATACTGGACAAGAGAGTGAATAAGAGGACCAGGCGAAAACAATACTATGAGTATCTGGTAAAATGGAAAAACCATCCAGTTGAAGATGCTAGCTGGGAGACTGAAGCAAAAATATAGAAGCATGGACAGACCGTGCAGGAGCTCATGGACAGGAGCCCATGAAAATTTTCAAGCGAGGGAGTATGATGCAGGAGCATCGCCAACACGTTAAGCGAGCCAACGCGGAAGCGGATAACAGCTGGACAAGCTAGCACCAAAATTTTGAAAATACTTTGGGATTGTTGTGCAAATCTTAAATGAGCCATTAATAAGGAGCGCCTTTGTATATTGTAATGGACCTTGAGTGGATAGCTCTCGTCCTTAGTAGGTAGAGGCATTTATGATAGTTAATGTAGAGTAGCTAGGAATTTAATTCTAGATTTGATAGCTTTAGAGCGCAAGAGGGAAACAGGATATAGACACCCTCATTGTGTATTGTAACATTATCAACACAGGAAGAGCAAGAGCATGCAGAGAGCTATGTATGAAGAACACTCATGTATAGACATTTGAATTAATAGAAGAAAGATTTGATTCAAATTCCTGGTTTGTGTTGTTCTTTGTGTATTTGATGTTGACATGCTCATGAGTGTTTGCTTCCAGTTATACATTTGCTTTTATATGCTGTGTATATGATTTCATGTTTGAATTGAAGTCTGAGAGGAAGAGAGAATGAGTTTCAATTGTTTCTCTGTTTGAGCAAGGATTCCTGCAAGGAGTGCAGTTGAAGTCGTCCGCAAGGAGTGCGTTGATAGAAATCTCAAATAGTTAACTTTTGTTCCCATTCGCCCAAGAGTGAAAGTGGGTCACGGGAGCCATGCAAGGAGTGCACAGGCTAAGCTAAGTCTTAGAGTTGTGATTCTGAGCGAGAGTATTGAAGGACTGCTGCTGCAGGTGTGCGCAGAGTCAAGCGACTTCAACACTTAGACGTGGTTGAAGGGTTGCCGCAAGGAGTGTGTGCCAGGAGTTTCTTAAAGGACTTAAAGTCGTGAGAAAACTCAGGAGGGATAGGCCTTCAAATTCGTTGAAGGACAGCGTAGGGAAGCTGCGCGTGAAGGTTGGTAAGGAGCGTCAGAAGTTTGTATGTAGAAGGGACGAGTTCCGTGGAGGAACACTCATCCATATCATAGATTTCAACAGAAAGGATAGACGATCGGTATTCTCCGTGGAAAATCCGCGAGTTTCCATGAGCCGTCAGATCTCCCAGAGGTGCGAGGAAGTTACAGCGCAAGTGTGGAAAGGTTAAAAGCTCAGGACAGACATAGCATTAATTCAAGCCGGCCAGAGCCGTTGGGGTTATTTCGCGAGATCGCCTATCGGGATCTCGTGAGAAAAGTGTCTAAGACTTGGTAACGGGAATTGTGATATTGCGATATGCGATATCCCGACGGTTACGTAAATAGTGTGGGCCACAGGAGTTGGTGACGTGGACAGGTGACACGAGTTATCGGGGTTTCGCAACGAAAGTTCCGAGCATTGGACATCAGGATTCGCGATCCCACAAAGTCTGAAGTCCCAACGGGAGACGTGACCGTGGAAGAGTCAACTCATGAGCGTATCAGAGTTTCGGCGCATCGAGACTCGGGAGTCGTAGAACCGAGTGCTTGGTCTCCAGAGTAGTGAAATCGCGATAGGAGGGAAGTCGCGATAGGAGAAAGGTGAGGTCAGCGTTGACTATATCGACGTTCATGGATTCGCAGGACAAACACGTGACTCCTGACCTTTGAACTCACGAAGTCGCGAGTTCCGATTTCTCGATAAGTAAAGAGAGGGGGGGAATCGCAGAAAGAGATCTGTGGGTGCAGATTTCCTGATAGGGAAATAGAAGAACCTTGGCATTCTTTGGGCCGAGGAAAGAGAAGATCCTGTGGGGCGCGTGGACTTTCCAACTTGCGGGTGGTGAAAGGGCTGCGTTGTCGTCAATAGGTATTGCAACTTACCTTACTAGTTTTTCTACGATAGTTTCATTCATACAAAATCACTATATTTCTCATCCTTAACCTTATAAATGGTTATGGTTTTCGTAGGGACAAGTTATGGTTCTAAGGTTTTTTTGATGGGAGATATTGACCACTCATCAACTAGAAGGGAGAGTCCGGTCCAAAGTTGTCTTAATGTAACCTAAGCCATTTAAGGTAACTCCCCATGACAGGTTTAACGACTTCGTCAACCGGTGAAAGGATCTATCTAATAAATAAATGAAAAGTTGTCCAGGATCCTAAGTGTTGATTATCAGATTTTGTAAATATACAATGACCTATTAGATTAAATTCTTTCACACTTAATTTCAAAGTTTACAGAATGTACAATGATACAAGATTTGCTAGAAAGTCTTGTAAAACAAAAGTTTGTAAAAATGGAACTAAATCTCAAGAAAAATTGAAATATAATGAATTCTAAATACACTATATTAACACTACTTAAATATACTAACTAATATCTAATTATAAATATGAATGTAATATATAACATGATTTAAGTTTAATAAGCAAATCATTTAGACTTAAATCATAAGAATTGCAATTTACATTCAAAAAACCAAATCAAAGAAATAAAACAACAAAAAATACTAACCTATCCAGACCTGGAGCAAAAGTAATCTATTAGTTGTGTCTTCCTATGTGAAATCTCTTCCATCAACTTGTCTATTGAGAAAAATCTATAGCAAACAACTGTGGAGTTAAACAATACAACAAGTATGAAGAAAATAATTTCAACATAGAATTGAAGTTTTTGTATAGGTAGAGAAAGAGAAATTGGTTGAAGTTGATTCCTTATGAAGGTATATAACATTTCATTAACAAAAATTATCATACCATGTGCAAAATATACAAGAAACCTTAATACATTTCAACACTTGAATTCAAATCAGTCCTGTCATGAAGAATCATAAATATTGGGAAAATAAAGATTTGGTATAAATRCAAATAACAACGTATTAATAAAATGGACAAAAGCCTAATTTTAATAACACATATATCATTTGCAATGAAAACATGTACCATATGATGTTGCAAAAATATTAAATTCAAAAACATAACAAAATTACTCACAGGGATAAATCCTGAAGCAATTCAAAGTATCATGTCTTTCCTAACAACGTTCAATCTTTGATCATCCCAAAACTTTCACCCATGTCCATCCCTAAAAATTCTATCCCTATTTAAACAGAAATGGAGTCAACCTCTTATCAACATGATAGATTCGAATCTCCTCATGTTTTGGTGAAATAATCTAACTTATACTCATAATAGAAGAGTTTTGTAATAAAAAGATAAACTTGTTCAACAAATTTATCAAAAGTTTGTTGACATAACAACAAGAGGCTATAGTTCATCCTTTTCAAAACTAACTCTATGCTAACTAAAAAAACAAAGTTAAATATTGACCACATCCAATTGTATTCATAAAGGTTGTTGACGATGTCTTCCAATATTCTCATAACCTATAAATAAACAATAAAATCAATTAAAATAAATAAAAAAACTATTTAAAGGCTAGCTACAAAATATTTGATTCTGTAGCTAGTCTAAATCAAACAAAATTAGAATAGCCTAAAAAAAAAAATCAAACAAAATCCAAAACAAAAGCAGTAAAAAAAAATCGATTTTACATTACCAAGAATTATGCATTTGGAATCGAGGATCCATGCAAATTTGATTCCATTACAATATTGAAATTGGTGGATGTTTTGACTGTTGTATTTTGACAATTTTTGGGTCTTTTAGCTGCCTGTGAGGAACTCTGTCCCATTTTTTTTCAATTAATTCTTGAATTTCCCTCTTTAAATTATTGTTTTTCCTCTGCATTTGATCTAAAATCATCTGTAGATAGCATACAACTGAATGCTATCTTTCATCCCAATGCTGGGAGCCACAACAATTCCCATGATCAAAATTTTCCTTAACATTTTGGGAATGATGGTTAAATGCTTTGTCGTTGAGAGAATTGTCTTTGAAATGTGCACTAATACCTAGGAATCCCTTTCATCCAACAATAAATAGAGGTAAATTTCTCATGAAGTAATATGGGGTTTGACCCCTTTTCTTAGGTTTGTCACTTCGTTCTTGGGATGATCTTCATGGTCTTCAACCAGTATAGGTTTTTCAGGAGACACCTTGTTCTTAGACCCGTTCCTTATCATCTTGACACTTTGCGATCCAACCTTTTGGTTTCAAATTTGACATCTGTGTGTGTACTATGAACTTCCTTCTTATTACATTCATTGTCGACATAATCCAATCATATCCTTGGATCTCATTTGGATTGGATATCAATTTTACCCTTCAACTTGGCAAGAGTCGATTCTAGATTAGGGGTCATAGCATAGGTTAATCCCCTTTTGACCATACTACAAGTCAGGAGAGGGAAAAATATGTCATTTTAAAAAGGGTCTTCTTGTTTGGGCGAGTGACCAGAAGATGAGGAGTCAAGGTTTAAAAATACGTCTAGTCCAATCTCTTCATGGATGCTTTGGAAAGTATTGGCTTCAGGGTTCTTACTATGTCGCTGATAGAATTTATCCATCTTAGATAGGATCCTCCATAGATAGTAGTGCATGTGCAATTCATAACCCAGGAAAATCATAAGTAGGAGAATGTGAAAAAAGAACACTAGACCGTATTGTCCTTCACAAGTCATAAATTGCTTAGTGATGAATATAACAGTCTACCATTTCTTCTTTAAAAACTTTACTGGCATACCCTTTATATCATACCTGGTCAGTTTGGAGGATAATATTCATTTCCACGAAATATCCCGCACCTTAGTTTTTTTGAACCATATTTCTCTAGACAGAGTTAATCTCATGGCCTGGGCAATGAATCCTTCATTTACCTCTAATTCTACATCTCCAATCGTGTATTTTTTACCATTAAATGTGCTAGCGAAAACTCTTCTGACTTGTATATTATGGCCCCTGAATGAATGGATAAAATCCTTCCACCCTGCTTTGGTCATTATTTTATTTAATTCATCGTAAGCCTGTACGATTTTGGGTCCATTGGGTTCTTCTCTTACAACGGGAGTCATAAGTTCTGTAGCTGAGTTAATGAGTAGGGAAAATTGGACATAGGACAACTTAACCTTGTCGAAGAGGATACACATGACTTGTAACAAGGAGAAGCCATCATAAACAAATAAGAATAGACTCAGATACCTCATTCCGACGACCGAAGATAAAAACTTAGGAAATTGAGGAAAATACAAAACAGACTGCTACTTAAATCGTTGATGAGATTTAGGGTTTCTCACACGCTAGAGCACAGAGGTGTGCCAAAACGAATGACCCATATTTTCCTCATGAATTTCCACAAGCCAATGCATCCTAACCATGGGAAAAGGCACGATCATTGTAATCATATCATGGTTTTGGGAATGATCGATCTGAATAGGAAGACATAGTCGTGGAAGAATTAAAATCATTTGAGTGCAGAAGGTTTTCATCCCATAATATTTAATAAATCCTTAATAAATCAAAAGTACGATTTCAACGCAATTTCACAATGGTTATTTAGTTTAAGGAGTTTTAACATATACCTTGATTTCCACTAATGTCCCTTTTGAGTGTTTTATTCGAAGAGGGTTCCAACATAACGTTTTGTGATCTAAATTTCCCTTTTCAAGTGAAGCTTGTGACAATGAAGATTTTGGATCTTAACAATAGTTGTGGACCATAATTAGATTCAATTATCCATAGTTAGTGGAAGTCATGTCCTCCTTAAATTAAATTAAAGATTGGAAGATATGTTTATTGGAGGGATTGATCAAAATGAAATTAATGTGAATAACATCGTACAAAAAGAACCACCAAGTAGGGTTAACGAGAATGATCCTTAATTTCATGCCTAATAGTCATAAAATTAAAAATAAACAAGAAATTTTGATACAAAATACAACACACTCAAATGAAAAATGAAACAAAATTTTATATAAAGCCAATGAAAATTAGTAAAACCACAAATTTCCATAAGAATCCATCAATATGATATATTTAAAAATATGCAACAGCGAGAGGTGAAAATTTTAACTCTGCATTTTAAAAATAAAATGACAGGGTTCTAGTTGGGGGAGCCAACACATCGTGACTCATTGGGTGAAAACATTATCTCTTTGCTAATCTAAAACATCTCATCACGAGGGATAAGGATAAGAGGTACCAAAGCTGTCAAATCTTCAAATTTCCTTAAGAAAGTTCATTCTCTGGTCTATATAGTATTAATATTAGCTCTGCAAACATATATAGATTGTGTTGGACACACCGACCACACTTAGACGGGGGGGGGGTGAATGAGTGTGGAGCTATTTTCCCAAAAAAACCCTCTTACAAAAAACTCATTAGTTAGAAATCACCATTTACTCATTACTTATTGTTGTCATTTATAACCAGTTAGATGTGAACATATATCAGCAATATATCATCAACAAATCATCACCACAAGGAACACAAATAACACAAAATGTATGTACAATTTTCTTTTTATTAAGGACTTCAATCCTTGTGGTTTTTAAACAACAACTGAATAGAGTACAATTGTACAAGGGCACCAAATCTATATGCAAGAATCAACTTACATCCTCAGCACAACTGAGATGAGGCAACAATCCTCCACAGATATAAATCTGTCATAGGTATGTGACCTGTCAGTAGTGCAGCTCACGTGTGTATGTGCTTTGGCTCACTATAGCCTGCGTATGTACGCAGTCAGTCTGTATTACAGCCTACGTATGCCTTCTGAGTTACTTAGGGTTTTCTCTTCAAAATAAACTCAGATCCTCTGCAACCTGCAATAATATTCTCTTTTGTCTTTCATTGTCCAAACTGACTCACAACCAGACACAACACATCCAAGCTCTCCAATAACTTATTCATGCTTCTCAATCATACAATATGAATGCTACTCAATCATGCATAAGCAACCAGTACACTATAGAAATCATATCAACACAGAATCATAAGAGTGCTTCTCACTCCATCAACCAACACAAATCACATCATAACAACCATACCAAGAATGCCTTAAGCATTCACCACACAATAAGCAATAGTATCCATCAAGACAATAATATAACTATACCAGAATTTCTATGGCAGATATGAGCCCATAGAATGCAGATCTGGAACCTACTTCAGTCTTCAAAAGCGTGTCCTCGGCTCAACCACCACTCTCCATGACTTCATCCACTGCACGCACCCTATCTTCATACAACCCACGTATGTACGCGCCCTAGCTCACTGTAGCCCGTGTACACCTTAGAAACTAGGGTTTCTGAACTTCTGAGACTTCTGTCGTCATGATCTCAGACTTGCCGAAACTATGGTGCGTTCATGAGATCCTCCATACTTTCTCTCTCTTAGAATAGTTCTTCAATCATGCTCAAGAGATACACAAGAGACACTCCTCAAAAATGTACTTTTCATAAGAGACCCTTGCCTCTTATTTATACTCTTCATCTTCTAGGTCACTTAACCCACTTCTAGTTCACTTAACCTATTTTCCTTATTTTAGGGTTAACCACTTTCCATAATTAGAAAGTTCTCCATTACTTTATCATTTAAATATTCCTCCTTGACTTTGTCACCTCACTTTATCATTTAAATAATATTCTTTGATTTTGTCTCTTCACTTTATTATTTAAATAATCCTTCTTGACTTTGTCACTTTACTCTATAATTTAAATAATAATTTCTTCTTTGCAATCTCTTCGACTTATTTCACCTTTTGGGGCTTCAATCCAACATATGAGGGTCCTCCATCTTCGTAAGGCCATAAATCGCAAATCATGAGGAGTTATGTGACATTCCACATACCACAGGAAATGGCATGAAAAACACTATCCATCTAAAAGATAGTTTTACTAACAAATTAACTGATATTCAACTCATTATTCCACAATCAAACATGGGTTCTCCAACCATTCTTCTAGGATAAATCAATCTTAAAGCGTCTTCCCATGAAGGCTTTCACCATAAGGGGACCACTTTGGAGTTCATCCATTTGTGCAATTTATCAACCATGATAAGACTATAAGGATCAATCTAACTATGCCTCATATATCAAAGACACCACATCGATCCATCTTCATCTTTGCATCATGTATCAATGACAACTCATCGATCCATATTCATCTATGCATGACATATATCCATTCTCATCAAGGACAATACATAATACATTTGACATCAATCATCAATCAATCAATCATTTGGCATCAATCAATCTCTTGACATCAATCAATCAAACCATTGGCATTAATGACAACATGATCCAACAAGCTCCCCATTTGGCATTGATGGAAATACCAACATTGATGTCAACACCAATCATTGATGTCAACATGTAGACAATGCATGCTCTACATCAATAGGCATCAAACATTTCAATGTGACTATCTGTCTACATCAATAAACATCAATCACATCAATGTGATTATCTCTCCCCCTTTGAAATCAATGGAAAAGATTCATTCTCCCCTTGGGGTTGTTCCCCCTGTCTAAATGCCTTTGATCTTCCTCTGAATAATCTCTCCCCTTTTGAAAAAGGGATATCACTCTGATGTAATGTTGAAGATACATCCCTCATACTCCCCCTGTGACCATTGCTCCCCCTGTAGCTATTACTCTATGCTATTTCTTAAAGTATAGGGATCTTTTCTCCTCCTAGAACCATGGGAAGAATAATTCCTCCCCCTATGGGTATGTTTCCCCCTATCTTCTATGCAAAATGAACAATATGCTACCATATGACAATCCTTGGACATGTTTATGCATAAAACTCATGCCATACTAACCATCATGAAACAAAATATATGTCAACAATAAAATAGAGAATCATGAGTAGAACATCACCCAAGTACATCATGTACCAATTGTGTGCTCATCATGAAAAACACCCATGTACATCAACCATGTACATCAATACCATACAATGTGCCATAAGATCTCATCAATGGAATGTATCAACCATATGCCAACATGTGCATCTACCAATATGCCAACCATGCCAACCATGTGCATCTACCAACATGCCAAACAATGTGCATCTACCAATATACCAAACAAGTGTCATATCACCCATGATATGTCTCCATCATGAACCAAGTGCCATAACCATGTATCTCAAACAAACACCAATTGTTGTGCTAATCAAGTAATATCAATGGTGTACTATCATCAAGCATATGACATCTATGAGTGTACCAAACATGCATATCAACATGTATCACCACATGTACCAAGCAAGTGCATTAACCATGCACCAATACTAAAACATGATGAATCCTCATACATGTATGCCAAATCCTCCATAAAACATGTGTTAATCAAACAACTAGTAGGTGCCCCTACCAATGTACTAGAAATGTACCAATCATACATCAACTATAGATCAAGTTATGACTCATCAATTATGTACAACATGATCACCTCATCAACTCACCAATTACATGTCCCAATATGTAGCCCATCCATATGCCAAATGCATGCATCAAGTTTTCCAATAAGTAGGCTTCCAATAATACATCATAAGATATATCAATGAAACTCAAAATATGTACCATCCATGTACACCAACAGATCAACATCAATCCTCCATTCACTACAACAAATACTAAGCATCCAACAACACATGTGCTAGTAGTATGCTTCAATAGATCAATGACATCTCTAGCTAGCATCATCAAGATATATCACATGACCAAGGTACCATAACTTCACTGTCATAGCCAACATTTTTCTTCAAAATAAAATGCCTCAATCCATACTCATGGGTTAGTGCCATGCATCTAAGATAGCCTTTCATTATTTTTATCATCACTTTACATAATCCAATATAGAATCATGAAAACCTACAACAAACAGTGTTAGAACATGCAACAAACCATGTCAGACCCTGCAACACAGATTTATATCATTACATCAAGCTGCAACCCCTGTGCATAGCCCCTTTCCCAAGACTTTACCACATATACACGGCCTGCTGCACAACAAATCGCGTATGTATGCGACCTATTCAAGGTCAGCCTACGTATGCATGTGACTATTACCACTATCACCCACGTATGCTTCAGTAGATGACACACTTGAGCCTCCTTTAAGGCTTCCATTCTGCTCTGGTTGCTCAGTCTTCTTCACCCACTTTTGAAGGTGACCCTGCTTCTCAGAACTTGAACTCTGAGATTCCATCTTTTCAAAGATGTCTCCCTTCCTTACTTCATTCCTTCTTCTAGTCATGCTATGTGAAGTCCTTATCATAGAATTTCTTCTTGTGTTCCAACACTCCTGGGACTTGTGGACAAATCCACTACAGTTGTAGCATCTCATGTTGTTACAATGAACAACAATGTGTCCTACTTGATCACATCTCCAACACCTTGTGGTGTTATAAAATATTCCATTATATCTCCTTTCATAATATCTACATTCCAAAGCTTTGTGACCATATTCATTACATGAATAACATTGACCATGAAAAACACTTTCATACCTTTTCTTTGGTGTCCATTTTCTTTGAGGTGTAAAGGTATCTTCTTGATGTCTTTCTTTCTTAGTTCTTTTGAAACTTTCCTTGCCTTTTGTAGATGGTTGACTTGCAACCCTTTCTTCATCCTTTACCTCATGCTTCTTTGAGGTGTTTGCTTCAGCATGTGTAGCTTCTTTCTTGTATCCAAGACCCGATTTATCATTTGGTGATATTTGAATTTCCAAAATCTCATTCAAGATTATGAGCTATTAAAGAATTTGTTTGACTTCTCTACTTTCTTTCTAAGATCAACAACTTCATCTTCTAACTTATGACATGACACTTCCTTTTCATTAATTTGATTCTTCAATAGTTCCTCTACCCTTTTGGCTTCTTCAATTTGGGTCTTGAGATGGACAATAGTTTCAAAAATTTTGCTAATCTCATCATCTACCTTTATATATTCTTTTTCATTCTTTAGTCTTGCGATCTCTTCTTCCTTTTCTTCTAATAGAGTACAATTGTACAAGAGCACCAAATCTATATGCAAGATTCAACTTACATCCTTAGCCCCACTGAGATGAGGCAACAATCCTCCACATATATCAATCTGTCACAGGTATGCGACCTTTCAGTAGTGCAACCCGCATGTGTACGCACTCTGTCTCACTACATCCTACGTATGTATGTGGTCAGTCTGTATTACAACCTGCGTATTCCTTCTAAGTTACTTAGGGTTTTCTCTTCAAAATAAATTCAGATCCTCTAGAACCTGCAATCATATTCTCTTCTGTCTTTCACTGTCCAAACTGACCCACAACCATTCACAACACATCCAAGCTCTCTAATACCTTATTCATGCTTCTCAGCCATACAATAAGAATGCTACTCAATCATGCATAAGAAACCAATATACTATAGCAATCATATCAGCACTGAATCATACGAGTGTTTCTCACTCCGTCAACCAACACAAATCACATCATAACAACCATACCCAGAATGCCTTAAGCATTCACCACACAATAAGCAATAGTATCCATCAAGACAATAATATAACCATACCAAAATTTCTATGGTAGATCTGAGCCCATGGAATGCAGATCTGGAACCTACTTCAGTCTTCAAGAGCTTGTCCTCAGCTCAACCACCACTCTCCATGAATTCATCCAATGTACGCACCCTGTCTTCATACATCCCACGTATGAATGTGCCCTGGCTCACTGTAGCCCGCGTACACCTCAGAAACTAGGGTTTTTGAACTTCTGAGACTTCTGTCATCATGATCTCAGACTTTCCGAAACTATGATGCGTTCATTAGATCCTCCATACTTTCTCTCTCTTAGAATAGATCTTCAATCATGCTCAAGAGATACACAAGAGACACTCCTCAAAAATGTACTTTTCACAAGATACCCTTGCCTCTTATTTATACTCTTCATCTTCTAGGTCACTTAACCCACTTCTAGGTCACTTACCCTATTTTCCTCATTTTAGGGTTAACCACTTTCCATAATTATAAAGTTCTCCATTACTTTATCATTTAAATATTCCTCCTTGACTTTGTCACCTCACTTTATCATTTAAATATTCTTCTTTGATTTTGTCTCTTCTTTTTATTATTTAAATAATCGTTTTTTACTTTGTCACTTTACTTTATCATTTAAATAACAATTTCTTCTTTGCAAGCTCTTTGACTTCTTTGACCTTTTGGGGCTTCAATCCAACATATGAGGGTTCTCCATCTTCGTAAGGACATAACTCTCAAACCGTGAGGAGTTATGTGACATTCCACATACCACCGGAAATGACATGACAAACACTATCCATCTAGGATAGTTTCACTAAAAAATTCACTGATCTTAA